>CM068961.1:79458731-79474199 GCA_035128595.1 Eptatretus atami
GATAAGAGAGAGGTGTGAGAGATGAGGGGGAGCATCAAGCAGGTGATCGCCTCTTTACGTAGATGACGTTACGAAACCGGACCCAAAATCTCGGGGGTTGCACAGCGGGATCGCCTGCTACGTGATGACGATCACAAACCGAACACCAAATCTCGGGTCAAGCCAGCTGGGGATCGCTGCTTTACGTGGTATGACGTCAACGAAACCGGAACACTCAATCTCGGGTCAAGCAGCGGGGATCGCCTGCTTACGTGATGACGTCACGAAAACCGGAACACTCAAATTCGGGGTTCAAGGCAACGGGTTTCGCCTGCTTTACTATGACGTCACAAACCGGAACACTCAAATCTCGGGTTCAATCAGCGGGGATACGCTCTTTACTGATGGACGTCACACGGAACCGGAACACTCAATCTCGTGTCAAGCAGCGGGATCGCCTGCTTTACTGATGACAGTCACGAATAACGAACCCTAAAATCTCGGGGTTTCAATCAGCGGGTATCGCCTCTTTAGTGATAACGTCACGAAACCGCGAACACTCAAATCTCGGGTCACAAGCAGCGGGATCGCCTTGCTTTACTTGTGACTCACGGACCGGAACACTCTAATCTCGGGGTTCAAGCAGCGGGAATCGGCTGCTTTACTATGACGTCGACTAAATTTAGCCGATAGCGCGATATCGTTTCAAGCAGCGGTCGCCTGCTTTACGTGATGACGTCACGAAAACGGAACACTGCAAATCTCGGGGTTCAAGCAGCGGGATCGGCCTGTGTTATGTGATGACGTCACGACAACACTCAAATCTCGGGTTCAAGCAGCGTGTGGTCGTCGCTCTTTACGTAGATCACAAACCGGAACACTCCAAATTCGGGGGTTCAAGCGCTGATGCGCGTTGTTACGTGATGACGTCCACGAACTTCGAACACTCAAATCTCGTTTCAAGCAGCCGGGGATCGTCCTGCTTTACGTGATACGTCACGAACACCGAACACTCAAATCTCGGGTTCAACATCGGGGATCGCCTGCTTCTATCGGCCATGATGACGTCACGAAAACGATACACTCAATCTCGGGTTCAGCAGGGGATCGCCTGCTTTTACTTATATGCACGAAACCGGAAACTCAAATCTTCGGATCAAGCAGCGGGATTCGCCGGCTTTTACGTTTGATGACGTCACTGAAATACCGGACACTTCAAATCTCGGGTTCCAAGCACGGGGATGCCTGGCTTTACTGTGATGACGTCCACGACCCCGATCACTCAAATCTCGGGGTTCAACAGCGGGATCGCCTGCTTTACTATGACGTCACGAAACCGGAAACACTTCAAACTCGGGGCTTCAAGCGCGGGATCGCCTGCTTTACGTGATGACTCACGAAACCGAACCACTCAAATCTCGGGTTCAAGCAGCCGGGAGCGCCTGCTTTACGTGATGACGTCACGAAAATGGAATACTCGAATCTCGGTCAAGCAGCGGGGGGATACCTGCATACATAGATGACGTCACTAAACCTGGAACACTCAATCTGGGGATCAAGCGCGGGCGGGATCGACTGCTTTACGTCAGACGTCACGAAAACCGGAACACTCAGAAATCCGGGGTTCAGACAGCGGGGATCGCGACTGCTTGTACGATGATACGTCACGAAACCCGAACACTCCAAATCTCGGCGTTCAAGCAGCGGGGATCGCCTGCTTTACGTGATGACGTCACGAAACCGGACCACTCAAATCTCGGGGTTTTCAAGCAGCGTGAATCGCCTGCTTTTACGTAGATTGACTCACGAAACCGGAAGCATTCAATCTTCGGGGTTCAAGCACGGGGATCCGCTCTTACGTGATGACGTCACCGTACCGGAAACTCAAAGTCTCGTGGGTTCAAGCAATGGGGAAATCCCTGAACTTTACGTGATGACCTCAACAAACGGACACACTACAATCTCGGGCTTCAACCAGCGGGATCGGCCTACTTTAAGTGATGACGTCACGAACCGGAACACTCAAATCTCGGGTTCAAGGCGCGGGCGGAATCGCCTGCTTTATGTGATACGTCAACAAACCGAACACTCAAACTCTGGGGGTTCAAGCAGCGGGGATCGCTGCTTTACGTATGACGTCACGAAAACCGGCAACACTCAAATCTCGGGCGTTCAAGCACGGGATCGCCTGCTTTACGTGATGACGTCAACGAAACCGGAACACTCAAATCTGGGTTCAAGCAGCGGGACGCGCTTTAACGTTATGCGTCACGAAACGGACACTCAAATCTGGGTTTCAATGCAGCGTGATCGCCTGCTTTACTGATGACGTCCGAAACCGACCACTCAAATTTCGGGTTCAAGCAGCGGGATCGCCGCTTTACGTGATGACTCACGAAACCCGGGAAACACTCAAACTCGGGGTTCAAGCAGCGGGAGCGCCTGCTTTACGTGATACGTCACGAAAACCGAATCACTCAATCTCGGCTATCCAGCAGCTGGTGCTGCTTTACGTGATGACGTCACGAAACCGGACATCAAATCTCGGGGTTCAAGCAGCGGGAATCGCTCTTACGTGATGACGTCACGAAACCGAACACTCAAATCTAAGGTTCAATCAGCGGGATCGCCTGCTTTACGTGATGACGCACGAAACCGGAACACTCAAATCATCGGGCTTCAAGCAGCGTGAGAGCCTGCGTTTCGATGACGTCAGCTAAACCGGAACACTCATAATCTGGGGGTTCAAGCACGGGGATCGCCTGCTTTACGTGATGACGTCAAGAAAACCGGAACACTCAAATCTCGGAGGTTCAAGCAGCGGGTGGACCGCCTGCCTTACTGTGACTCACGAAACCGAACCTCAATCGCGGGTTTCAAGCAGCGGGATCGCTGTTACGTGTACGTCACGAAACCGGAACACTCAAATATCGGGTTCAAGCACGGGGAGTCGCTGCTGCTTTATGTGATGGACTACGAAACCGGAACACTCAAATCTTGGGGGTTCAAGCAATGGGAGGATCGCCTGCTTTACGTGAATGACGTCCGAAAACGGAACACCTAAAGATCTCGGGGTCAGCACCGGGGTGCGCCTGCATGTTACGTGTAGACGTCGACGAACGAACACTCAAAGTCTCGGGGTTCAAGCGGGCGGATCGCCTGCTTACTGATGACGTCACAACCGAAATACACTCAATCTCGGGCTTCAACCAGCGGGGATCGCCTGCTTACGTGATGACCACAAACCGGAACACTCAAATCTCGGGGTTCAAGCAGCGGGATCGCTCTGTTACTTTGATGACGTCAAGAAACCGGAACACTCAAATCTCGGGTTCAAGCAGCGGGGATCGCCCTGCCTAACGTTGATACGTCACGAACCCGAACACTCAATCTGGGGTTCAAGCAGCGGGATCGCCTGCTTTACGTGATGCGTCACGAAACGCGAACACTCAAAATCTCGGTTCAAGCAGCGGGATCGCCTGCTTTACGTATGACGGTCACGAAAACCGGAACACTCAAATCTTCGGGGTCAAGCACGGGAACGCCTGCTTTACGTTATGACGTCACGAAAAACCGGAACACTCAAATTCCGGGTTAAGCAGCGGTGATCGCCTGCTTTACGTATGACGTCACGAAACCGGACACTCAAATCTCGGGGTTCACAGCAGCGGGATTCGCCTGCTTTACTGAGTACGTCCACGAAACCGAACATCTTAAATCTTCGGGTTCAAGCAGCGCGGATCCCTGCTTTACTTATGACCGTCCGAAACCGGAACACTTCAAATCTCGGGTCAACAGCGGGATCGCTCTGCTTACGTTTGAGACGCACGAAACCGAACACTCAAATCTCGGGGTTCAAGCGCTGGGATCGCCCTGCTTTTACGTATGACGTCACGAAAAACGGAACCCTAAAATCTCGGGGTTCAACAGCGGGATCGCCTGCTTTACTATGACGTCGACGGAAACGGAACATCTCAATCTCGGGTTCAAGCAGCGGGGGATCGCCTGCTTTACGTGATACGTCACGAAACTCGGAACACCTCAAATCTGTCGGGGAAATCAAGCAGCGGTCGCCCGTTTACATGATACGTCACTTAAACCGGAACACTCAATCTCGGGGATCAAGCACCGGGGGATCGCGCTGCTTTACGTGATGACGTCACGGGAGCGGAACACTTCAAAGCTCGGTTCAAGCAGCCGGATCGCCTGCTTACTGATGACGTCACGACCGGAAAGCACTCAAATTCTCGGGTTCAAGGCAACGGGGATCGCCTGCTTTTAGCGTGTACGTGCACGGAACCGGAACACTCAAATCCGGGGTTTCAAGCAGCGTGATCGCTCTCGTTTACGTGATGACGTCCGAAACCGGAAACACTCAAATCTCAGGGTTCTAAGCTACGGGATCGCTCTTACTGATGACGTCACGAAAGCCGGAACACTCAGAATCTCGGGTTCAAGCAGCGGATCGCCGCTTTTACGTGATGACGTCACGAAACCGGAAACTCAAATCTCCGGTTCAAGCACGGGATCGCCTTCTGCTTTTACGTTATGACACTCACGAAAATCGGAAACTAAATCTCGGCGTTCAGCCGCGGGATCGCCTGCTTTACGATGATGAGTCACGAAAAACCGGAACACTAATCTCGGGGTTTCAGCCGGATCGCCTGCTTTACGTGATGGGACTCACGAAACCGAACACTCAAACTCGGGGGTTCAAGCAGCGGGGATCGCCTGCTTTACGTGATGACGTCACAAAACGCACCCTAAAATCTCGGGGTTCAAGCAGCGGGATCGCCTGTTCACGTCGATGACGTTGCACGAAACCGAACACTCAAATCTCGGGGTTCAAGCAGCGGGGGATCGCCTCTTTAGCGTGATACTTCACGAAACCGGAACACTCAAATCTTCGGGGATCAAAAGCAGCGGGGATCCGCTCTGCTTTACGTGATGACGTACACGAACCGGAACATCTCAAATCTCGGGGTTCAAAGCAGCGGGATTCGCCGCTTTACGTGATGACTCACCAAAACCGAACACTCAATTCGGTTCCAGCAGCGGATCGCCTGCTTTACGTGATGACTCACGAAACCGGAACACTCAGATCTGGGAGTTTTCAAGCAGCGGGGATCGCCTGCTTTACGTGATGACGCCACGAAAACGAACCCAAAATCTCGGGTTCAAGCAGCGGGATCGCCTATGCTTTACTGATGACGTCACGAAACCGGAACACTCAAATCTCGGGGTTCAAGCAGCGGGATCGCCTGCTTTACGTGATTACTCACGAAACCGGAACACTCAAATCTCGGGTGTCAAGCAGCGCGGGATGCCTGCTTTACTTGATGACGTCACGAAACCGGAACACTCAAATCTCGGGGTTCAGAAGAGGAAGGGATCGCCGAGCTTTACGAGTGAATGGTCGTCACGGAAACCGACACTCAAATCTCGGGTGTTCAAGCAGCAGCGGAGACGAGCCGCTTTACGTGACTGACTATGTCACGAACCGAGAACACTCAAATTCGGGTTTCATACAGAGGGAATCCGTGCCTCGCGTTTACGTGATGACGTCACGAAAACCGGAACACTCAAATCTCGGTTCAAGCGCGGGGATCGCCTGCTTTTACGTGATACGTCACAAAACCGCAAACATCCCAAAATCTCGGGGTTCAAGCACGGGTCGCCTGCTGTTACGTGATGACGTCACGAAACCAACACTCAAATCTCGGGTTCAAGCAGCGGGATCGCCTGCTTTACTCGTGTGAGCGTCACGAAACCGAAACACTCAAATCTCGGGTTCAAGCAGCGGGATCGCGGCCTATTACAGTGATGACGTCACGCAAACGGAAACCTCACAATCTCGGTGGTCAAGCGCGGGGATCTCGCCTGCTTACGGTGATGACGTCACGAAACCAGGAACACCAAAGCTGGGTCAAGCAGCGGGGGATCGCTGTTGCTTTGACTGTGGGACGTTCACGCAACCGGAACATCAATCTGAATGTGATTCGGGGTATATCAAGCAACAGGGGATCGCCTGGCTTTAGTTTAGTGGAAACGTCCACGAAAACGGAAAACCCTAAATCTCGCTTGTTCAAGCAGCGGAGGGGTCCAAAGTTGTTGACGTATTGACGTCACGAAACGGAACAGTGCAAATGTCGGGGATCAAAGCAGCGGGAAACGCCTGCTTTACGTGATACGTCGCGAACCGAACACTCAAATCTCGGGGCAATCAGCGGGGACGCCTGACTTTACGTGATGACGTCACTGAAACCGGAGCACTCAAATCTCGGGGTTCAGCGCGGGGATCGCCTGCTTACGTATGAGTCACGAGACCGAAACACTCAAATTGCGGGTTCAAGCAGCGGGGTCGCTGCCTTTACGTGATGACGTCACTAAACCGCAACACTCAAATCTCGGGTTCAAGAGCGGGGATCGCCTCTTTACGTGATGACGTCACGAACCGGACATCAAATCTCGGGGTGTCAAGCAGCGGGATCGCTGCTTTAGACGTGGAGAACGTCACGACACCGTACAGTCAAATCTCCCGGTGGATTGTTCTAGACAGCGGGGATTCGCCTCTTAACGTGATGACGTCACGCAACCGGTTAGCACCAAACTCGGGGTTCAGCAAAGCGGGACGCCTGCTGTAACTTCGATGACGGTCACGAAAACGCGACCTAAAATCTCGGGTTCAAGCGAGCGGGGATGCCTCTTTTACGTGATGAGTCACGAACTGGAACACTCAAATTCTCGGGGTTCAAGCAGCGGGATCGCCTTGTTTACGATGCGTCACCCAACACCGGACACCTCAAATTCGGGTTCAAGAGCGGGGATCGCCTGCTTTACGTGATGACGTCACGAAACCGGAACACTCACATATCTGGGTTCAAGCATCGGGCGATCGCCTGCTTTACTGATGACGTCACGAAAACCGAACACTCCAAATCTCGGGGTCAAGCAGCGGAGATCGCCTGCTTTACGTCATGACTCACAAACCGGAACCTCAATCTCGGGTTCAAGCACGGGGTTCGCTGCTTTACCGCCTGCTTTTATAGTGATGACGTCACGAAACCGGAACACTCAAATCTCGGGTTCAAGCAGCGGGGATGCCGCTTTACGTGATGACGTCACGAAACCGGAACACTCAAATCTCGGGGTTCAAGCAGCGGATCGCCTGTGACTGATGACGTCACGGGAAAACCGAACACTCAAATGCTCGGGGTTCAAGCAGCGGGATCGCGATCTTTACGTATGGAACTCACAAGCCAGAACACTCAAATTCGGGTTCAAGGGGGGCTCGCTGCTTTACGTGCATAGACTCACGAAATCGAACCACTCAAATGTCGGCTCGGGTTCAAGCAGCGGGATCGCCTACTTTACGTGATAACGTCACAAACCGGAACACTTCAAATCTCGGGTTCAAGCAGCGGGGATCGCAGCTGCTTTACGCTATGACGTCGACGAAACGGAACACTCCAATCTCGGTCAAGCAGCGGGATCGCCTGCTTTAGTGATGACGTCACGAAACCGGAACACTCAAATCTCGGGGTTCAAGGCAGCGGGGATCGCCTACTTTACGTGATGGACGTCACGAAACTCGGAAGCTCAATCTCGGGTCAAGCAGCGGGCGCCTGCTTTACTGATGACGTCACGAAAACGGAACACTCAATCTCGGGTCATTTCAACGGGGTCGCTCTGCTTATGTGATGACGTTCACGAAACCGGAACCTCAAATCTCGTTGTTCAAGCAGCGTGGATCGCCTGCTTTACGTATACTTCACGAAACCGGAACACTCAAATCCGGGTTCAAGCAGCGCGATCGCTGCTTTATGTGATGACGTCACGAACCGGAAACACTCCAACTCTCGGGGTTCAAGCACGCGGGATCGCCTGCTTTACGTGATTGACGTCACGAAAACCGGAACAGAAATCTCGGGTTCAAAGCAGCGGGATCGGCCTGCTTTACGTGATAGCACGAAACGACCCTTAAAATCTCGGGGTTCAAGCAGCGGGGTCGCCTGCTTTACGGGATGACGTCCGAAAGCGGACCCAAGGATAAATCTCGGAGGTTTCAACGCGCGGGGGATGCGACCTCTACTGATGACGTCACGAACCGGAACACTCAAATCTCGGCGTGAGCAAGGCAGCTGGGGATTCGCCTGCTTTACGTATGACGTACGAAACGGAACACTCAATCTTCGGCGTTTCAAGCAACGGCGGATCGCCTTTGCTTTAGTGATGACGTCACGAAACCGGAAACCCAAAAACTCGGGGTTCAAGCAGCGAGATCGCTGCTTTACGTGATACGTCACGAAAACGAAACTCAAATCTCTGTTCAAAAGCAGCGGGGATCGGCCATGCTTTACCTGCTACGTCACGAAACCGAACACTCAAATCTCGGGTCAAGCAGCGGGATCGCCTGCTTCACGTGATGACGTCACGAACCGGAAACACTCAAATCTCGGCTTCAAGGCACGCGGGGAGCGCGCTCTTTACGGTGATGACGTCACGAAACCGGAACACTCAAATCTCGGGGTTCAAGCAGCGGGATCGCCTGTTTACGTAGATGACGTCACAACGGAAACACTCAAATCTCGGGGTGTGAAGCAGCGGGGGGATCGCCTGCTTTACTTGATGACGTCACGAAACCCGAACAACTCAAATCTCGGGTTCAAGCAGCGGGATCGCCTTTCTGGTTACGTGATGACGTCACGAAAACCGGAACATCAAATCTCGGAGGGTTCAAGCAGCGGGGATCGGGCCTGCTTTACGTTGGATGACGTCACAAACCGAACACTCAAGATCTCTGGGGGTGCAAGCCGGATCGCCTGACTTTACGTGGGAGACGTCACTCGAAACCGGACACGTCAATCTGGGGTTTCAGCAGCGGGATCGCTGCTGTCTTTACGTGAATGACGTAACTCTCGAAATAGAACCCTAAAATCTCCGGGGTTCTGCAGCGGGGATCGCCTGCTTTACGTGATGACGTCACAGAAACCGTGAACCTCACAAATTAATCACAGAAGTTCAAGCAAGCTCGGGATCGCACTCTTTTTACTAGATGACGTCACTTATACCATAATACATCAAATCTCGTGTGGTTCAAAGCAGCGGGAATCGCGCTGCTATATACGTCAGGATGACCTCCGAACCTGGATACAACCATCAAATCTCGCACGGTTCAAAGCGCCGAGATCGACCCTGCTATTACGATCATGACGTCACGAAACCAGACAGTCAATTCGGGTTCAAGCAGCGGGGATCGCCTGCTTTACGTTGGATGACTCACGAATAACCGAACACTCACATCTCGGGGTTCAAGCAGCGGGGAACGCCTGCTTACGTGATGACAGGATCGAAACCGGAGCTATCAATCTCAGGGGTTTGCAAATGCAGCTAACCGGTGGAGGACTCGTCTGCTCGCATTTACGTGAATAGACTTCACTGGAAACCGACACCAAATCTCGGGGTTCATTGCACCCCGGATCGCCTGCTTTACGTTAGTGATGACGTCCAGCGAAAACCGCAACACTCAAATCTCGGTTCAAAGCACTCTGGGATCGGCTTGGCTTTAACGTGATGACGTCACGAGAAACCGGGAACACTTCAATCGCGGGGTTTCAAGCAGCGGATCGCCTGCTTTAGCGTTGACGTCACAAACCGGAACACTCAAATTTCTCAGGGGTTCAAGCAGCGGGATCGCCTGCTTTACGTGATGATCGTCACGAAACCGAACACTCAAATTCGGGTTCAAAGCAGCGGGGACGCCTGGCTTTACTGATTGACTCGAAAACGGACACTCAATCTCTGGGTCAAGCAGCGGGGATCGCTGCTTTACGGTGATGACGTCACGAAACCGGACACTCAAACTCTGGTTCAAGCACGGGGATCGGCGCTGCTTACGTGATGATCGTCACGAAACCGGAACACTCAAATCTCGTGACGTCAAGCAGGGGATCGCCTGCTTTACTGATGACCGTCACGAAACCGGAACACTCAAACTCGGGGTTCAAGCATGAGGGGATCGCCTGATTTAACATATGACGTCACGAAAACGGAAACCCTAAAATCTCGGGGTTTCACAGCGGGAATCCCCTGCTTTAGTGATGACGTCACAAACCGGAACACTCAAAAATCTCGGGATCAAGCGCGGAAACGCTGCTTTACGTGATGACGTCGTGGCGAAACCGGAACACTCCATCTCGGTTCAATCAGCGGATCGCTGCTTACGTATGCATGACGTCCACGGAAACCGGAACACTTCAACTTTCGTTAAGCAGCGGGATCGGCACTGCTATTAACCGTGATGACGTCACGGAGACCGGAACACTCAAATCTCGGGTTCATAGAGGGGATTCGCCTGCTTTACGTGATGACTTCACGGAAAACCGCAAACACTCAAATCTCGGGTTCCAGAGGGCAAGCAGCGGATCGCACTGTGCTTTACGTGTGAGTCACGAAACGAACTCAATCTCGGGGGTTCAAGCAGCGGGGATCGTCCTGCTTTGACGTGATACGTCACGGAAACCGGACACTCAAATTCGGGGTTCAAGCAGCGGGATCGCCTGCTTACTGATGACGTCAGAAACGGAGCACTCAAATCTCGGAGTTTCAAGCAGCGGGAATCGCCTGCTTTACTTGATTGACGTCAACGAGAAAACGGGACCTAAATTCTCGTGGGTTCAAGCAGGGGATCGCCGCTTTACGTGATGATGTCCGAATAACCGGAAACACTTCAAATTCCGGGGATTCATAGCATCGGGGATCGCCTGCTTTCCGTGATGACGTCACAACCGAACACTCAAATCTCGGGTTCAGCAGCGGAGATCGCTCTGTTTTACGTTGATGACGTCACGAAACCGGAAACTCAAAGTTCGGTGTTCAAGCAGCGGGGATCGCCTGCTTTACGGTATGACCATCACGAACCGAACACTCAAATTCGGGTTTCAAGCACGGAGATCGCCCTTGCTATTACGTGATGAGCGTCAACATAAACCGGAACACTCAAACTCGGGGTTCAACACGGGATCGCCCCTCGCTTTACCGCCTGCTTTACGTGCATGACGATTCACGTAAACGAAGTCACTCAAATCCTCGGGGTTCAAGCAAGCGGGGATCGCCTGCTTTACGTGATTGACTGTCACAAACCGGAACACTCAAATTCGGGGTTCAAGCAGCGGGATCGGCCTTTTACGTGATGAGTCACGAAACCGGAACACTCAATCTCGGTTCAAGCAGCGGGGGACGCTGCTTTACTGATACGATCCACGAAACCAGAACACTCAAATCTCAGGGTTTTCAAGCGCGGGCTCGCTGCTTTACGTTGATGACGTCACGAAAACGACACTCAAATCTCGGGGTTCAAGCAGCGGGAATCGCCTACTTTACTGATGAGATGCGTGTGCACGAAACCGATAACCCAAACCTCGGGTTTCATAGGCGCGGGAATACGCCACCTCTTTACTGATGACGTCACGAAAAACGGAGCACGCACTCTCGATATGCGACCAGACATGGTTCAGCGCGCGGGCATCGCTGCTTTATGTGATTACGTCACGATAACCGGATAAACTCAAATCTCTCGGGTCAACTGCAGGGATCGCACTGCTTTACGTGATGAGACTCACGGAACCGGAACAACAAATCTCGGTTCAAGCAGCAGGGATCGCCATGCTTATAGTTGAATGAGTCACAAACCGAACACTCAACTCGGGGTTCAAGATCGGGGATCGCCTGCTTTACTGATGGACGTTACGAAACCGGAATCCCTAAATATCGGGGTTCAAGCAGCGGGACCTGCATTACGTATGACGTCACGAAAACCGAACACTCAATCTCGGGGGTCAAGCAGCGGGGACGCCTGCTTTAATCGTGATGACGTCACGAAACCGGAAACCTAAAATCTCGGGTTCAAGCAGCGGGTATGCCTGCTTTACGTGATTGATGTCACAAACCGGACAACTCAATCTCGGGGTTCAAGCCAGCGGGATCCCTCTTTCTTGATACGGTCACGAACGCGGAACACTCAATGCCGGGGAGTTCAAAGACAGCGGGGCGATCAGCTTGTTAAGTACTGCTTACTGATGGAAGCGTGTCTATCCAAACCGGACCACCAAACTCAATACCAGTGATGTGTGGTCAATCGAGCTTCGGACAGAAGATGAAGGAATGAATCCACGCAATACCAAGATTCTAAGAATGAAGTGAAAAGATCCTGAAAGGTGACTCTTTATGGATGAAGCAATTGCGTCCACACAGAAACGCTAATGACACCCAAATCTCAGTGATAAGTTGGGAGCTTCAATACAGCGGAATGGATGACAAGAATCGAAAGAACCTCAACAAATACATTAAAACCCATCCGGAAATATTGCGACCCAAACAAAACTACAGTCTGGTGCTAAACTTGGTCCAGGGCTTGATTGATCCGTCACGAAAGGACACCCTAAAATCTCGGGGGTTCAAGCGCGGACGCCGCAGTAGCGACGTGATCCTGAAGAAAGCCTCGGCACAAGACTTTGAGAACAGAACTTACAGCTTGGTCATAATCGATGATGTGACTGCCTCACGAAACCTACCTGAAATGGCGGAAAACACTCAAAATTCGGGGTTCAAGCAGCGGGTAGAAACTTTGAGCCCACATCGCTCGGACGGCCTCCTTAGATCTCCACAGTTTTTGAAACTGCGATGATGAAAAGATTTTACCACGTTCAATCAAACAACACACGACACCAGCACAAACCACAAGCACGACGAAACACAACCACACTTACAACGAACACTGTCATGCAGCAGTGGAGTACGTTTTGAGACTTGGGAGGGGCCTTTTCACCAGCGAAGCTTCACTTTTGGGGCAGCATCGCCCATTCGCTTTTAATGTTGGAGATACAAGACTGAAAGCGTTCTCATATAACAACACCAGACAGGCTAACACACTCCAAATTCTCACACACGTAATTACAGACAGCACCACATCACTCAGCACACGGGATGCGCCCTGCGGCTGCACACACAAAAACACTTTATACGGAGTGATAGCGTATTTTGGAGGCGTCTGGACGAAGAACACGCGAAACACCGAGGAACTCCGCTGTCCAAGGCTTTCTGGCACCCACATATGGAGATATCAACCAACATTAACAACCACACTAACACACACATACACACACACACACACACACATACAGAGGTGGATACTTTGAGGCCTGGGAGGGCTCCATTCCATTCTGAAACTCCTATATGGAGATATCAACCAACGACCATCCGAATAACCACACCGGTGCCAAATGCCACTGTGGGTAATACAGTTTTAACATAGTCATATCACACGTGCAAATGTACACACGCATCAAGTCATATTCAACATAATCTCCCAGAGATGCCCAAAATGTGACATATGTCAAAATTGGAGAAATGAACACTTTTCTAGGAGTCGAAACTGCTTGTAGTTTGATCTTGGAGCTTAAATTTTGTAATTCTTCTGAGTTTAAGAGATACTCATGGCAATCGATGTGCAGAAATGATATAAAGCAACGAATGCTGACGTCTCCGGGCGTTTATAAACATTGCAATGTATCAGCGATCATAGCTATGTGGACAGGCATTCGATAATCATCTCATCCATTGGGACCATACTCTTGTGCAGAGCATTGGTGCGCCTAGGCAGTCTCCTTGGCTATTCGATAACATGAATGAGGAAAGTGAAAAGAAAACTTTATCGTTGAAAAAATCGTTGCGGCCTGTTCAAAGTCATGGCAAGGTTGAGCAGGCCAAAAAACATGGCGGCTTCAGACCCCCAGGAAGTTACCAAGGAACGCCTGAAGACCCCAGACAGTGTGGTGGTCGAGGATCACCTGATGAAGGATGTAATAAATAAAGCCATTAATTATCTTCAAAAAGGGTGTTTTAATTATCCAAACACCCAATTTTCACTTCTTGCACTTCCTTGGAGTTTTCTTCGTGTGCATGCAAAGTTCAGGCTGCTAGGTTTATGTGTTTGGAATTATGGAGGAGACACACACACACACACACACCACAACACACACTTGCCTTTTATTAGTATAGATTATTATACTTGTGCAAAATGGTGGAATGTGGACTCTCCCCCACCAATGCCATCTCTTTTTCTCCCCATTCCTCTGTCATACCCACCTTGTTTTCGTTTCTCTCTCTTTCTCCACCCCCTCCCCTTCGCACAAAGGTCAGCAAAGTGACGGGTTGTATTTGCTCGTAATGATAATAAATGTCAGCGTGTCAGTCAGTGTGTGTGTGTCTCCTCTATAACTCCAAAACCATGAAACCTAACGGCCTGAAACTTTGCATGCATACCAAAGGAACCCCAAGGGAATGTATGAATGAAAATTGGGTCTTTGTTTTAATTGTAAAACACTTCTTTTGAAGATAATTAACGGCCTGATTCAGTTACCCTTTATCAAGGCTTTATCCTTGCTAAACCCCTTTGTCAACCATCTGTGCTCGCTGGGGTCTTAATTGGCCATTTTTTGGGGCCTGCTCAACAATGCCTTGACTTGAAACAGACTGCAACTGTTTCTTAACAATAAAGCGCTCAAATTGTTTTTATCACTTTCCGCACTCATATCATCGAATACCTCATTTTCATACCTACGAATCACTGTATACATTGCAATGCTTATAAATGCCCGGAGATGCCGGTGTTCATGGCTTTATTTCATTTCTGTACATGTGAGAAGCTCTGCAATGTCTTAACTTGAGCCAAATTTCAAAATTTTAAACTGTGGAATTGACGTCAGCAGCAGCTCCGCCTTCTAAAAAAATGTTAATATGTCCAATTCGGACATTGTTTGACACTCCGGGTATGACAGAATGGTTATCGCTAATTGTTTGCCAAGCCTATCATTCCTTATCAACCATTTATTTGGAGTGGTTGCCTGAGTACTTAAGCCACTTGTCGAGAATTCTACAAGCTGCTTGGACGTGCATTTGCAGGCCATGGCGATACACGGCAAAAGTACCTGTACCTGCGTCCCACTGCACAACACAGTCAAAAATACATCAAACAATGTACAAAATTTAGGCCGCACCTGCCTGTGTTGCGCCAAGCCTGCCGTTCCTCATCAACGGATGGATGGAGGGAAGGATGGATGGAAGGGATGGATCGAGGGAAGGACGGATAGAAGAGATGGATGGAGGGAAGGAACAGATGGATGGACCAGATTAATGTTTGTAAGCCATGGCGAGACAGTAGACGTTGGTGTCAATGACTTTTCTTTTAATCTTTTTTGTTGTTGTCTTTTTGTCTGTTGTCCTTTTGGAAAATAAAATTACAAATTGACATTCAAGACAATGTTAGGTGATAATGTAAATGAAGTACATCCTTACAAATTGTAATGTTTGTTTGTTTGTCATGCTACTCCTTTAGTTCTGGGCTGATTCCATCCAGACTTGCTGCATATGATCAGCATGTCCCCAATTTATGTATAGGGGTGTTTTTAAAAAAATCTTTACTGGTGGTCT
>CM068961.1:79474224-79486514 GCA_035128595.1 Eptatretus atami
AAGAGAGAGATTGATATCAGATTAGACTGACCTTTATAAGGCTTCTATCTACCTTGCTAACCAAAACATTCGACCGATTTGTACAAACTCGATCTGTGCTCGCTACGGCCCCGACCTATGGACGACATGTTTGAGCCGCTCAAAACAATGAGACCAAAACCTTGATCAGACATTGACACACGACATGACAACTGAAAATTATCCCTTAACAATATCATGCGCCCACTCACAAATTGTTTTTTATCACTTCCCGCACGTGATATCCATACGAACTCCCCTCATTCCAACACTTACCCTACCCGAAATCACATGTAATCAACACCAAATTTGCGGATACAGAAATTTAAGGTAATCAATGCGATTCCCCACCGGAGATGCCCCAGGTTCATACCACTGGCTTCCCTATTAACTACATCCTCAACGCACACACGCGCACACCGCCACCCCCGCAACTCGCCCTCTCCACACTCCCGCACCAGCCCCACCACACCATCAAATATTAATAAGATAGGAAAAGAAAATAAGAAATAAGAAAAACCACCAGCTCCCCCAATAACAAACACATGTCCCCACACTCCTCACCTCCGCGCTCGCCACCCGGGCTCACCCCCGCACAGGCATACCTCCCGATACATTCGCCCTACCATGCTTCTTCGACAAAACGCATATAACATCCTCCTATATACATAAACAACCCCCATTCATTTATTTGGAGTGGTTGCCTGAGTACAGCCACTTGTCCGACGCAAATTCCTACATTACGTGCTTGACGTGGCATTTGCAGGCAGAAGGCGATACAGAAATAACACGGCAAAGTAACCTGTAGCATCAGGAACGTGCACGTCCCACTGCTACAAAACAAGGTCAAAAATACATCAAACAATGTACAAAAATTTTAGGCCGCACCAATGCCTGTAGTTGCGCAAAGCCTGCCGTTCTACTCATCAAACGGTATGAAGATAGGAGGGAGAGATGGATGAAGGGAATGGATCGAGGGAAGGACAAAAGGATAGAAGAGATGGATGGAGGGAAAGGAACAAGATGGATGGACCAGATTAATGTTTGTAAGGCAAAATGGAGCAGTAGAAGCGGTTAGGTGTCAATGACTTTTCTTTAATCGTTATTATTTGCTGTTGTCTATTTCTTGTCTAAATAGTTGTCCGTTTTGGAAATAAAATTACAAATTGACATTCAAGCACCATTATGTTAGTGATAATGTAAATGAAGTACATCCTTACAAATTTGTATATGTTTGGTTTGTTTGTCATGCTACTCCTTTAGTTGCTGGGCTGTATTCCATCCAGACCTTGCTGACCTAGTGATCAGCATGTTCCCCGAATTTATGTATAGGGGTGTTTTTAAAGAAAACTCTTTACTGGTGGTCCTGGGGGGGGGGGGGCAGGGACGTAAATCGTCAAATGTAAGATGGTAAGTCATGTAGCACCACCTACAGGTGGTCGGAGGTAATTACATAGTCTCGTAGCCACATTATATCACAAATAAGAACCAAAATTCAGCAAAAGAAATAACCCAACCAACACCACGCCAATCATAAGGAAGAAACCATCATAAAACACAACACACAAAGAAATAAACTACTCCAACTTAATAAAACCCAAGACACAACCCGATCCTCAAAAACAAAAGCCAAATCACCCATCAATACGAAGAACAACATCCCAACCGACTTCAACAAACAATAAAACACCAAACCAACCCCAAATTTAAACACAAAAAACTACAATAGCTAATCCCACTAAAATATACACATCAAAACCCAATCTCAACTCTTGAATAACAAAATGAAAACATAAACAAGCAAAAGCCTCAAAATGTCCCTCTAAAACAAAAAGAAATAAAGATTCCTAAAAAATACCCACCATACAAAACTCAAGATATACAAAAGAAATATAAACGACAATTCCAACCTTATTTACAGATGCACAGCTATATCCCCCACCCAACACTCAACTACCAAAAACTGAAAAAACAACAAACAGACAAATACAAAAGCAAAACACACTATAAACAACAGCAATACAAAAAATCATCCAAGTTACTAAACAAAGACACATACCTAAGGCATAAAAACAAAAGCAACAAACCGGACTACAATCAAAAACCAAGACAAAACCACAATACTCCCAAGAATACACAAAAACTCTAAGAACACGCCACTGCCCAAAGAACTAAACAACCCAAAGCAACACCAACACCAATTAGCCTCCAAAAACAACATACAAAATCCCCTCAAATGCTCCCCCCTCTATAAATCAATAACTCTAACCAAACTATAAAATCAAAACAAGATCCTCACTCCAACCCCACCAAATACCAACTCCAAAAACAGACCTAATTAAGTAAATAGCCACTTGCTTGATACAAAAAATAAATCATTAAACCCACTTCCTACAACAAAAGCTAAAACCGGAAACATAAATCAACCTCAAAAAAAATCCCAACTCAGCTCACCAACGACAAAAACAATCGTAAAAAAAATCACATCCAAACCCATTTAACCAAAAAAGAAAACACGCACCCAAAAACACATAAAAAAATAATCCCACATAAAACAAAGATAGATTACATACAACACACGAGATACCCCCAGGCCCTCACAAAAGCAACTAAATTAATCCAAAACGCATAACATCACTCAAGCCAACCCGGGCCGAAAGCTCAATCCAAAGAAAAGAACAGACCTACAAAAGCAAAACAAACCAAACAATACAACATAGAAACCAAGCAAACCCAAATCTAAAAACCTCCAAACCCTTGCTGACACTAAAAGATCACGCTAAAAACCCAATAAATGTCTAACCCAAATAATCCACGACAAATAACCCAAAAACAAACCGGGAATAAAAAAAACGAAGCAAAACCCAAGACATAATTACCAAAAACGCAAAGAATCGAATAAAGAATGTGAAAATAATCGACTGAGAAATGGCAGATACAACTGGAAATAAAAAAAATGACAATGAGAAGAAAGACAGAAAAAATGAATAAATACACACAGGAATGACATCCTCATTCCAGATGATACAATACCGGAACTGGGACCTCGTCCGACATTTTCGCATGCGGTGCAGAGTGTTATGAATTATATCAGCACGCTAGGTAGTTTCTCAGACTCCCATGAACAGTAAACCATGAGATTGTATCTTGTTTTTTTGCTATAAAAGTCAGAGCTCTGTCAGTTTGACTACTTTCCACTCGCCCTAAATGAAATGGAAATAATGCATGCAGAAGTATACATGTTGCACATGCTTGGAACAAGATCGCCCTCTTCGAGTGGGTACTCTACTCGTATGCTCATAAACGGGATGTTCATTTGTCTTAAGATTTTAAATCTGACAATTAAAAATGTAAACCTTCACCATCGGAGCCCCAATGCCCTGGCACCCACCCTGAGAGACACAACGCACATAGTGGAGTAGCTCGCCTCCCACCTCCTTGCTCCCACCCCTCTCTCCTCATCTCTCTCTCCCTCTCTCTCTCTACCAACCCCATCTCCCTGCCCTCTTCTCGTGTCCCCCTCTCTTCGTATTTCCATCAAGCAAGCGACACGGTGGTATTGCTACATCGAAATAAATACCAGAATAGAGAGGAGAGAACACACTACACGACGAGAGGTTGCATAGAAAAAAACAAATGCAAGTAAGAGTGATAAAGTTGTAAAGTTAAAGTTTTTAGTCATATATTCAAATGTTAAAGCTTAATGTACAATAAAGTTAAATGTTATCTTACTATAATATTTGTTACGGCTGTTGGAAAATTGCGCAAACATATAAAGGTCCCATAGGTGAGGCTATTCTCTGAAGTACATGAGTGTAATTAAGCGCCAAACCCATATGCTCTAGAAGGGATATTAAATTGTGATTACATATCGGGCTGCGATACTTATGAGTATAGGCGGTTTTTTCTGCTTCTGCTTTATTTTCGAACCAACCACACTCAACGTACAACAACCGCAACCACACAGACCAACAACCGCAGTAACCACCCCAGACCACTCTACAACGCCACCCGCCACCCTCACACCACGCCCATCTCACCACGGCTACTACAACATGAACGCCTCCTCTGAGCGGTCCTAACGTACGACGGCTTTTGCGCGTTGAAAGGCCGTCGAACGGCTTCCGCCTCGCCCCCACAAGAGCAAGGTGGGAGGGCAAGCGATGAGGCGCCACGCCCCTTCCTCGAAGCGCCTCGAAGGAAGGTGGAGCCGAGAACGGGGCGTGGCGCCCGGGCGTATAGAGCGCGGAGGCGGCGAGGCTTCCTCTCTTCTTCTCGTACGATCGCTCTGCTAATATCTTCTTCGTGCTGATTCGTCTCTGCTTGGAGGTTCTTCATCTTGCCTCTGCTGGCTTCTCGGGATTCGCGCTGCCCCCCTCGTCCTGCTGCTCCGGGTATTGGCCGGTGCTCTGTCGTCGGTGCTCGGTCCACAGGGTCGAGAAGGCGGTACGGGCAGGCGCCGCGCGGAGAGCCTTGCGCCCGCGCTCGAGGGAGTTCACGACGGCGGGGACGCCCGGCGCTCAAGGACAAACACCACAGGGAAGTCGACTTCCATTTTTCTTTTGGGGTTTTGTGTGAACGCTGTGTGTGTCGGCGCCAAAGATCCCGTCAAGAGAAGTTGTTAATAGAGTGGTCCCGTGTGTCGTGTTTCGGTTTCAACTCCTTCTTTAACTGTGCATTTTTTTGTCTCATTCTATATTGATATATGTTGCATTCTCTGACTGTGTGGCACTACATGATGTTGGTCTTATGAAATAAATGTGCGTACTTGTGAATTCTTCCCCCCCCCCTACCGTTCGCTGCGTCCTTCCCTTCGTTGGGTTCCATCCTGTTTCACGTAAAGGGTTGAGTGGGCGCGGAGACGCCCGATTAATTAATCAGGACCGTCAAGGCGACCGATACACCGCTCGGTTATCGTTAGCATGGAACGGGTCCCTTAAAGCGCCGTGTCCGAAGTCGGCCGCTTGTGGGAGAGGTAAACCTCGTAGGTTAACCCGTGACGGGTATTTTAGGTATATCCGACTTTTGCGATTCACCCTACTTCCGCGCGGGTAGAATCGGACTGGGTTGTGGTGAGCGCCGAAAGGTTCACCCGTGACTGGAAGTCCCGCGTTACCGGGAGGGTCACGACTGATGTCCGTCCGGTGGGCGAGGCGGTCGCGATTCGAGTCAAACGTGGCCGTCGCAATGGACGCCGGCGTGGCGCGATTCGCAACACTGGTGTAGCAGGAGTGTGATCAATATCCCCGTCTCCAAGCCTAAATTCACAGGGAATCGGTCAAGGGGTGAGGAGGAGCGCCCCCGATGTCCTCCAAATTACGAAGCGAGCTAAATATAACACTCTTACGTGGGATAACGATTGGGTCTGCAAGGCGAGCGGCGAGCCGGGGTAATAGAAAGGATGTAGAGTGTTTAGAAGTCCATGGCCCAGGAGACGAGATCCCCGAGCAGGAATTGGTGTTGCAGGAACAGTTTTCTCCTAACTCGAACCCAGGGCCCGAAATGGGTGGGCGGCGCCCGCGGTGTATAACACCCCCCCCCCTGCCACCAAAACCCCCCGAGCCTTGTCGAACCGAGAGACAGCTCGTACAAGATCTGGCAGGCAATACAAGAATGCAAAAAACGAACAGAAAAGAACGCAAAATGATGAGAACTGAAACGAAAAAATGGACGAACGCACTCAGAATGAAACAAACACAAACGAAAGAAAAAACGAAATGAAGGAAGAATAAAACGAAACGGGTGAACGCCAGCACATGCCGAGCCTGCCAGGCGGGCAGAAGGCACAAAGCGAAGTGCGAATGGCAACCACGTGTGAGCTGAACGAGCTGGGAGGGGGGCAAAGTTGTCAGGCCCGCGGGAAAGCGGTGAGAAAAAAAAAATTCGGGAGACGCTGTGGGCGAAAGGTGGAGGTGACGAAAAAAGTGACGGAAACCGAAGGAAAAAATTGAATTGGGGTGACGATGTCGTGCAACGAAGGAAATAAAAAAAGTGAGTGTGAGAAAAACTCAAGACATGACGAAGAGAGTGTGAAGCTGGGACGGGGGTAAAAAACTGAGACAGGGAGGAACTGGGGAAGACTGATAGACAAACACAGGAGGCAAATGAAAGACAGTTAGAAGTCCAAAGCAAAGTCGGAGTGGCGAGAGAAAAATAATGGAAAGAAAAACTGAGTTACAGAAATCACGAGAACGAAGAGCGGAATACAAAAACGAGTTGAGAATGGTGAGAGAGGAAAGAACGAGAACGAAAGAAGAAACCTTAGAACCACGCATGTACAACCAAAGCGAAAGCGAAGCCAATTAAAAACGAGATGTCAAGAAAGAGTAATGATGAAGAACGAATGAGCACAGAAAAGGAAATACGGATCAAGGAAGAAACCAGAATGCAGAATGAGACAAGAAGAGTACTGGAAAGAAACAAGGAATGAGAAGGAGAAAGAAATCTGTCATTGAAAGAATAACGAGATTAACAGAATGAGGGAAACAAGAAAGACAGTGGGAAGTAAAAAACTGAAAGAGTAGAATTTGAAATTTGGGAACGAACGAAAACGAAAAAAATAGGTTTGGAATACGAGGACGAAGTTGAAGGAAGAAAGGAATGAAGCATGGAAGGACGAAATCAGGAGATTGAAGGAACACAACGGAGATGGAGAGGGAAGAACGGGAGAGGAACAATGGGAATAAGAAACAAAAGGAACATGAAGCCAGGTTTGACAATTGAAAAGATAAAGGCAAGGCTGGAGTGCGAAGAGGTAGACAAAGACAGCGAATGAACATAAAAAGGGAAATTAAACCACATGAAGAAAACCATGAACTGCAGAAGGAAAACAGGAAATCAAGAAGGAAAAAAGGTCTCCCACCGAATATGCGCACCCAGTAGACTCCACAAAAACAGATCTCATCCGCATAAAACCAAATACCCCCAATGCCGCTACCACTGACAAAAGCTACCAGGAAAAGAACCAGCTTCTCTCCTAATCCCAAATAAATCAATACATAAAATAATTTTCAAAATAAAATACCCACCCCGAAACATCTGAAAATTACACCATCATTAGAATGAGGATACAACAATAAGGAAAGAAACACATTAAAGAAGAGGAGTAAGCCTGAAAATTATAAGGATCAAGATTTAGAACGAAATCAGGACCGGGTCCAAACGGAATAACGGAGGAATACTAGAAATCAGTTAACAAAAACTATACAAAACCAATTCTAAATAACTAAAGGAATGGCAAAGGGAAAGGAAATTAACGCTCAATAGGGAACAAGTATATATGCCAAGGGATTTAAGAGGAAACACAAATGAGGAGAGAATCGAGGAATGGATAATTCGATTTCAGGTTAGAAAGGCAGTCTTATACAATCTTTCGGCAAAGAACAAAGGGATCCAGCTTCTTACATTCACTTTCTGTTAAGGTAAAGTACTATTCTCACTAACTGTAACTGCAAATAATCCTGCTTCTACAACAACGCCACGTAAAACATTTGAATTTAAAGCTGAGTTTGTCTAAAGAAATAAATCTCTATTAATCATAATTAGATTTGAAAAAAGTTATGGCAATCATTAGTTTGGTTAATAAACCCTGATAATAATTCAATAAGAAGAGATTATGTTAAAGGGAATTTATATGATAGGATCATTTGAGAAAGTTAAGAAACTTCTACGGAATTTTATAGTATAATATATTAAGAAGAGATCACACTAGTTTGGAACGTTAATATAGATCTGGAATATATGATTGTATTAAAACGATGTTTGTATTGTGATAGTTTGAATAGAAGTCTGTCATATAAACTCTTAGGATTAGAGACACTAGTAGGGTTGTGATGTCATTTAAGTAAAGAATTGGAATATAGTGATGGTAGAGGAAGATTTGTAATAAAGTGTAGGGGCTGTTTATTTGGAAAATAATGGAAAAATATGATGTACAGATGTTGATCAACACGCCCTCTCTGACTGAGACCTCCGACGTTCGGAGCTGCCTTACCTCAACCGCTGACAGTTGCGCAGCGGGCGAATCATATCGCCGAGGTGTAAGTAGGGTCTCACGGGGATACGTTATGGTGCATGGTCATCATATTTCTGTGTTGGTTTCCATATGATTTTCATTTTCCCTCTTCGTCATTATTTCAATCGTATATTTTTGTTTCATCTTCACTCTCTCATGCTTCTCATTCAATCTATCGTTCTTTCAATTGGATTTACCTTCCCTGTGTTCATCGCGCGTGTTCTCTCATTAGACCGTCCGCTATCTTGCTTCATCTCCTGTCCTTCGTCGAACCTTCTCATCCAGTTTTCAATGGTTTGCTTCATTTGGTTAATCTCCTTCTTGTGTTTTCATCTAGAGTTTTTTTTCGTTGCTGTCAAAGCTGTCATCCATGTACTCTCTTCCTTGGGTTCTTCTCCTGGTCTCTTCCCTTCTGACAGTTTCATGGTTTCTTCATGTGGTTAATTTCCTTTGTGTTTCATTCGCTGTTCTTTTGTCTACCTCTTCGCCATCCAGCCTTGCTTCTTCTTCAATTGGTCAACCTCGGCTTCATGTTCTTTGTTTTTCTACCGCATCTGTTCCTCTCGTTCTTCCTCTCCCAATCTCGTTGTGTCTTCAATCTTTCCTGATTTCTCTTCCTCGCTCATTCCTTGCTCTTCAAGACTTCTCCGTCGTATTCCAATCTATTTTTTTCGTTTTGTCGTTCAATTTCAAATTCAATACTTCTTTCGTTTTTTTATTCCACTGTCGTTTCTTGTTCCTCATTCTGTAATTCTCGTTATTTCTTTTCAACTGACAGATTTCTTTCTCCTGTTCTCATTCCTGTTCTTCCAGTACTCTTTCTTGTCTCATTCTGCAATCTTCGTGGTTTCCTTCCTTTGATCGATTTCCCTTCTTCTTGTCTATCGTTCTTCCATATTACTCTTCTTCATCTCATTCTTTAATCTGGCCTTCGCCTTCAGCTGTTGGATCTGTACAGGCGTGGTTCCTTAAGGTTTGCTTTCCGTTCTCGTCTCTTCCTCTCTCACTGCAATCCTCACTCGTTTTGTAATTCGCGTTCTCTTCGTTCTGGTTTTCTGTAACTTCAGTTTTCTTCTCCAATATTTTCTCATCTCCGCACACCCGACCTTGCTTTGGCTCTCTAACTGTTCTTCCATCTGCCCTTGTGTTTGTCTATCATCTTCCCAGTTCCTCTGTCTCAGTTTTTTCCCTCCCGTCCCGCTTATCAACTCTTCTTGTCATGCTTGAAGTCTTTTCTCACCACTCCACTATTTTTAATTTCCTGTCGGACGACTCCGTCACCCAACCAATTATTTTCCCTCTGGTTACCGTCTTTTTCCGGTCATCCACACCTTCTCCCAACACGTCTCCCGAATTAATTTTTTCTCACCCGCCTTCACGCGGCCTGACAAACCGTTGCACCCCTCCCAAGCATCGTTCCCCCCACGTGGGTCGCCATGTACGCCCTTCGCTGTTGTCTGCCTCATGCCCGCGCTGCAGGCCTCCGGCCCATTTCGCTTGCGTTTACCGCGCATTCTTTTTCTTCCTTCATTATCGTTTTATTTCGTTTGTGTTTGTTTCATTCCTGAGTGCGTTTCCATCCATTTATTCGTTCATTCACTCCATTTTGGGCGTGTCATTTCATTTGCGTTTCTTGCATGCTCTGTTATTGGCCTGCCAGAATCCGTCGAAGTGTACTCAAGGATTCGCCAGGTCGGGGGTTTTGTGGAGAGGGGAGGGGAGTGTATACACCGCGGCCGGCGCGGCACCCTTTCGGGCCCTGGGTTCAGTTGGGGGGAAACTGTTCCTTGCACACCAATGTCTGCTCGGGGATCTCGTCTGGGCCACATGGGATCTAACACCTCTACATCACATCTATTACCCGGCTCGCCGCTTGGAAGCCACTATCCACGTAAGAAGGTTTAATTAACTCAGCTCGTTTTGGAGGAATCAGGGGTCGCTCCCTCACCCCGTACCGATTACCCTTGTTTGTAGACGGGAGGGATTTGAAATCACAGCTCACTGTACACCAGTGTGGAATCGTCGCGCCCCGCCAGGAGCGTAGCTGATCGCACGTGACTCGAATCGGACCGCCTCGCCCATCCGGACGGACAATTCAGCTGCTGACCGCTCCGCGTAACCGGGAGTCTCATCACGGGTGACTTCGGGCCTCACCAATCCCAGTCGCATTCACGGCGGGCATAGGGATCGCCAAAATCATATCTTAAATACCCGCACGGTAACACCGAGGGGTTTACCCTCTCCACAAGCCGACTTCGGACACGCCGCTTAAGCGCCTTTCCATGCTAACGGGATAATAACCGAGCGTGTTATCGTCGCCTTGACGGGTCTCTGATTAATTATCGGGCGTCCCGCCCACCAACCCTTACGCTGAAACGGATGGACCCATAGAAGGAAGCGCAAGCGAAGACGGGAGAACAAAGTACGCAATTTATTCATAGACAACAAGAGCCAATCAGAATGACAATATCAGAAAAAGAAATCCACATTAAAGAAGGGAGTTAACGATACACGACCACGGACCACTATAACAATCTCAACTCCTGAACGGACGGCGCCGGACAACACACGTTCACAAAAACCCAAAAGAAAATGGAAGTCGACTTCCCGTGGTTGTGTCCTTGGCGCCCGTCTCCGCGGTGTGACTTCCCCTCAGCGCGCGCCGGCAGGCGCTCCGGCCGCTGCCCGTCACGGCCTCTCGCACGCCTTGGACCCGAGCACGACCGAAGCAGCCACACGCCGACCCGGAAGCAGGCAGGACGAACGAGCCGCCGAACAGAGAACCAGCAGGGAGCAGAAAGAACTCCAAGCAGACAGACGATCAACGAAGAAGAATACAGAAGGCATCGACGACGAAGAGAGAGAGAAGCCTCAGCCGCTCCCCTCTTATACGCCCGGCGCTCACCCACGCCCCGTTTCCTCGGCCACTCCTTCGAGGGCTCGCAGAAGGGGGGCTTCCGTCCGTCCCTCCCACCTGCGTCTTGTTGGGGCGAGGCGAACCGTTCGACGGCCTTCAACGCGCAAACCGTCTAGTAGACGCTGAGTGATCGGCGTTCGTTGGTTAGGTAAGCGTGGTTGAGATTGGTGGCGTGGTGTGTGAGGGTGCGGGCTGGCGTGTTAGAGTGGTGGGTGGTAGCGTTGTTGTTGTTGGTGGCGTGTGACGTTGAAGGTGGTGGTTCGAAAATAAAGCAGAACCAGAAAAAACGCTAACTCAAAAGTATCGCACGCCCGAATGAATCACAATTAATTCCTCTAGACAATGGTTTTGGGCTAATTCACATGTACTCAGAATTACTCACTATGGGACCTCTATGATGTTGCGAATTTCACAGCCGTAACAATATATAGGAAGATAACATTTAACTTTAACATTAAGCTTTAACATTTTAATATTGACTAAACTTTAACTTTAACTTTACTTGTACTGCATTTTTTTATCTAATTGGCAACCTCTCCTTATTTTTCCTCTCCTCTCTATCGTGGTATTTATTCGATGTAAAATAACTGTCGCTTTGTGAACAAGAAAAGAGGCGGGAGGGTTGAGATGAAAAGAAAAAAGAGGAGGGGTAGAGAGAAGACAAATAAGAACAGAGAAGGGGAAAGAAGAGGAGAGAAAG
Organism: Eptatretus atami; assembly: GCA_035128595.1. NCBI lineage: Eukaryota > Metazoa > Chordata > Myxini > Myxiniformes > Myxinidae > Eptatretus > Eptatretus atami. Next base: position 79,485,874 of record CM068961.1, read on the forward strand.
GGGAGGAGGAGGAAAGAAGAGGAAGCAGGAGAGGGGAGAGAAAGAGAGAGAGAAAGAAGAGAGATGAGGGAGGTGGGGAGCAAGGAGCTGGGAGGCAGTATCTCCCCACCTAGTCCTGTTTTCACATGGTGTGTCTCCAGGGTGGTTGCCGGCATGTGAGGGCTTCCGAGTTGAAGGTACATTTTATTGTCAGATTAACTAGCAATGGAACACCCGTTTATACATACGAGTAGATCACTCAAAGGCGATCTTGTTCCAAGCATGCAAATGTTTCTCTGATGCATACTTTATTTGGGCAGTGCTAGGCAACTGACAGGCTCTGATAGGCAAAAAAAACAACCAACCCAGGTTACGTTCTGGAAGCTAAAACATACTACTGCTATAATTCATAACACTCACTGCATGGAAAATGTGGGGCAGGAATCTGCACTGTAATGGTGGGATTGTAATCCCTCAACCACCTGTAGGTGGTGCTACATGAAACACATTTACATGAGAATTTAATGTCCCTGCCCCCCCCCCAATGATTTTTTGCCTATACAGAGCTGTCAGTTGCCTATGCACTGCCCAAATAAAGGTATGCATCAGAAGAACATGTTGCATGCTTGGAACAAGATCGCCCTTTGAGTGGGTACTCTACT
>CM068961.1:79486524-79508903 GCA_035128595.1 Eptatretus atami
GTCCCCCTCTCTTCGTATTTCCATCAAGCAAAGCGACAGGTGGTATTTGCTACATCGAAATAAATACCAGAATAGAGAGGAGAGAAAAATAAAGGAGAGGTGCAATAGATAAAACAAAATGCAAGTAAGAGTTAAAGTTTAAAGTTAAAGTTTTAGTCAATATTAAATGTTAAAGCTTAATGTTAAAGTTAAATGTTAATCACTTCCTATCTATAATTACTATAAACTCTCATCTGTTGTATGTATGTATGTATGTTCCCGAAATACACCCAAACGGTACAGAAGCGCAAAAATTTAGGGCCACCTTACTTACCATTCCCTGCGGTGTGCAGTATAAGTTTCGTTCAAATCAGGCAACGAAAAAATATTATTTTTAAAAAATCAATTCCCGATTCAGTCAAGTACTCTTTCAGGTATTTGATCAATGCAAACAGTCTCAGCGGTATAGTTCGCTGGAGCTATCTTTTTTTTGCGTGTCGAGTATCGACTAAGCACTGGGATGAGGGGCAAAATTTTGGTGTCCTGTCTGTCTACCCTACGTCACAGTCTCCTTTTCATTGTCCTCTTTAGTACAGGCATTTTAGCAGAAATATTTGGTCAACCTCTCACCAAATTGCAACAAAAGCAAACTCAACAGATTTTGATTCCTGGATGATGTCCTCAGTGACAGAAAAAAAGTCCTAAGGGATCCTCGGGGGAAAGTCCTGAAATCATGGAATCCAATATGCCGCCACCCGGCTTCGGGGAAATGAGAAAATTGTAAAGATTGTACTTTAATATGTAATATATGTTTTTTCTGCATTCTAATTGTTTCTAGTTATGGTCAGTATATTGATATACAAGATAATATATTTTAAAAAAGTGAATGTATTGGGGGTAAAATAAAAAATTATAGCTTTTTTGTCCAAAAATGTCATTTTGTCCCGAAAATTTTTTTTTACCTGATACTGATTTTGGCTCCTGGACAAAAAAATAAGAAACGTTGAAGACACAAGATGAATCAAGTCTATGGCAATACAATATAATTGTGTAAATCATTGAAACATGACAAAATTCACAATCCACTCGGGGCAATCACATCTGCTGACGAAGGTTTCAAAATGAAAATGAAAATTCGCATTAAACTCAGAAACTACATCCATTATAAACTTACTATACATGTTGAGAAAAATCAAGCCGTATTAAAGTTAGAACTCACAATGTCGTCATTATCCTCATCATTGTCACATGGAGTGTTTGCGCAGCAGAGCCCCTGCAGTTTCCACAAGCTGGAGTGCACTCATGTTGTGCTTCTTTGCATGTGCATCTCGGTTTTAATTCAGCCTGGCAGTTGCACCTAATGACACTGTAACATCTTTTCAGGAACTGGAGCTATTGATGTCTGAAGTGGCACAAAACCCTCGTCACACTTCTGCAACCCCAGTCTGTGGAAGAAAGTATGCAAGTCTGACGTCTTGAAACGAATCAAAGACCATCTTCAGAACATGCCGAAGTCTGCAAAGATATATTCTAGAACTTCAGCGCTCTGGGTTCAGATATATGGACATGCTAGACATTCTACGCAATACATCCGGGCAGAGCGCACTGGGAACTGGGCACTACATATCTACAGCCATCCAGGAAAATGCTGCCTTACCTGGCAGCCTCGGGCCACAACCTGTATGCCAAATCTGAGTGGTGTATCTGCAGCAGATGTCCAACTCAAAACTCAACATCCCAATGTCCAACAACGTTTTGATGAGGGGTTCCATGTGGTTCGACGAAGTGATCGCCTGTGGCAGGTCTTTCTCTGACCTGATCATCGAACAAGTTTCTGATGAGAAGTTTGGAAGACCAGCGCGGGGGCTCAACACACGAGGCGAGGAATGACAGGAGTAACAACGGCTGGTATGGCTACTATCAATGCCTGCCTGTGCAGAAATAAACCAGGCATGCAGGAGCTCACAGGTGTGAAATACAACACTGGAGAGCAGAAGAAGGACATGACCAAGGCAAGACAATCTCGTGACTGGAAGGACACACTATCAGCTCTTCAGTATTTACAGGAACGGAATCGTTCAGTAGTGATCCACGTCTGAGAAACATTGCCACTGGAGTTATGCACACCCCACCTCAACATCGATACAGGACATGCTGTAGGAGCCAAAAATTTGAAATCTTATGGATGGGAAACACACCTGCCGAGTACACATTTAGAAGGAAGACCATGTGTCACCCTCGGCATGAAGTCATCTGTCAGGATTGATGGAGAGCAAGTCCAGGTTGACCCACAACTCACTCTCTCAGGGAGCTGATCACTTTGCACAGACAGCAGAAGAACTGGAGTCGGCCTTCAAATATGAACTGTGCAGCTATCCACCAGCCCCTTTATTCCTCCTTCCGCTCTCCGAGAAGCACACAAGCCCTCTTTGCTGATGCATTCTGGATCTTCTTGGATCCGATGTCCCAGCCGATATCCCAATGATGGGAACAGTATGTTTTGGATGGCGGGGCACTTGTGTTCAACGCAATCCATGGTCTCTGGATCTACATCAGCAGCATATGCCACCAGTACACTGATTATGTAACGAAGAAGTACGGAGTGCCATAGTCGTGTTTGATGGTTATGAGAGTACCAACCGAAGGACATGACACACCAGAGAGGTCTAAAGGAATGCTGGCACGACTGTGACATTTTACAGCTGACATGCGTCTCACAATGAGAAGGAACAGTTTCTTGCCAATAGGCAGAATAAACAGCGATTCATTTTTATGTGAGTGAAGAGCTTCAGAAGAAATGTGAGCACACCATGCCTCAGGGATGCTGTATCTCCTGATTGTTACTGAAAGCCCGTCAGTCTGCTACTGTCACCAACACTGTGTTAGTTGGTGATGACACAGACCTCCTCGTCCTCCTATGCTATAATGCAAGCTTAGAATCCCATGACCTCTTTCTTTGTCCCGAGCCAAAGAAACACGAAGAAGCCTCGCATCTGGAACTCAAGGCTACAAAGAAAATGATTGGTACAGACATGCAAGCACATACTGTTTTTTACATGCAGTTCTTGTGTGCGACACGACATCTCGTCTTCATGCGATTGGAAAGGGAGCTTCCCTCAAAAAGTTCAAAGCAAACAACACATTCCGTGAGCAGGCCAAGGTTTTTGAGACATATCCAGCTTCCGTATGTGATGTGTGCAGATGCAGGAGAAAAAACATGGTATAATCTACAAGGGAAAGTCAACTGACACCCTGGACACCCTCCGGTATCAGCGGACTGGGAACAAGGTGCTTGGAGCTCCTCTCACGTGCAACCACAGACGTTACCACAAACACATCAGAAGCAGCAAAGTATCCAGCCTGCACGTGTATCTGCAAGTCCAGAGAATGGAAGGGATGTGCAGATGAACTTCTTCCGACAGACTGGGGTTGGCAGAAGTGTGACGAGGGTTTTGTGCCACTTCAGACATCATAGCTCCAGCTCCTGAAAATATGTATTCTGTCATATGGTGCAACTGCCAGGCTGAATATACCACCATGAGATGCACATGCAAGAAGCACAACATTGAGTGCACTCCAGCTTGTGGAAACGGCAGGGGCTCTGGCTGCGCAAAACACTCCATGTGACAATGATGAGGATGATGACGACATTGTCGAGTTCTAACTTTAATACGCTTGATTTTCTCAACATGGTATAGTAAGTTTATAATGGATGTAGTTTCTGAGTTAATGCGAATTTTCATTTTCATTTCGAAACCTTCGTCAGGCGATAGTGATGCCCCGAGTGGAATTGTGAATTTTGCATGTTTCAATATTTACATAATTATTTGTATTGCCATAGACTTGATTTCATCTTGTGTCTTCAACATTTCTTTTTTTTTTGGTCCAGGAGCCAAAATCAGTATCAGGTAAAATTATTTTTTTTCGGGACAAAAAATTGACATTTTTGAAAAAGCTATAATTTTATTTTACCCTCAATACATTTCACTTTTTTTATAATTTTCTTGTATATCAATATACTGACCATAAACTAGAAACAATTAGAATGCAGAAAAACATATATTTACATATTAAAATATCAATCTTTACAATTTCTCATTTTCCCCGAAGCCGGTGGCGGGCATATTGGATTTCCATGATTTCAGGACTTCCCCCGGGGGATCCCTTAGGACTTTTTTTCTGTCACTGAGGACATATCCAGGAATCAAAATCTGTTGAGTTTGCTTTTGTTGCAATTTGTGGGAGGTCATCCGACATTTTGACTGTACTACTACCCTACGTCACAGCGTTACGTCATGTATGAATGACGTAACGTCCGAACAGGATGGAGATGAGCTGAATAGTGTTATGGTGAAGTGTCCGGGGCCTGTGGCATCGCCGCCACGGTGTAGGACTCTGAGTCGGAGTACGGTGTTCCCTGTCGTCCCACGGTGAAGAAGGGTGAGGAGGGAGGACAGAACGCCGGCCCATGTACATAATCATAACCGCATGGTCGTCCTCCTGGCTGACCGTAGGCCAAATCAAAATGGAGATGAGCTGAATAGTGTTTATGCGGTGAAGAGTCCGGCGGGCCTGTGGCATCGCCACCTTTCGCATCTATGTTCCATCATAATTACACAATGGCTCGACACGCAATGCATGGACTTCCACTTGTTTTTCTTGAAATGATTTTTTTCATCAACCGCTGTCATAACAGGAACCCAACGGGTTCACGGTTCATCTAGTTTAATGTTAAAAGTTAAATGTTATTTAATGTTAAAGTTTAAGTCATATCAGTTTACATCGTATCATTTTAACATCATTGGCAAATGGGGGACATTATCATCAGTTTAAGTCCTCAATCAGTTTACGTCGTCGTTGACAAATAATATATGGTGAAAATCATTAATTATGGAGAAAAGCCCACATCAGCCCCGTCACAGCACATCGAGTACAAGATGAACTGTTTTTGGGTTTAAAAAAATAAATAATCGCTTCCGTGTTTATTTATTTACCATTGAGCTTCAGTGTGTCTGTCCAAGCCATAACCATTTTACCATTTGAGCTTTTGTCATCAAATCTTCAACAAACCTGTATTTGGAGAATTATGGAGAACATAAACAAATAAAATGTACAATTCTTTCTTTAACTGTCGTTTTTTGAAGTTTACCACTGGGGACTTTGTCATGTTTACTCCAAGTTAGCACTTGCCCATGCAGCCGTTCTTTATAAACAGTTTCAAAAGGAGTGCATGCCTTAGTGCTTAAGCCACTTGGCAAGCGCTCTACAAGAAACATGGTAACTAAACACACCCCAGAGTAAGGGAGGTGCAAGTGCAGTACACAGAGAACGAGAAATGGAGTTCTTGATGTAAAGTGTGACTCCGCTGCCAGGACAGAGTTCAGGTCGATCAAACTGGAGGAGGCAATAGCCAGGGATTGACACTAAGGCATCATGAATGTCCTGTGTGAGAAAGGATTCTGGTTTATCGGCAGCGGCCTGGATTGAGAGATGTGTCTCAGCTTGAAGTGGAGACTCCAGATGTTTGAGGTCCACACATTTGGGGACAAGAGAGGATGAGCTTCTGATAGGGCATAGGAATGTGGAAAGGAGCAATCAGAGTGAAGCTGCAGCTGCAGCTGCAGCTGCAGTGTCATTTGTGAAAGGACTGGTGAGGAGCAAGATAGGAGCAGGCCATCAATTTGACATTCCGATAATCCTGTTCCATGCTATAGCTGACCTACAAAAGACTTGCTATCAGATGATGAGGCAATAACTTCCACCTCTTCATCTCCATAACTCTACCACTCTCCTCTCCACCTACCTCAACTCACTCAAGTGGCATCACCCCTCCACCCCAACCCCCTCCCCTTCCCATGTATATGTGAGGAAATATGAGGTGCCGCGAGGAGGAGTGATGTAAGGGACACATCGGCCATTTTGGAGTTAATGCCATATAGCACTATTTTAACCCTTCCCCTATCATCCGAGCCTATCATCATCATATCATTAAAAAATGTCGCTTACATCACTCCTCCTCGCGGGGACTCATATACCCTATGGAAATATTTATGCACATAAGAAACGATATGTACCTATTACATAACTTATTTTATTGTTTTATGTTATGCATAATTTTTATTTATGTGTAAATATATCTTGTATTTACTTTCCTCTAATATTTAGTACTAATGTTCCTTACTAAATTGTATAATTTGTAATTTATTAAGACTTTACATATGGAGTATTGGAATGCTCGAACGTATCTCCTGTACTTTAGTTAATTCTTCTGGGAAATAGCTGATCAGTTTACATCGTGTTTTGCAGGAACGTACCCCAACGTAAACCGATCATGACCCGTAAAGTGAAACAAAGGGGGAAAATAAAGAAAGAGGGAAATTATAGAAAAGTTTTAAGAGATGGGAGGTCTAAATGAATGAACTTGTACTCGGTGATCCCATGTTGGGGTGGGAAGGTATGGGTTAACCTTACCCAAGGTTAACCAGGACAGCACAGAGGTAGCACACACGTCTTACAGCTACATAATCTGTGTTTGATTCCTGACTTGACAAAAACTGGCACCATTGTGCTCCATAGGCAGGGTGCTGCATCAATTAGTGAATGATCCTTTCGACAGAAAGTTAAGCTCGAGACGATTCATACCAGCATTTGTTGCTGTTGTTGGCCATTAAAGATCCCATGACATATTTTTCACTTTTTGTCCAGTGGCAAAGGCAAAGAGCAAAGCCTTATCGACAGGATTGGCACGTAATTGATAAGGCAGTAACAAATCAACCAGTGTATCTCATTGCCAGGGATGTTGCTTTGGCATTCCTTGAAACTTTGGAAATGGTATGGAATGAATCCAACACAACCAAATAACTCATATTGTTTCCTGTCTTAGCCAATGCTACTAAACCTGCACGGCAAAGCTTTTTGACACACACATCCAGGCATTAATTGTTTCAACATTGTTTCAAGCAAATACTGCACTTCCTTTTTGCTCGAAAATTATAGCAAGAAATATATACCACCAGGACTTTGGAGGTATACATTTCATGATAACTTGAAATCAAGTCACAGATTTACCCATTGCTCATTGAAGTACTACTCCCTGCCATGGGCTGGCACACCAGCATCACATGTCTCTCCTGCATTGTATGGAATCTAAAGCTCTCATAACGATCAGAATCTCCTGTGATGAGGCCAAAGCACAGGTCTGTTGCTCTCACATCACAGGCAGGTTGGTGATCTCCGTTTTCTGATGTTGCTCCCTTTGCTATCTCTGTCCTCCGACCCTCCCTATCTACTCTAGGATACACATGTTCTTCCAGTAACCATATCCTGGTTGGACTTCCAAAATACAGGTTGACTGCACACCTCAACTCTTATTATTCCTCTCTTGTCCTGTCTATGGGACCACCCTCCCGACTTCCCCAGAGGCTATTCTATCTCACTCTTCCCTCCAGAGCGTCAAAGCAAGGAGACCAAATGTTGTCATCCCCAATTCTGAGCAACGATATTTATTACCCCATTAACCTTTCCAAACCAACCATCTTACTTGCTATTTCAAGTGTTTCCTGCCTTCCTACCTCTCCTATTTTCCTGTTCATTCATCCTCTTGATGTTCATCCCACTGTCAGTTCTACCTTCCATTTCCATGAGTCTCGCTCCTGAAAAGAAAAGAGAGATTCCAAAGGAAATCAAATATAAAAACACCCTAACAGTGAGCATGGAGAATTGAATAATGTTGCCACCCCATGTCGTAGATTAGCCGTTGAATTTCAGTTGCCATTTGTAATGAGCCATAAAATTGAACACGTAATCAAATTGAAATTAATATCCTTGTGAAATCGAGGCATGAATAAAATTAAAAAAAAAGTGCAGGATGTAGTTTGGTGCAATGGAATACAAAATAGCATGTACAAGAGAACATGTCTGCTTTCGAGAATTTACAGGACAACCTTGTGCACATTAGCAATAGAAACAAATGTTTCACACTATCGGCTTGGATCCCTAACCCCAACATCTTGGTTTGGGGACATTGTAAGGAGGACTGGGGAGGAGGAGAAAAGGCAAAGTGATAGAGAAGGTTTGACAGTTGTTTAAACCTTTACCTCCTCTCTTCCACTAGAAATGGATGAGGTGTGTGTGTGTGTGTGTGTGTGTGTGTGTGTGTGTGTGTGTGTGACATGTCAAGGTGTATGGAGAAACTTAATAGGTCCTTCCACCATGGCATGGCATTCCATTTACAAAATCAACAACAAAAATAGTGATAACATTGTAACAAATCATATATTAATGAATACAAATAATATTAACAACAAAAATAAATCGTAGTAACATATGGCAATAATAATAATGAATGTATAATCCCGGCACGCTGGCTCCAAGCTCGATGAAAGGCAAGCTAATGCTCAAGTACAGCAGGTACAGCAGGTGGGTATGCAACAAGGCTGTGAAGACCAATGAAAATTTGGTCCAATGGACCAACGGACATCAGGTCCACTAGTATACTTAAAGAATGCCTTGTTTAATATTCTGTCATATTCTTCTTATCCATCCCTTGCCATCTCATCCATTGGGACCATACTCTGTACAGAGCGTTGGTGCTGCCAAAGCAGTCTCCTAGGCTATTGGGCACAATCCTGGATGGGTCACCTCTCCAACACAGGATACATGAATGGCTCAATCATCCCAGCAAGGTGGTACTCATTTTGCCGACCTCAGAAGGACGCCAGGATGAGTCAAACCCACCTGGTCTTAATTTAACAGCGAAGCAGAAATTGAACTCAGGACCCTAGGATCCCAAGCCTGCCACCCTAACCATTAAACCAACACCAGGCATTCTTCTTATACCTGTACTTATTTTGGCTTGCCTTGTTATTTTCTTAACCAGCCTCTGTTTACTCCAACACTGATACAAGTCGACTCCAGACCTGTTATTTTGTACAGAATAAATGCCTTCTGCTTATCCTTAATCACACTCCTTATATCCATAATCATCCACCCTGGTCTCTTTCTGCCTCTAATTTTACACCTCACTGGAATATACTGACTCTGTACATTGCACATTTGATCCTTGAAGGTTACACATTTCTCTGATGCTGTGATTACCCTTCTGTTAGCTTGCCCCAATCTGTAGCACCTAACGCTCTCCTCATATCTTCAAAGTTTTCTCTTTCTGAGATGTAATCGTATTACTCTACTATCTTGAACTATAACTCTTAACAAAATACTTCTACACACTATGTTATAGTGACATGTCCTCAAATGTTCTACCTTTACCTCCTCCACCATATCAGGATGATTACTGAAAAACAGGTCGAACACTGCGCTCCCGCTTTTGGGCTTATCTACAAAAACCTTTTACAGACAAAGTCGAGCCTTGTGGGGAGGGAGAACGTAGAACGGATCAGGATGGAACAGAACAAAAGGAACAGTAGAAAGGGAGGGTTAATGGGGGTACAAAACATCATGGCTTGGGATGCAATCCTGGACTAGATACAGAAAATCCTTCAGCTGTGCCCTTTGTGTCAACGGGCTCAATCTATCCTTGGGAAATTAAAGTCCCAAATAATTACTACCTTTCCCTTCCCACATGCCCTCTTGGATTCTTCATGAACAGCTCTTCTTTTTCTTCACACCTAGAGTTCTCGCTACACCATCACCGCTGCCAATTTCCTTTGCAGACTCAGTATGTATATGTTTGTGTGTGTGTGTGTGTGTGTGTGTGTTTGTGTGTGTGTGTTGCAACCAATGACAACTTGTCTTGTCGCCTGACAGCACATTGGTGTTCGGTTACCCATGTCAATATGCATTTGGACGTTTGGCCCACGTATTTGGTTTCACAGTCTTCACACGGGATCTTCATGGCCCTCCGAGGAGCACCCACCTGCAATCTCACTAAGTATCTGTCCTGCTGACTTCAACACTTAACAGCCCATTCACCACATCATGTAAATAATGCCAAAGACTTTATTGACTGGATCAGAAATGTCCGCCTTGAGACTGATGAAACTATGGTCTCATTCGACGTCGTTTCACTGTTCACATCCATACCCGTTGAATTAGCAATGCAGACCTTGGAGCAGCACATCAACAATGGCCAAGAGCTGCCAGCAACAGCCGCCTCAGCTCTGGTCATCTCGTGTCACTCATTCAACTTTGCCTCAAATCAACGTACTTTGTATTTGACTTCACCATGTACCATATACCATCAACATGAAGGAACCCCGATGGGCTCAGCCATCTCGGGGCTCATCGCCAAACTGGTGATGCAATGCTTTGAAGAAATTACACGACACGGTGAACCTTCTCCAAGGTTGTGACTGCGCTAACGTTTGATGACACATTCGTGATCATAAAGAAGCGAATGTTGACCTTTTCCTTCTAAAGATCAAATCAACATGTCCGTCAATACAGTTCACGTGTGAGGTCGAACAAGCAGGATCTCTGCCATTCCTGGACGTACATCTCTCCAGGGACAGAGACGGCAAGTTACACTCATGGGTGTACCTAAATCCACCCACATGGACAAAGTTTTGGACTACCGAAGTTGCCATCCCACCTGTCACAAGAGAAGTTGTGTTCGCAGCTTAGTTGACCGTGCAAAAATACATTGCAGTGACCGTGAACAACGCCGGATGGAAATACTGCATGTCACTCGACTACTGCGAAAAACCACCATGACCCTAATTCATTCATCAAATCCTGTCGCTGGAAACCCAACCACAAAACAAGCAACAGTCCGACCACGCCAACACACACGGTAGCACTTCCTTACATTCAACATGCTTCTGAAACCACAAGCCGCATAATACGTGAGTACAATGTCAACAACACCCACAAACCACAATCATCCTGAGGAGCACAGCTGTCAAAGCCGAAGGACCACGTGAACAAAATTTGAGAGAAATGACGTCATTTATAGCATCCCACATGAAGACTGCGAACCCAAATACGTGGCCCAAACATCCAAATGCAAGACAAGTTGTCATTGGTCCCAAGTCACACTATCACCAAGATCCCAAGCCACCACCCTAACCACTAAGCCAACACCAGGCTGCGAGAAATTACTGATACATCAGCAAAGAGGCTAATGCCATCCTATCACTCTTCCAGCTGGGAATACTACACAGTTTACATTGTGAAAGGATTCTGTTTTTTCTTTCACATTCCCTCTGATGAGTAAGTGCTTCTCACTTTGATGAATTATCAACTCCAGTCTTATTTTCTTTAACATCAGCTCTTCCAACAGTTACAGTAATTAATGCTATTTAGTCCCAGAGTGGCTTGGTCTTCTGAGTGCAGTGACCTACATCGTGAAGAAAAATGGATTGTCCCAGATTGACTTGTTTGGTGCTCATTCCCATCTGAACAGATGGCTCATGATGCTCATGAATGCCAAGTTAAAATCCCACATTTTCAATTGATTCATGGAAATTCAAATACCTTCCAATTGGAATCAGGGAGTTTGAATAGCCTCCTACGTGCACCATTTGCACCAGGGCTTGCAGGATGACCGAGAAGTACGCACACCTGCCTCCGAGCTCCAGCCTGGGTTCGAATCTCGGTCCAGCTATAAACTATCATCACGGTATTTCACAGGCAGGGTGATTCATCAATGTGTGTGCCGTACCTCGGACTTCATGTCTGTTAAACTGGGAGTCCAGTCTGCAAATATGAGTTGGGGGACGTTAAATATCCCACTGTGTCCCTCGCAAAGAGTAGGAGAGCTATCGTTGGCACCACGAACAAATTACAAATTCCTGCCCCAACCTTCAGAGCGTGTTGCATCAGCATGCCCTCTGCCAATGATGCTACTCACAGTCTTGTGCTGCATATGAAAAAAAAAAGAACATACAACTGGATTAAACAACAAAGAAAACTGCAGTTGATTTTTTTTCCCCCCTCTCAGAGGCAAATTGTCAGTAGTCTGTACAGGTGATTGAAAGGTTGTTCTTTTCTTCTTCAACATTAATGACTTGGCCTCCAGGTCTTTGCGAGATGAAAAAAAAAAATAAGCTCAGGAGCTTTAAAGCTATTCTTTTCCAAGATCTACAACTCATTTCCAAGAAATATTAAATGAGCAGCATGATTAAAAGTCATTCGATGTTGCAAAGCGTATTAATTGCTACCATTAACATTCATTTAATAGACAAGTACCTTCAGGATTTAAGATTTAAATATCTACAAATACTTTAGTTGCAAAAACTTATTTATGCATATTCACCTGTCATTTTCACATTGTTTCAAATTTTCATTCTGATTGGCTGAATTAACGTTGAATTCTCTCCTAAAGACATCAAACTGTCCCTTTTAAGATGGTGATTTGTTGAAAACGATCATAGCTCTGATTCACGAGTTTGATAGCTACACCTATCGTAAGATATTTTAACATACTCCACCCCCTCACCCACCCAGTCCCCCATTCCCCTGTTATTCCCCCATTTCCCATCCTCCAGTTCCACAGTTTGAAGAATAAAATCAATAGCTATGATTTATCAGGAGTCATTAGTGCATGCAAAACAAAAATTTACACCAAAAATAAATCCTTTCTCAAAAATACATTGTAAATGTGACAATTGAGGTCTTGTTCAATTTGAGGTTGTTCTTCGTGTCAGTCGGATGTACAGCTGCTCCTTCCACCTCGATCAAAGTTACGTTTTCCAAACTGGATCCGCCTTGTACTTCTGTTATATCTTCGTCCTGTGTGCCGTTCGTATTTCCATCGAAATTTTTCTGTGATAAATTGTACCTTGTTGTCGATGTTGTTGAATTCAATCTTCGTGCAGCCTAGGTCTCTTCTCAGATAGCCGGGAGCAAATTTGTCTCAGCTGGGAGATTTTTTGTCATTGCGTTTTCTTTTTTTAACCCAAAATTTTGCTCCAAAACACGATCTCATTCTGCCTTCTACTTGTACCTCTTTCTTTGCCCCTCTCTTTCTCTCTCTTTTCTCAATATCTACATTGAAAGAATACATTTCTTCCTTCTACCTTTAAAAGCTTTTTAAAACATTGAATCACTTTCCATATTTCTCCAGCACGAGTACCCCAGGTATTCTTCGCCATCACAATATATTCTTCCTCTTATTCTTCTTCACAAGGCATATTTGCAAACCTATCTCTCACCGAAGCGATTGATCTGTCAGTGTCATCCATCCTCCGGTTCCTACAGCACGACCTTTCTCCGAGCCTTCAACCAAAATTCCTTCCACCCATCCCACAACCTTTATCTCAGAATGTTAAATATGGGAATCTTGAGAAGTTCAGCTTGCAGAGGTTGTCTGCGCACAACAATCAAATCTCCTTAACGTCATTTTACATTGTCAAAGCCCTCCGTGTCAGCAGTCTCCACCACATCTCCTACAAACCTGTGTCCTTCCAACCCCTTCGATGTGTCCCCCTCTTCAGCATTCCTCCACTTCATGTCCGACCCTTTTTGCATCCACCCTCACCCCACCTGATCCAATTATTTTACTTAATTAATCTAAAATATTTAATTAACAACAACATCCATTAACTGGAAATATTGTTTATCAGGAACACCCATATCCCGACCATGCTGGACAAAAGTGGTTTATTGTATTTAAAAAACCACAATAACTGATATGTTTGGTGATACCCCATCGTTACAGAAATTATTAGCTATGTTGTTGAAATCATATTGGTTGGCCTGTTAAAATTCCTATTTACGCAAACTTTAGGCTGAATGCCTCCTCCTACATTGAAGTTCCTTGTAAATCAATGTAAACACATTTCTCCTGATATTGTGATCCTAAGATGACATTCCATACACACTGTTAATGTCATGTTTTTTTTAGAACAGGATGAAAGCTAATGGAAGAGTGAAGTCATAAAGGGTAAAAAGCAAATTATAAAGTGCATCACATACTTCAATCCCTAGACGGAACACGGTGGGATTGAAAAGCCTCAGCAAGGCAGTTCAATCACCAAAGACTGAGTATGATCGCTAAATTCAGCACAAAATTAGCGGTTTGTATGGGTGGCAAAAGAAGGCACAACAAATCAAACAAATACCACTAACCTTTTAAAATACCTCAAATGGTAGTTGATCCACCGTGAATGAAAGCAGAGTTTACGTTTCGGGCTTCACCTTTCGTCATAACAAAGAAAGAGAGGTATAAATCGGAGAAAAGAGAATCAAAAAAAACGGAAGTGAGGAGAAAGCCTGGATTTTAGGAAATGAACCAGTGGAGAGTTACTGGATGAACGTGTGTGCCCTGAAGGAAATGGGGAGGGTCGAAGGGCTGAGAAGGCATAGGTTGTAAAAAAAAATAAACAAAAATTAGATTCCCCACCCAACGATAAACTGTCACCTGGTGCTTCTCCATGCAGGGGTTTGCATCTTTGGGTGTGCGATCCTTCGGAAGAGATGTGTAGTCTGCGTCTGTTGGTTCATCCGATACCATGAATCGGTGGACATTCAAAATCCCAGGGTGCCTTTCAAAATGAGTAGGCCATTGTGTGGACTACACCAACAATGTAGTCCAAAATGAGTAGGCCATGAGTAGGCCAAAATGAATAAGTATTAAGGAAAGCTCCAAATTCTTCCCTGCACCATGGGGAGTGCTGCATCGGTGGCAGTCATACCCTCAGAAATTGTGCAAGGTAGGAGCCAGGGGCTGCATACTCATCAAACTTGACGAACGTCTGACTGATTAAGTACGTGGATCTTATGTTTCCAGATTTATTGTTTCATCGCATGTAAGTTACATGATTATGATGAAATGCATTGAGGTTGTTTTGTCAATCAATTATTTTAGGGGACATCATACATGAAGCACCGCGACCCCCATTTCAATTCAGGTCAAATCAAATTCTTTCCTTTATGTGTTTCTTTCTTTTGCATGTCGCTCGTGTTCGATGACGAGGAAACCGGTTCTGCCGATTTACCCCATTCACGTACAATATAGTTAAAGTCAATAAAAATCCAACAATTCCAACGTATTCAAAAATATTGCTGGATGCCGAATCCTTTCAACATGGCAAGCAAATACGAATTTAAATTGTACGGTACTAATTACATTTCAAGA
This sequence comes from Eptatretus atami, assembly GCA_035128595.1. NCBI lineage: Eukaryota > Metazoa > Chordata > Myxini > Myxiniformes > Myxinidae > Eptatretus > Eptatretus atami. The sequence goes on from CM068961.1 coordinate 79,501,541, forward strand.
GGAATCTATTTCTGCTTGAAATCTCGACATTGTGAATCCAGTAGCTGAGGAGCATTTTTTTTATTAATTTAAAAAAGCGATAAAGCAATTATGGATAGTGAAGGTACTGAGCACACGTATTCATAGATTCGACCTACAGCGCAAGCAAACCGAATCCACCACAGGACGAGAGCATTGCTGCTCTATCGATTCTAAACAGACTGGCCACGGTCCAGCGAATGTGATGTGATGGATTGAATTTCTGGCCAAAGCAGTGAAGGGTGGCCCTCCACTGTGTGCTGGTGATGCCGTGCCGTGTGGCATACAAAATACAAGACGAGGGATCGAGGGGGAGAGGAAGATCTTTGGGTTATCCCCAGCGGTGAATGGGCAGAATTTGCTGTAAACACAAACTACCGTCACTGCCCTGTCATTTCCTTCCTTTCCTTCGCCCCACCATTGCTGCTGGAATGATGACACAGTTAGTGAATCGTTACCATAATGATGTCAATGACTTATCAGATATTGTTCAGTATTACTGATATTTAGTCGACAGCGATGTTCAAGGTGTAACTGAAAACCAGGCTAAAAAATATACTGCGATCATTACTGTGACCTTATTTTCAACATTTGAACAATATCTGATCAACCTACTTTATACATACAGGGCTACTACATAAATAACACGTACATGCGTAAATAAGTGGTGATAATGGTAAATTAACAAGATAATTACAATAATGCAAGACATGGAAAACAAACAAACAAACAACCAAAAAAAGCAAGGAGGTGGATAAAAATAAATAAAAAGTTTTTATATTTTCTTCTTAAATATATAAACTGTACTTATAATATGAAAAATAACAAATGTTGGTGTGCCTTGGACTAGTGTGAGGGTCTTGCTTGTAGAACTTTTTAAACATTTCACGTACCTAATAGATGCGTGTGCATGTGTCTCAAAACCCAAAGGTTCTTCACTCCATCGATCCAAACTGGCAGACGAATGTACACCAAACTTGGGTTTCTTTTAAAAGTCAAAAACAAAACTCCAATGAGGCATGGCACACAACAAAGCAACTTGGGACTGGCAAGTATTCCTCCTCCGGGCTTCAACTCTGCTTCCCAGGTATACTCGCATATCCTCGGAGAGAGAACATTCACGAAAGTCCCTCCCTGTGAAAACCACTCATACTTTCTGGACATTGAGCAGTTTGCAGAGGGAGGTACTTTTCCATTGTTCATATACACATTCGCAGCAAATGATAAATGTCTATGAGCTGGTGAGCCCATGAGCCCCAACCCCATTTGCTGTTGCATTGTCTGCAGCTCTAATTTTTTTTGTATAAAGCACGTAAAGCAGTGGGCATGTTTTTGCTTCATGTACATAACCCAGGTAATTTTAATTTCATTTTCAGGAGTGACTGAGGCAGCAGTTTGTTTCCAATACACCACCCACATAAAGAGATAAGCAATTTGTATACAGTAACCCCTACCATCCTAATGTTATTACATGTATGTGCATCTATATATTACTAAAACTCTCATCTTGTATGTATGTATGTATGTATGTATGTGATTATGTACAGTGGGGAGAACAAGTATTGATACACTGCCGATTTTGCAGGTTTTCCCACTTACAAAGCACGTAGAGGTCTGTAATTTTTATCATAGTACACTTCAACTGTGAAAGACGGAATCTAAAACAAAATCCTGAAAATCACATTGTATATTTTTAAATAATTAATTTGCATTTATTGCATGAAATAAGTATTTGATCACCTACCAACCAGTAAGAATTCCGGCTCTCACAGACCTGTGAGTTTTGTCTTTAAGAATCCCTCCCATTCTCCACTCATTACCTGTATTAACTGCACCTGTTTGAACTCGTTATCTGCATAAAGACAGCTGTCCAACTCAATCAATCAGACTCCAACCTCTCCACAATGGCAAGACCAGAGAGCTGTCTAAGGACATCAGGGACAAAATTGTAGACTTGAACAAGGCGGTGATGGCTACAGACAATCGGCAAGCAGCTTGGTGAGAAGGCAACAACTGTTGGCGCAATTATTAGAAAATGGAAGAAGTTCAAGATAACAGTCAATTCCCTCGGTCTGGGGCTCCATGCAAGATCTCACCTCGTGGAGCCTCAATAATCATGAGAAAGTGAGGGATCAGCCCAGAAGTACACGGGCGACCTGGTCAATGACCTGAAGAGAGCTGGGACCACAGTATCAAAGAAAACCATAAGTAACACACTACGCCGTCATGGATTAAAATCCTGCAGCGCACGCAAGGTACCTCTGCTCAAGCCACGCGCATGGCAAGCCCATCTGAAGCTTGCCAATGACCATCTGGATGATCCAGAGGAGGAATGGAGAAGGTCATGTGGTCTGATGAGACCAAAATAGAGCTTTTTAGTTTAAACTCCACTTGCCGTTTTGAGGGAGAAGAAGGATGAGTACAACCCCAAGAACACCATCCCAACCGTGAAGCATGGAGGTGGAAACATCATTCTTTGGGATGCTTTTCTGCAAAGGACAGGACGACTGCACCGTATTGAGGAGGATGGATGGGGCCATGTATCGCGAGATATTGGCCAACAACCTCCTTCCCTCAACAGAGCATTGAAGATGGGCGTGGCTGGTCTTCCAGCATGACAACGACCCGAACACACAGCCAGGGCATTAAGGAGTGGCTCCGTACGAAGCATCTCAAGTCCTGGAGTGGCCTAGCCAGTCTCCAGACCTAAACCCAATAGAAAATCTTTGGAGGGAGCTGAAAGTCTGTGTTGCCCAGCGACAGCTCCAAAACCTGAAGGAGCTGGAGAAGATCTGTATGGAGGAGTGGGCCAAAATCCCTGCTGCAGTCTGTGTAACCTGGTTAAGAACTATAGGAAACGTCTGATCTCTGTAATTGCAAACAAAGGTTTCTGTACCAAATATTAAGTTCTGTTTTTCTGATGTATCAAATACTTATTTCATGCAATAAAATGCAAATTAATTTTAAAATCAATACATGTGATTTTCAGGATTTTTGTTTTAGATTCCGTCTTTCACAGTTGAAGTGTACCTATGATAAAATTACAGACCTCTACGTGCTTTGTAAGTGGGAAAACCTGCAAAATCGGCAGTGTATCAAATACTTGTTCTCCCCACTGTATGTATGTTCACAAAATACAGCCAAAACGTACACGATAGCGCAAAAATTTTCAGCCCACCTTTCACACCAGTCTCCTGCGGTGTGCAATATAAAATTTGTTAAAATCGGGCATCGAAAAATTATTTTAAAATCAATTCCCGATTCAGTCAAGTACTCCTCGGGATTATTGGTCAATGCAAACAACCTCAGTGGTATAGTTCGCTGGAGATATCTTTTTTTTTTTTTTGAAATGATTTTATTTATCAACCGCTGTCACAACGGAACCAAATGGGTTCAAGGGTCGGCTAGTGTGTTATGTAAATTATATATATATATAATATATATATATATTATATATATATGTGTATGAATATATATATTATTTATATATATGTATATATGTATATATATATATGTATATCTGTATGTATTATATATGTATATATTATATATAAGTATGTATATTATGTATTATATACATGTATGTTATTATGTCTTCTTCTTCTTTCGGCTGCTGTTAGGGGTCGCCACAGCGGATCATCCTTATGATCTGCATACTGATTTGCATAGGTTTTACGCCGGTTGCCCTTCCTGACGCAACCCTGGTCGCCTCTTAGACACAGGGATAAGGATTGGGTTTCGCCATGTTCCAGGCTGCCCTACACCCTCTCATAGTGCGGCCCAGTGCAGAGCTCCCGTCCTCAAGCGATCCTCCAACCCAAGCCTCCGAGTCGCCGGATTACAGGCGCACGCCACTACGCCTGGCTATGTATATATATATATATATATATATATATATATATATATATATATATATATATATATATATATGTATATATCGATATATGCATATACATATGGATGTGTCCACACCCGCTATTCGCAGATTCGCTATTTGCGACTCTGTGGGTATTCACAGGTCATAAAGTGTGATCTGCTTCAAAATTCGCACTTCGTGTATTCACGTTTTTTTTATTTATTCATTTATTACACTTTTGGACTAGTCTCCTGTGTCCATCTGGGAAACTGGAAATCAGCCAACATCACAGTATTATATAAATAAGGTAGTCTGGTGTTGGCTTAATGGTTGGGGTGGAGGGCTTGGGATCCTCGGGTCCTGAGTTCAAATCCTGCTGGGCCGTTGAATTAATACCAGGTGGGGTTGACTCAGCCTGTCATCCTTCCGAGGTTAGTAAAATGAGTACCAGCTTGTTGGGATGATTGAGCTATTTGAGTATCCTGTGTAGGACTGGCGACCTGTCCAGATTGTGCCCAATAGCCCAGGAGACTGCTTTGGCAGCACCGACGCTCTGTTCAGAGTATGGTCCCAATGGATGGGATAGAGAAATAAGGTGCAAAAATGGATCCCCTTAACTGCAGCCGATTTAGCTTTCTGTACTTCCAATAATCAGCAAGATCATGGAATCCATCATTGCAGTTGATATACAATCATTCATTTTCTCCAACAGCCTCACCTCAGATCATCAATTCAGACACAGACTGGGTCACTTTACCTTTGACAGGCTGCTTCTACTCTCCCAACAATGATGTAGGCCCTCAATATCAGACATGAGATGAGGGTTGTGTCTCTGGACATATCTCGAGCTTTTGGTACAGTCTGGCATCCTGCCTTGCTCTCAAAACAGTCTGCCTATGGAATCCAATCAGGGCCGGATTTAGACATGTGGTGGCCCTTGGGCAGCCTTCAGTAGTGGAGGCCCACCCTACCTTAGAATACTAAAAAGGTGACAAGACATATTTACAGTCATCCATAAAGTATATTTTTCAAGAACAAAGAATCTGAACTTCTATATAAAATAGAGAATGAGATAAGATGAATATCATATATCTGTTATAGATGAATATCTTGTATCTGTTCCACTAACTACCAACTACCATTCAGGCACTCACAAATACATTTTTCCTTACAATTTTTTTTCATGAAATATGTGGAGGTCCCCTGGTTGTGGAGGCCCCTGGGGCAACTGCCCAGCTTGCCCATGCCTAAATCCGGCCCTGAATCCAAGGCGAACTCCACTCTTGGATTACAACTTCCTCCACTCTCATAGTCAACATGTTGCTCTCAATGGAACCCTTTCATCTCCTCTCCCTGTCAAGGCTGGAGTCCCCCAAAGCAGTGCTATTGGCCCCCATATTATTCCTAATCTTCATCAATGATCTCACTGACTCTCTGGAAAATCCTCTTTATCTCTTTGCCGATGACTCCACTCTCTGCCATGACATCCCTCATCCTCCTCACAGACAGGCAGCGGCTTCTTCCCTCTCCGCAGACCTTGACAAAATCACAAACTGGTCAAACACAATTTTCTTTATGTATCCATATTGTCCACCCTTTACATTTTCCCTTACCACTCATCATTACCTGCATCCCTTGTTTGTCCGTCTCCGACGACTTTCTCCCTCCACCCTGCTGTTGTTGTTTCCCCTTTCTCCTGCCGTTCCTTTCATTATGTTGTGTCCTGAATTTGCAATGTGTAATCGCTCTTTTCATGAGCCTAGACCATGTCAAAATATATATATTTTAACACTACATTTTTTAAAAGGGATTTTTCATGAACGTATCACCCGCGAAAAACATGCCTACTGTTTAGGTGCATATATAATGCATGTGGTTATACAGCTCGGATTATTCAAACTGTGAACATGACACTTCTGAAGACGTCTTACGCTGATCAGAGCACAAAATAGCGGACGTATGATTTTGCTGCTGACAATTATTAGGCCAGGCCAGCTGTCTAGCTATTGGGTTTGAAGGCTTCATACACATGCAACTTCATTAAATTTTTAGAATATACGTCATATATCAAGATTCTTGTCTTGCATGTAAAGAAAGATTCTTATATAATCCCAAGATGACCATCAACTTCATCAAATTTAACAATTACATCCCTTTGAAATAAACTTGTACTTTTCAAGGATCAGCAAGAGTTATGCAAAAATAAATTTTCTCTCCACCCCATCACAAGCACCCACTCACTCCCTACCTGAGGACATTCATTGTATGAACTGCTGAAAGCAAACCCTGCGTGCAACCCACTCTTAAACTTTCGCATTCAAAAAAAAAATATATATATATATATAGATATTTAAATAAAATTCCCACCTCCATTGTCTGACTGTCATGGGAAAAAATACTTTGCTTTATTTTCAGAGGATGCTGTAATAGTGTCTTATTACATTGTACACATTGGAATTTATTGTCACTTGATAATGGAAATGTAGGAGGAGGGGAGAAGGGAGTGTCAGATGTATGGTGTATATTCAGGAGGAGTGGAAGGGGAGTTATAATTTCTGGCATATTTGCACAAGTAATAAACAGATGTCCCCAAGGTATTGTTGATCCAAAATGTGTTGCAAGGTGATTCAAACTCGTCATTGTATATAGTTCAGTTAGGCACCTGTGTGTAGCAGACAAAAGGTGTGTTAGCATCATGGAATAGGTATGTAGCCCTTTCAACTTGCAACCTTACCTCAAATAGGGTGGAGTTGGATGTGGAATAAAGAGCTTGCCAGAGAAAGGTCAGTTTACACGTACATTCTTTGTACCTGTCACAAGTACAACATGTTATGTTACGTTTGCTTCTTGAGGTTCATTGAGCATCAATAACAACAGCTCACAATTGCTGCTAAAAGTGTTGAGCGCTCTCCTGTAGTCTATGTTCCGGGTAAATTACCACTTATGCATTTCCAATATTTTTGGTTTGAGGATTTATTAATCTCTCAAACATGTAAATGTAGCTGCACGTACTGACCAGTGTCCCTAATTGGGTAGGCCGTTTAAGACCTCTCGCAAGCATTGTTGGCACGGCTGACCAGTGTCCCTAAATTGGGTAGGCATTTAAGAACTCTCGCAAGGCATTGTGGCACGGCTGACCAGATGTCGCCTAATTGAGGTAGGACATTTTAGAACTCTCTAAAGGCATATGATGGCACCAGGACTGACCAGTGTCCCTAAATTGGGTAGGCATTTAAGAACTCTCGCAAGGCATTTTGGCACATCGTTATGCCTGAATAAACCGTGCATCCTTGTTCAATTGCTGCTGTGTATTAAGAACCAAATCACACCATATTTCGAGAAATCTCTGTTTGTGCGTTTGTTTGTGTTTGTCAGACTTGTATACAACCCTGAACTGCAGGACGGAATGTGTTGAAAAGTGGTGGTTGAACTCGAGGTGTGCACGGAAAGGTTTTTTTTTTCATATACAGAGTCAAGGCTCGTGGAATT
>CM068961.1:79509443-79572360 GCA_035128595.1 Eptatretus atami
TTAAAAAAATAAAATAAAATAAAAATATATATAAAAGCTCAATTTGATTAATAAATTAAAAAACTGAAGGTTGACAATAGTGTGCTAACCACCATGGCAAGCAAAGAAACATCAATATTTCTAACATTCGCCCTTCATTAGAGCAAGAGAAGGTTTAACGATTGAATTGATCCATTATCAAAAAGCTATTATTTAATTTGTCCACCAACAAAGACTGACAATAGCCTTGACAAAGTCTATCATTTCTCATTTTAATGTAGTTGAGTCAGCACAAGAGCACATGGCTACACACACGTACGTGTATAATCACCCACACACACCATCATGCCTGCACTGCACCAACCCCAGAAACCATCACCCATCCACATGCAAGCTACCTCCCCACAAGTTCTGGGCTAATTCGGATCCTTATATCTAATGATTTAGCTGGGTACATATCTATATCTCAATTTAAACCTACTAGTACGTGCCAGTACGTACGTGCGTGCCCGTACGTGCAAAAAAAAAGAAAAAAAAAAAAAAGAAGAATTCTGATATCAATTGTGACGTCATAGCACCGTGTCCTGTCATTGGTTTGTTAAATAAATGGCCATATATTGGGAACACTTGTCCCATTAATATCAAACCTTGAAAAGGCACATCCACAGGGCCCAGCAATATACCTGGCAAGTTTCAATTAGATCGGACCAGTGGTTGTCGAGAAACAGCGGTCACAGACAGACAGACAGACAGAGAGACAGAGATTGCTGGAATTATAGATAGATATACAGTCTGTGTTGCTGAAAAACATCTGCATTTTTTTTTTTTATCTCTCGCTCATTTTCTCAAACATCTCAATCAATCTTTCATATCACCTCCTTTCTCGTGTATAAAGTAAAGTCTCCTTCAGCCGCTCCTCATAGCTAAGTCGAGCTCGCTCCGGAATCAATGTACCATCCCTACGCCGAACCCTCTCGATGGCGGCTTTGCATGTCCTTCCTCAGACGTGGTGACCAAAACTGAACACAATATTCCACATGAGGCCTCAATAAAATCCTGTCACAGTGTTAACGCTATCTCTTTTGAATTATATAGATATAAAAAAAAAGTGTTTCCTGGATTTATACAAGTGGCAAGCGTGGCTGGTTTCTCAATAAAAATGTGATAAAATGCTCCTAACTTCTCAGGAGACAGCAATATGGGTCTAACCTGAACAAAATATGAAAGACAAACTTTGGGAAGGGGTAGGTGTAAAAAACATAAATAAAATAAATAAATAAAAAGTGGAAAGGTTGCTTAGTGAAATTGAGAGCCCCTCTGTGACACCATCATCAGCTCTTTTCACACATCACTGGACTGGAAGCCATTTAAGAGATCAAAATGACAAAGAACAGAAACATCAAATGAGATGGACAAAGTCAGCTTCTCAAACTTCTTAAAAGAAAAACCACAAAGAGCGATTCATTACCCTCTGGTCAAAATGCTCTTTAAACTGTGCTGAATGCAGAAGGAGGAATGAAGTATAGCGCTGCTGAATTAAAATGAGATAGCAGAGATAAATGGAACACGAGCCAGCCATACAAGATTGATTCAGTTATCTGTGGTCAGGAGCGTCTCACGATTAAACACAGAGCCAGAGAACATTTGATCAGAGAGAATAGCACTTGAAGTTAAATTTTGGGGGCAACAATCACAAAGAGTTTATAATAAGGCTACCAAGGAATTAGAGCAATGTATGGCAAGATGACATCAACCACTCCCCCAAATCACCCCCTCTCCTCCCCTCCCCCCTGTCATCCCAAGATAGATGTTCAGTGCTATGAACGTCTACACCAGAGAGTTCTCTGGCGGATGACATAGCAGACAATCTTAGATGATAAACGTTCTGTATACTGAACAAAGGGACGGACGAGTGTGCACATGTGTACACACACACACACACACCAATTAAGCGACCATACCAATTAATGTGGCAACCCTGAGATGCAGAGCCGGTTACGACCCTCCTGATTCTGAACAGTTGGAGTAAACAATGGAGCAAGATGACGTCTGTGCAAAGTATTCCTGTTTAGAGTTATGTCAGCATCACCATGAGGAATCACAGGACATTTAAGGTTCTTTTCTCGATCAATATCCAAACTTGCAGATGAGTAGCAAACCACAAGCAGTACACACTGCATGGCACACAACAAAATCAACTCTTGAATCCTCATTCGTCTCCCTCCACATTCAAGAAGGTACAGGTAGTGGACAAAATAATGGAAACACCAATGTAAATTCACTTAATAGGGTGTTGGTCCACCACGTGTGGGCAGTACGGCCTGTGTGCGCCGTGCCATAGAGTCCACCAGCGCCTGGAATTCTGCAGGAGGGAAGTGGTACCATTCTTCCACGAGAAAGTCGATCAACTCACACCTGTTTGATGGAGGTGGAAAATGCTGTTTCAAGTGTTGTTCCAGAATATCCCATAAATGCTCGATTAGGTTCAGATCTGGTGAATGAGAAGGCCATGAAATAGGGATAACATCAGTGTCGTGCTCATCACACCAACGGGTGATCACTTGTGCTTTGTGGATGGGGGCATTGTCATTCTGGAAGACACCCCTCCCGGCAGGAAAGAAATACTACAACATGGGGTGAAGATGATCACTCAGTACCATTAAGTAATGATTGGCATTGACCTTGCCTTCTAAGGGAATGACTGCACCCAAACCATGCCAGGAAAATGTGCCCTACAACATTACAGAACCACCAGAACCCTTCACTGTTGGAACCAACACTCAGGATTGTAGAGTTCTTTGAGTTGGCGCGTTTGTCAAGAACATGGTGAAGGATGATTTATCTGACAGATCACATTTCTCCACTGCTTGGTAGTCCAACACCTGTGCCTTTGCACCACTGGACTCTAGGGTCCGACGATATATCAATATACTGGTTATATCGATATAATTTTCCATATCGATCGACCGGTATTGGAATTTTCAATATACCGGTATACCGTAAAAAATTGATATGAAAAAAACCCACGGTATATCAATTTTATATCAACCCACGGTATAGAATATATCAACCCACGGTATAGAAGGGTGTTTACAATTTTTAAATACTGTACATGATTTTAAAATCTTTGATGCGCTCGGTGTCTCGGCAAAACATGGGGCAAGAACAGTGGAACATGTGTCGTCAAGACGTAACAGGAAGTAAGTAAGGACAGTATGTTTTAACTTTTAACAGGAAAGAAATGTTATTTTTGCCTGGGCTGTACCGGTGCTTTTCCTAACAGATGCCATTAAATAATTTGAGACAGGAACACTTCTACCTTGCCGCTGGAAATCACTCCCACATGAGCAATAGCCAGGTAAGAGGTCACAAGACTTGTAGAAACAGAATGTCTCAACCAAGGATACTCCAAATAACTGAATTGGTCCCCACTGAAGGTGAGATTGATGGACAATAAACCTTTGAGTTCCTCCTCCATTTGAAGGGAGAATACCCCCCCCCCCCCAAGCATGACACTAAGCAATGCAATCCCAGCGAAGCCACTTCACAACAACGTTTCTACTGCTGTGCTTCTTCCTTTATCTCACCGCGTTCACATACCATACATTGACCTATCCTTTATGGCTCTCTCTGTCTTTTAATGTCTCTCAGCAATCATCTTTTATGTCTCACGTCACAGGCCTGTCCATCACCTGTCAAGGGGTAATCACACGGCTATCCTTTGGTTGAAGACTACAACTTGTTTGGGAATTATTCCACTTGTCTGGTCAAATCCATGCCCTGCCACAAAGCTGTGCCGCTGTCCAACAATGACAGATTCTGACCGATGGTGAGATGCTAGTTATGTGCAATTTTTATGATGATTATCAACCTAATTCGTATTTCTCTACTCTTTACTTAATCGTCATGGCAAATACCAAATTATTCAAAAACTAAACAATAATAATTACACATTTGAGTTGTATTCTATGTCCCAGAGCAACAGTAATTACATTATCAACCACTCCACTAAATCAGTAAAACAACACCAATAAAATAGATATTTTCATTTTTGCAACAACATCTAAGTTTAGTATGAAATCCAGCTCAGTTGCACTGTGAAAAAACACAGAACAGCTCACTATTAGAACCGGGGTCAGATGCCACACCGCAGCATCAGTCAGTCTACCTACTAGCATTTGGATGTCTTTCGTTAGCAAATTTCCAGCCCACCTGCTGGAAAAAAGAATCAATCCACAGAAGCGTTTCCAACTCCCTAACCATCGATGTTGATAAGCGGTATTTTATATTTAAAAAAAAACAAAAACAGAATGTTAAAACAACACATGTACTTTGGTCAAAGACCAACACAGTGAAACAAAGTTTGTCAAGCAAATACACAAAAGTAAGCAGAAATCTGTTGCACTCAAGCAATCTTTATCCACAGATTAAAGTCTTTCGTTAGCACTCCACAATTGTTATTCTTGATTTTGTGTGGATGGGGGCATTGGTATGTACTCTGACTGCCGCCATGTCATTGGAAAAAAAACAAATCTATATTGCACAACATCTAGTAACAGCTGGATGTGAACCATTTAGGTTCTAAAAGGTTCCAACCAGTGACTTGGTAGACTCCAAGCAAGATGCCTGAAATGTCAGCTTTTTCTTGCTTCTCACAGTGGTTAGTATACCTTGATCAACATCCTCTTGATTTCATCCAGTCATGTGTGCTCGGCCATCTAGTAACAGCTGGATGTGAACCATTTAGGTTCTAAAAGGTTCCAACCAGTGACTTGGTAGACTCCAAGCAAGATGCCTTCGAGTCCGAGTGTGTGTGTGTGTTTTAATGACTTGTATACTAGTTCAAGTTCAAGTACAAGCAAAGGAGGTTTGAATTTGAGTCCCTAAATGTATCTAAGAAAATATAAACAAGGAATCAGGACATTATTTCAAGTTGGATGTTTTTTTTCCGATTGGAGGAGAGTTTCCTTAAACACCCTTCATCTACTGTTTACAAATGTGAATGCCTTACTAGGACCTACCTATGATTTTGTATTTTGTATACCTCTACTAAAAACCCAACGTCAATGGATTTATCATAGGGAAGAACCTACCAAAATTACTAATTACATTAATCATGGGATATACCAACTTATCTTAGAGATACCGTAAATCTGCTGGAGCATCACAATTATAAATTGCCTGCAAGAGATAAGGGGAAAAGATGTCAAAACTCAAAGCAGGCATGATATACAATAACCATTCCTTTCGTGCCGTGAGGCACATAGGAGGGCCGAGGCACGGAGGAAGTTTCATTGGCTAGGGGACACAATCCTTGACGGGTCTCCATTTTGATGCAGAACACTCGAATGGTTCATTTTTCCCAGAGCTGGTACTCATGTACCGACCTCGGAAGGATGATAGGCGGAGTCAACCCACCTGCAGGGCCTCCACTAGGTATGTGGGTGGCATCCCACAAAACCACGCGTGGGAGGCCCCTTCAATCCGAGGATCAATCAAACGACGACAGATCTTCAGGTGAAGAATATATTTATCGCAAAGAGTCATTACACAAAGAACTGATGTCCTGCAAGTACTTCCACTAGTTTGAGGAAGTACTGGAAATTTGAGGTTGAAACCGAAAAAAACCAAATAACCGATTTTCTTCAACCTTGAATTTGCAATGAATTCTTTTTTTCTTCAAATTTACAGCACTTCCTGCAGTGAACAGAAGTATTCTGTGGCTTAAGCTCTGTGTCAGCCATGTCATTGGAAAAAAAAAATCTATATTGCACAAATGGACTTTTGAGATGTTTGGAAAAAATTGCAAGCCGACGTCAGGGGGGTCATCTTTGTGAGGGGACTGCATCTGCAGGCTCCACAGACGCCTAAACGGGGGCACCACCCACCTGGTGTTTTTTATGGCATGACAAGGGCTTGGACTCAGGGCCTTAAGATCTCCACAGCGCCGCCTAACGGGGCACCACCCACCTGGTGTTTTTATGGCATGACAAGGGCTTGGACTCAGGGCCTTAAGATCTTCACCAGCCCCTAACGGGGGCACCACCCACCTGGTGTTTTTATGGCATGACAAGGGCTTGGACTCAGGGCCTTAAGATCTCCACCAGCCGCCTAACGGGGGCACCACCCACCTGGTGTTTTTTATGGCATGACAAGGGCTTGGACTCAGGGCCTTAAGATCTCACCAGCCGCCTAACGGGGGCACCACCCACCTGGTGTTGTTTATGGCATGACAAGGGCTTGGACTCAGGGCCTTAAGATCTCACCAGCCGCCTAACGGGGGCACCACCCACCTGGTGTTGTTTATGGCATGACAAGGGCTTGGACTCAGGGCCTTAAGATCTCCACCAGCCGCCTTAACGGTTAAGCCAGCGATATAGAGAGTACATAATTATTCGGCAGGTGCAAAAACAAAAACGTTAATCAGCTTTCCCATCCTGTGGCTAAAGCTTCCTTTCACATGCTCACACAGAAAATGCACCATTAAGCAACAATTGCAACTTCAGCAAATTCCCAGTAATTTTCATGGAGGACAGCCAGCCACGTCTTTTCTTGATTTGGCTGAAACCAACATGCAATGTCAAATATAGGTTTTGTAGGGAACGGTAAGTATAGACTCGGTTGCATTCACAGAAATTGCTAGAAATTAATTCAACGCACATTTACTGCTTAAATGGTATATTTATTTTCCGACAAAAATATGGGGTTGAAAATTTGAGTAACGATCAGATGTAGTGATTCTTAGTTTGTGAAATTATACTGTTGCTTCATTTTAATGATCCAGTGTGTACGGCAGGCGGATTATATATATATATCACAGTATGCAAGATGTTTTATGAAGAAGAGACATTCAAAAGACAATATAAATATTCTGCACCTTTGTTGCTGCGCGAGGCAATTCCAGGCGTCTCAAAGTGCCTGAGGAAGAATAATGAAAAGTAAAGTAGTCAATTGCAGCATCACTCATTTATGCCCCTGAGGTTCCTGATGATGTATGTGATAGAAGTATCAGCACGACGAGAGAAAACTTTTGCAGACATGAATGCGAAAGCTCATGCTCATCAAAAACAAAATGTGGCTTCATGATAGTAGTTGAAACCACTGACCACAAAAATACCCCCCAAAAAAAATTTGTACATAGAATCAAGGCTCGTGGAATAGTTAGAACTCTGGATGGATCAGGACGCAACACAACAAAAGGAAGAGCGGAGAGAGGGGAGAAACACCAACAGCAGAGTTGAAAGCCAAGATTGAGGCAAAACTTGGACAAACAATTGGTGTGGGGAGGAATGAGGGGCAGGAGAGGATACATGGGGTGTACAGGATGGATACAGAAGGAAACTCTCAGGAGGGAAACTGGAAATTTGGGAGGAGGAGGAATTGGTGTGGGGAGGAATGAGGGGCAGGAGAGGATACATGGGGTGTACAGGATGGATACAGAAGGAAACTCTCAGGAGGGAAACTGGAAATTTGGAAGGAGGAGGAATTGGAGTGGGGTGGAGTGGGGTTGCCAGACGATCATTTCAGAAATAGAGAGAGCGATAGTACAAGATTTATCAAGATTGCCGGACCGCATCGAAAGCTCGCGATATGTCAAGGGAGATGGCCCTGATCTCATGTCTGACATTGAAAGCCTCCATCCATTGTCAGGTGAGTAGAAGCAGCATATCCATGCTGAAGTGACCCGGTGTTAATCCGAATTTGTGATCCGCGTTGAGGCTATTGGAGAAAATGGAGGATTTAATATCATCTGCGATGATGAATTCCTTGACCTTGCTGATGATGTGAAGTAAACTCATATTTATGTAATTCAGTGATATTGGAAATTGTTGCATCATAACGTTCTTGCAACAAATCAAAGACCGGGACATGAGAAGAGGGAGACAAATTTCCAGAGAAAGAGGGAAAGGTCTTAATGGGTGGAGATAAACTCAAGAGGCAGAAATGGAAGAGGCCATGACGTGGCAGTAGTGACAGTGTTGATGTCCTGGAGGGAAGAGCCCGCAACTAGTCGTTTTAGGATGCACGAGAAAATATGCTTGCAATTATTCGAGGGAATTGGCAGAAAAAGGAACGTAGGTGAGTGTTAGATATGGGGAGGGGAACAAGGTATGGGTTTGACCAAGAAAGATGGGAGTGAGGGAAAGTGAGTGGTTGGGGTTAGAGCGGAGAGGCAGGAGCACGGGGAGGAGCAACTCCAGAAGAAAGACAGTAAAAGACTGAAATGACACAAATCTACATGCAGCGAGTAAGAAGTACAGACTGGGACCCAGTCTCGTGTCATGATGTGCCATTGGCAATGGAGGCCATTCATTCCAAGGCCTTAAGGGAAGCAAAATGGTAAGTGAAAGCACAAACACATAGTGGGAAGCCATATTATATATCACTTCCGATGAAGGTATTTGCACATCATTACAGCATGATGAGAGCTGACAAAGAACTTTAACCTGCAAAGTATTGAGGGTCAGCTTTGGAGGCCAACATTGACATATAATCTATCCAAGGTGGGTTGTAGCTTTCTTCCCGAAGAGGAGGTGAGCTATTGCTGGCACGATGGCTAAATTCTAAATTCCTGCCATACATAACCTTAGCCAAGCGTCAGGCCTGGCCAGCCAGTTCATGAAAAAACTGTGACAAGCTTCCCCCGGCAAACCCAAGAACATGAGATGTAAGGCACAAGAGTTGATTGTGAGGCACGAGAGCTCCAACGACTTTAACTCTCCCAGAGGGTGATCATAGCATGATCATAAGAAAGCAAAAATGGGAAATGTGTCACTTACCCTCCATAAAAAGACACATTTCAGGTGTATTAACAGTTGCTCAGGGCTGGCAGGATGTCCTAGACTCTACAGGTACCCAAAGTCACCTCTGAGCCGTCTAGCCTGGGTTCAAATCCCAGCCCAGCTATAAACTGTCACCCTGATGTTTCACAGGCAGGGTGATTCATCAATGCGCGTGCCGTCCCTAGGATGGATGACTGGACAATGGACATGCAAACTGCCGGCATTAGTTGGTGAATGTCAAAGATCTCACGGTGTGCTTCGCAAAGAATAGGCGAGCTATCGCCGGCACCATGGACAATTCACAAATTCCTGCTCTAACCCACAGGAGGAGCTGCATCAGCATCACAGCCACGCTCGCAGCAATGATGCAAACCAGGAGCCACAGGCTGCACACATAATGAATGAATGAATGAATGAATGAACAGTTGCTCATTTTCTGAAGATCAGCAGACAGGGATGCTCGCTCGCTCCTTCAGCCTTTCTGGCACGGGGGTGAGGAACTGCCCCGTATATATCGAAGTCGTCCACAAAATTATACAACGCATTTTTCAAATGTAAGAGGTCGTTATTGCAGACCAACAACAGGATTAGATGCAAAAAGCAACAACGATGGATGTGAGACTTTAGAGGTAGAGCATGGGAGGAAATTCATTACAAAGGGACCCACTGATTTAATCACAGAACGTATGAGCCAAGGATGGAATCCTGTTAGCTGACAATTTGTAAATCAAGGGGAGGATGCTCAGATGTCAAGTAGGATGGCCCTAACGTCTTGTGTGAGGTTCAGGAAATCCATTTTTCACAGAGAACACGAATACAGTTTGTCCAGAATTGAATGACCTCGGTGAAAGTCAAACTCGTTGATCAGACAGATGTACAAGAAATTAGTCTTAAGGTCTGCTGCGATGGTCAGTTGTATTGCTTCACTTAGGATGCGGAGATCGCTTACCCATCTGTCGTTGAGAGTCCATTTTGGAATCATTCTCTGCATTGGGGTAACATCGTTAACTTTCTATGAATGTAGGCAGATGATTCTCAGAAAGACCAGGAAAGAAGAGCACAGAAAGGAGTCGACATAGCAGGTGCATAACTGGAGGTTTAAAGTCTTGATTTCATGAGTGTCCAGTAATATTGGAAGATCCAGCATTAACTAATAAATTATATCGACCTTTGCGGAAGACATGAACACATGCAAAAGGGAGTTTTCAGTTATGAGAGGGTGGAGAGAGTGGTTCAGGAGGAGGAGGGGGGATGGATACGAAGAGATAATAATGTTTTGCAACCTTGGCCTTTTCTATAGACAGTTAAGGCAGTCGACCTTAGCCTGAGTGAGCAGTGTCTATCATAAGTCATAACTGTCCTTCAATAGTCAAAGAACAAATGAGATTAATGTACCAGAGATAGACTGGAAGGCCACTCGGTAGAGCGCATACCTCTGCCGCACAATCCCTGATCCAGTCGAGCATATTAGGTCCAATAAACTTTTGATATGTCATCTATATACATGACAGAGATGGCTGTCCATGTGTGTGTTCGTGGTTTATGTCGATTGCATCGAGCCTCACACACGCCGATGCATTTGCCTCCTGGCAAGATTGAATCATGTATCCTGTAGGCTTATTATAAAATGACACTCGAAATCTGATTCCATATCTACCTCCACCACCGAAGGTGAAGGAGGTTATGGTTTCACCACTTTCTGTCTGTTTGTTTGTCTGTCTCTTTGTTTGTGTGCACGATATCTCAAAAAGTCGTGGACGGATTCGGACATAACTCAGTGGACATATTGGGCGTGTGACGCGGAAGAAATGTTTCAATTTTGGTGAACATCCGGATGTGGATCTGAGAATTTTTAAAGCCATTTTTCACCATTGAGAGATTGGGCTAAACGAATATATGGCACAATAACTCAAAAAGTTGTGGACGGATTCAGATGAAACTTGGTGGACACGTTGGGTGTGTGGCACGGACGAAGTGAAGATCCAAATACGGATCTGGACACGATAATTATTTAATTTTGAAAGTCATTCTTCACCATTGAGAGACGGGGCCAAAAAACGATGTAGTTCTGTTTCGCATGACATTTCAAAAATGTATTGGGCTCGATATGTTCTCGTGGATCAGGCATGACGTGGAGGAGCTGTGCGCTCAACCGAGTGCCCTTCTAGTTTGTATCATTTTCATGGACCATATCGATGCTGCCGAAGCAGTTTCTTGGCAAAGGTTGTACTGGGTGGTTTGCCCTTCCCTTCCCAACTGTAGTTAGAGCAGGAATTTGTAATTTGTTCATGGTGCAGGTGATAGCTCACCGACTCTTTGAAAAGGACACCATGGGATCTTTAATGTTCATCAACCAATGCCGGCAGCCAGGACGCCCAGTTTAACGTCCACCGATGGAG
The DNA here is from genome assembly GCA_035128595.1 of Eptatretus atami. Taxonomy (NCBI): domain Eukaryota; kingdom Metazoa; phylum Chordata; class Myxini; order Myxiniformes; family Myxinidae; genus Eptatretus; species Eptatretus atami. Next base: position 79,520,605 of record CM068961.1, read on the forward strand.
GATACACACATTACTGACTCACCCCACCTGTGAAAACACCAGGATGACAGTTTATACCTGGAACATGATTCGAACCCAGGCTTCACAGCTTAGAGGTGAGTGTGGTTACCTCTTGGCCATCCTGCCAGCCCTTTTTTTCATTTCGACACAAATTCAAGACATCATAATCATGTTACATGGAAGCATTTTTACTTCTCTTTTTTTTGTTTCTCCCTTCTTTACATGTGCCAATGAAGGTGGACATAAGTTATGTATCCACCCCTGTCCGCCAGTCTGTCTGTGGACAGGATATCTCAAAAAGTTATGGATGGATTCGGACAAAATTTGGTGGACAGGTTGGGAGTGTGACAAGGCTGAATAGATTCGATTTTGGTGAAGATCCACATCTGAATATTAAGAATTTTTAGATCCTCGTGGAGGATCTCTAAGTCTTCCTCACGTTGTTGTTCTTGTGGACTTTTTTGTTTCACAGCCTACAGTTTTCATCGAAACTTCCTGAAACTTGGCGTATATATGTAAAAATACCCTGCGCAGACAGAAACCATCTCCGATTTTGAAAATCCTCCTAGAAAAAAAGTTATGACGTCAAAATATCTCCGCTAATGGAAATCGCCTAAAAAATTATCTCCGAAACTAGGCAAGCTTTATGAATTCTGTTTGCGGGAATCAAACAGGGCATTAGCAGAGATGAATTACCACACATATGATGCATCACTATGACGTCATATCAATTTTTATGACGTCATTCCTATTTTTTGACATTTTTTGTTTCATAACCCAGAGTTTTCATTGGATCTTCGTGAAACTTGCCATGTATATGCAGAAAGCCCACGTGCAGGCAGTAACCATCTCCGATTTTGGAAATTCTTCTGAGAAAAAAAGTTGACGTCATAATATCGCCGCTAATGGAAATCGCCGATACCATTATCTCCGAAACTAGGCAAGGTGTTTGAATTTTGTTTTGCGGGAATCAAGCCGGGCATTAGCACAGATAATTTATCGCAAACCTGATACATCACAATGACGTCATATTCGTTTTTATGACGTCATCATTAAGAGGACGAGGATCTCAGCTCATTTGAGCTTGTTTTAAGTGAGTCTTCACCATTGAGAGATAGGGTCAACAAAGATATGGCATGATATTTCAAAAAGTTGTCTACGAGTTATGACAAAACTTGGTGGATGAGTTGTTTAGGTGACAAGAACAAGCCAATTCGATTTTGGCTCAGACCCGGATTCAGATCCGACCTAACAGTGGCATACAAAACGTAAACTGTTCAGCCTGGCGGAGGTATGCGCGTTACCGAGTGCGGTTGTAGTCTCACTTGTTTCACACTGAAGGCATGAACAGACCCATCATTTAAATTGTAAAATAAGCCTATATGACGTCACAAATCTATCTCCACCAACAGCAAACTCAAAGAACCTCTCTTACGAAGGTAATGGAACAGTTGCTAGTTTTATCGACGAATGTGGTTATCCAGGAAGTCACGTATGATGCATGGCAAACATTAAACTTCGTTTCCCACCACATGTGGACTTTAAGGGAGCTGTTAGCCATTGGTAGTGCAATGCAAACTGAAGACAAGAAGAAGTTAAACTTAAAAACAAGCTCCATGACAGATTTTAATTCAACTCAGAACAATCAATAGTTTCACTTGCCTGTAGCAGCGGAGCCTGTTCAGACTTTTCCAGCAATCAGTCAGGTTTTGCTTTTCCAACATCTCTCTGGTCCTCGGGCCATCCACGACAACTACGTTTCCTCCTCTTAAATACCCTCGTAACGATTCTAGAACCATGGAAAGAATACTGCACAAGCTACTTGGGGCAAAAAAAGTGCTGTCGATCTGCTTCGTCTCTGTGGTTGCACCGAATCAAGAAGGATCCTCAGGCAGCGCAGCGGTATCTGCGAGCGCATCAAATGAAGTCATAACTTTGGCACATAATTCCAGATAACGTGATTTACTCAAACTTCAGATATTCGTCTTAAGTGACATGCTCAAAGTCAAACTTTCCAGACAATTTAGATTATTCCGACGCTTCTCGAGACTCCCGAGGAGAAACATCAAAACAAGTCACAGCTTTTGCATTCACATCTTAAACAAGAAAAAGGCCAAAATAAATTGAGGAATATTGTGTGTGGTGGAGTATTACATTGATGTTTTTACTTTAACAGTCTCATCGCCGTGAGTGACATGAATGAGAGCGATGAACGGACCGGGATGACGTGCCTGGAACGAGGTGAGGATGGTGTTCAGTGGAATGGATCGGGCTCGTATGCTTTTCCCCACGCACCACGATCACCATCCTGACAATTTTACTTTCATCACCAGGCTGTAAAGATGCCACGTGCCCCTTCTCATCGTCTGATTTGTTTTATTCCTCTTGATGTTATTGCCCTTCTGGAGTTATGCCATCATTTTGAGCATCTGAAGATCCACATTTCTCCGTCGTACAAAAACTCACGTTCCATTGAACTGATGCCAGGTCAGACAGATATGTCATCTTGTCCTCGTGTGTGTTAATCTGCTAACAAGATCATTTTCACACACTCCATCACCGCCGCAGGTAGAGGCCGAGGTGATATCTCATCTTCTCAGCACTAATCTTGACCTTTTTCATTGCCTGAAACCAGACCCAGCTGTCCGTCTCGACTCAAAATTGATATTGAACCAAACCATGAACACCCTTGAGATGAAATGTATCATAGTACCCTCAACAGCAAGGGTGAGGGAGTTGGTGGGACAGAGGATAAATAAATAAATAAATAAATTTTGTGTCGCAGGTTGTGACCACAGTGCGGTCATTCTCGTTCTCTTGTTTTTTTTTAATGCAAGATGGCCAACACCAAGATGGTCATTCTCGTTCTTTTTCGGCCAACACCAGGCTTACAATAGCATCATATTAATGTTATTACAAAACAATGTTAAGATAATACTAATAATATCCCACCTCCTCAAGGGGTTTTCCCCTTTTTGGGTAAAGGCCGTGTTGAGGCTTATAAATATCTTATCGTGGCGTTTTTCCAAAGCCGCTTCTAATAACAAAATTAGTAATAACAATAACGACTAGTTAGTAAGTAGAGCACTTACCTCGGCCAGGCCGAACAGTTTACGTTTTGTACCACAATGAAAGGCCGGATCTAGATCTCGACCTGAACCAAAATCGAATCAGCTTGGTCTCGTCACCGAAACCAACTCATCGTCCAAGTTTTTTTTTCATAACTAGTCCACAACTTTTGAAATAGCATGCCATATATCGTTTTTGGCCTATCTCTCAATCGTGAAGAATTACTTCAAACAATTATAGTATCCGCATCTGGATCCGGTTCCGGATCTTCACCAAAACCTAATCAATCGGTCCATGTCACACACGTAACCTGTTCACCAAATTTCATCCAAATCTGTCGACAACCTGTTGAGATATCCTGCTCACAGACAAATAGATAGAGGTGAAAATATTCGGTCGGGGCGCTACAGTGGCTTGCAAGACTATCATGGTCCACCGTCGACCAATAATGCTACATTTAGATGAACTAGTACGTGCCCGTATGTGCAAAAAAAAAAAGAAGAAAAAAAAGGATTGTGACGTCAATGTGACGTCATAGCACCGTGTCCTCTCATTGCTTTGGTAAATAAATGGCCATAACGTGGGAACCCTTGTCCGATTAATATAAAACTTTGAAAAGGCACATCCTCAGGTCCGCAAGCAATATACCTGGCAAGTTTCGATTAGATCTGACCAGTGGTTGTCGAGAAACAGCGGTCACAGACAGACAGACACACAGAGATTGCTGAAATTATAGATAGATTACGAATTATGTTGAAATCCTTTTTTTTTTTTTTTCCAAAGGAATTTTTAAAATTCATAACTGAAGACGTCAAACAAAACACCGTCATAGTTGAAGGACGTTACATGTCAGGAAAACCTGCAAAAAACACGTACAAATCAAAATGCATTGGTTGTAAAAGTATTCAGCCCCTCAGGTCAGGACTTGGTGGAAGCACCTTTTGCAGCAATGACTACTACGAGTCGTTTTGGGTAGGTGTAGATCTCTACCAGCTTTACACAGTGAGATGGTGAAATCTTCACCCATTCTTCACGTGAAAATTGCTCGAGTTCCGCCACGTTTGATGGGGATTGTCGATGGACTACAAGCTTCAAGTCTCGTCATAAATGTTCAATTGGGTTCCAGTCAGGACTTTGACTGGGCCACTCAAGATCATTGATTTTATTATTATTCAGCCACTCCAGTGTGGCTTCAGCTTTGTGCTTCGTGTCGTTGTCCTGCTGAAATGTAAATCTCATAGCCAGTTTCAAATTCACGGCTGACTCAAGCAGGTTTTCATCAAGGATTGTCCTGTACTTTGCACCTTCCATTGTCCTTTCTATCCTGACAAGCTTGCCAGTCCCTGCTGATGAAAAGTAGCCTCATAGCATGACGCTGCCACCACCATGCTTGACCGTATCATAGGTGTTGACTGGGTGATGTGCAGTGTTAGGCTTGCACCAGACGTAACGTTTTGAATTTAGACCAAAAAGTTCAATTTTTGTCTCGTCTGACCAGAAAACTTTTCTCCAAATGCCTGTAGTGTCATTAAGATGCTTTGTTTTTTTGCAAACTCTATGTGAGCTTTAAGATTTGTATTTTTCAGTAATGGCTTCTTTCTTGCCACCTGTCCATCGAGGCCAGCTTTGTGAAGGGAATGTGATATTGTTGATTTATGAACAGTGGCCTCCATCTCAGACATGGAGCCTTGCAGATCTTGCAAAGTCATCGTTGGATTTACATTGACATCCTGAACCAGCTTCCTGCTTGCCCGGCTGCTGAATTTGCATGGGCGACCTGATCTAGGTAGAGTCTGGGTGGTATGTTACGTCTTCCACTTCTTAATGATGGATTTCTCCGTACTCAAAGGGATAATGAGTGACTTTTTAAATATTTTTATAACCCTCTCCTGAACGGTGCTTCTCCACCAATTCATGTCGGACTTCTTTGGAAAGCTCCTTGGTCTTCATGTTTGCCTTGTTGGTTGACCAAGTGAGTTGCACCTTAAAACTCCTTAGATAAGTGTGGGAGTTTAATTTTTTAAGTTAAACCACTGATTACATACAGATGAAACGTATTACACTTATTTTGTAAACTTTCAAACAAATAATTTGCCTCTGAAGTGACTTAGGGTGAATTTGACAAAGGGTTTGAATACTTATGCAACTGGAGAATCATCTGATTTTCTCTATTAATCTCACTTATTCACATTCTATCTGCATTCTTGAGCTTTTTATCACTTTGGAGTGGTTTGTGGGACATCGACTCGCAGTTTTGCAGATGGAAGCATTATTGATAGATGTCACATGACGTCACACATCTATCTGGGCACTTCACATAATATGCCGTCATCTTTATGGGCAAAAAAAAAACCGATCGATAACACGATACACTCATCTTTATTTGTAGCCGCAGGAGATCGTTAACAATGGTGAAGCCACCCAGTGTTGTTAAGCCGTCACAACAGATCTAATTGGGACAATAAATCGCATTATTCAATTCGTGCCATGATCAGCCATCAAAGAGAAGTGACCGAGAGGTTGTCGGAACATCATCATCTTGTATGATCTTTTGGAGGAACAAAAAGGGACCTTCTGTATCTGTGATATCCATTTCATGGGACAGGATTGTTAACTAGCTTAATCTCATACCCTCAGTAACCCGGGGCTTTCACACCAAATTCATTATGATCCGAGGGACATATTCTTTACAGAGCTCCTGGTCATGTCACGACTAGTCGAGAAAGGGTTCACGGCTCATACCAACCCTGAAGGGTCACCCGATTGAAGGTGGCAGGAATTTTGTAATTTTTTCAGGATGCCGGCGATAACTCGCATCCTTTTCGGGAAAGACACCGTGGGATGTTTAACAAACACCAAATCGGTGCTGGCAAATGGGTTACCTGGCTTCGAGATCTGAGCCTAGGTTAGATGGTTAAAAGGTAAACGCACTTACCTCGAGGCTTTCTTGTGAGCCCACTTTCATTTTATGTAACTTGTTCGGAGTGCTGGCGATAACTCACCGACGTTTCACTTAAGATAACATGGGATATTTAACATCAATCAAGTAATGCTCGCAGATGGAACAACCAGCTTAATCTACATCAAGGATTGTGCCTTTTTCACGCAAACCCCTCTTTTGGAAACACTCAATTAACAGTTTAAATTCAGGTTGGGAATCGAACCTGGAATAGACAGCAAAAGTAAGTGTGCTACCTACGCACCATCCTGTAGCCTGTAGGACATCTATCTATAATTCCAGCAATCTGTGTGTGTGTCTGTGTCTGTGTGTGTCTGTGTCTGTGTGTGTCTCTGTGTGTGTCTGTGTGTGTCTCTGTGTGTGTGTGTGTCTGTGTGTGTCTGTGTGTGTGTGTCTGGTGTTGTCGTGCTATGTTTGTTGCTGTGGGTGTGTTGTACTGGTGTGTGTCTGTTGTGTGTGTCTGTGTGTCTGTGTCTGTGTGTCTGTGTGTGTGTCTTGTGTGTGTCTGTGTGTGTGTGCTGTGTGTGTTGTCTGTGTGTGTCTGTGTGTGTGTGTCGTGTCGTTGTGTGTGTGTGTCTGTTGTGTGTGTGTGTTTGTGTGTGTGTTGTGTGTGTCTGTTGTGTGTGCGTGTTTGTGTGTGTGTGTGTAGCTGCACCGCCTGTTTCTCGACAACCACTGGTCCGATCTAATTGAAACTTGCCAGGTATATTGCTGGGACCTGTGGATGTGCCTTTTCAAGGTTTCATATTAATCGGACAAGCGGTTCCCAAGTTACGGCCATTTATTTACCAACCAATGACAGGACACGGTGCCATATTACATCCACGATTGACGTCACAATTCTTCTCTTTTTTTTTTTGCAAGATTGATGTCACAATTCTTCTTCTTCGTTTGATATGACGTCACAATTGACGCTGGGGACCTGTGTATGTGCCTTTTCAAGGTTTGATATCGTTCTTCTTTCATCCGTTTCAGCTGCTTCCCAAGTGTTTCCCAAGTTATGGCCATTTATGATATGGTTGCTATGCTATGACGTTGCTATGCTATGCTATGCTATGACACGATGCTACGACGTCACGATTGACATCAATTCTTTTTTTTTTTACACGTACGGGCACGCGAGAGCAAAGGAACGGCCTGTGTGGTTGTTGTTTCTGGCACGTGGTTTGAAAGTTTTTTTTTTGTTTTTTTTTTGCACGTACGGGCACGCCAGAGCGAGAGGAACGGCCTGTGTGGTTGTTGTTTCTGGCACGCGGTTTGAAAGGTTTTTTAAAAAATTTTTTGCACGTACGGCCACGCACGTACGGGCACGCGAGAGCGAAGGAACAGCCTGTGTGGTTGTTGTTTCTGGCACGCGGTTTGAAAGTTATTTTTATTTTTTTTTGCACGTACGGGCACGCGAGAGCGAAGGAACGGCCTGTGTGGTTGTTGTTTCTGGCACGTGGTTTGAAAGTTTTTTTTATATTTTTTTTTGCACGTACGGGCACGCGAGAGCGAAGGAACGGCCTGTGTGGTTGTTGTTTCTGGCACGCGGTTTGAAAGTTTTTTTTATTTTATTTTTTTGCACGTACGGCCACGCACGTACTGGCACGCATGTATGGGCACGTACTAATTAAAATAAGTTTAACATAACCTTAAAGCGAGTCTTCAAATGTATTTTGTTAATGTTGTTTCGTACGCAGCCTGTGGTTGCTGGTTGCATCATGAGCTGAGGGCGTAGCTGTGCCACTGATGCTCAACGGTAATACTGATCTTATCGATACGACTGCTTGCCCATAAGGATGGTGCCCACAAGTGAAAAACCCCGGAGGTAGTGACGTCACTGAAAAGCATCAATCGATCACCATGGAATGCAGCATCAATCAGCATTTTCTTCATCCCGACCCCTTCACATGCCACGCCCTCTTCATGCTATATATCGACATATAGCATGGTTCTTGGAAGTATTATGAAGGCGATTAGCGTTTGACAGTGTTCAAGTATACAATTCAAATAAAGGCTTAAAGGCATTGAAATAAATTAATTCCAGGTTTTACTCAGTGTCAATTACATCACCCTATCCAATATGTTACATTTAGTTATTCATGCCTGTTGCTTGTGTCCTTTATAACTTCCTTAAAAACAAAAGGCCAAATTTACAAAAGATGCCTAGCGAGCGTCCTGCTAACACACGCCTAACCCTTAAACGGTGACAAAAACATCGTTGTAGGCACACGGCTAATCACCCGTCCAGACAGCAATTTACGAAGGGAGATAAACAGCCGATTAGTTGTGTGAATCTAAACAGACGATTATCGTGTGAAACACCGAACATACGCATCTCCAACATCCAATTGAAATGATGCACTTGCATCGAATCACAGCACCACGGACAATTGTTGGAAGGTATTCAGCGCATTGCTCCTCATCATAGGTTAATCCAGGTCATCTTGCATTAGATTCAGCAGCCAACGAAATTATTCCTTCAAAAATCTGTAATCCGGACAAATTTGATGTTGTCATACTTCTCCAGAGGATTGCATTTATCCTCGAAGATTCCCGATGCACGTCCGCGAACTGCCCTATTCCTACCATCTTGTGCTTCCTCTTGAGCTAATTCAAACACTCCCAACACATCCATATTCACCGTCCCATGTAAACTACCTCCTCCTCCTCCTGCTCATTCATATGCAGCACAAGGCTGCTGGTTGCATCATTAGCTGAGGGCGCAGCTGTGCTACTGATGCAATGCCCCATTATGAGTACACTGGTACTCATTTCACCGACATCGGAAGGATGACAGGCTGAGTCAACCCCACCTGGCGTTAATTGAATGGCCGGCGGGGGCGAAACTCAGGACCTTAAGATCTCAGGCCAGCTACCCGAACCGCTAAGCCAACACCAATCTTATGTAAACTACCAATTACAAACCATGCAATGCTTGCTTTAAGGCCGTATACGAACTCTGAAACATGCCCTCGCTGAAGTGTAAACGTTTCTTTGTTACTTAAGAGCTTGTGATTAGGTTTTGATCTCATTGGATAATCAAGATTAGTGATTCTACACGCTTCTAACTCTTAAACGCCTTTTGTAAATTCGGCCCAGTAAGTTTACTGTTTGGAATGATTTTCAATGTTGTTTGACTGTCAGACAGGTAGAAAGAGTAAAAAATATAATCTCGCTCGTCTCGGCGCATGTGTGGTCAGGATGAATTCCGAGTTCAACAGCAAACTTGTCTTTCTCTTCATGTTCAAAATATAACATCTATCTATAATTCCAGCAATGTGTGTGTGTGTGTGTGTGTGTGTGTGTGTGTGTGTGTGTGTGTGTGTGACCGCTGTTTCCCGACAACCACTGGTCCGATATAATTGAAACTTGCCAGGTATATTGCTGGGGACCTGAGTATGTGCCTTTTCAAGGTTTGATATTAATCGGACAAGTGGCTCCCAAAGTTATGGCCATTTATTTACCAAACCAATGACAGGACACGTTGCTGCGTAGGCGTGGCCGATGGGGAAAGGGCACCATTTAGTTACCGTGGCGTAGGAGTGGCAATGGTCAATGGCAGCGAATGTCATGGCAAGCAAAGACAGGGAGGTAAACTTGATTTTAATTAACTCTGTGTGTGTAAGTATCACAGCAGTTGTTACTTCAATGTAAGCGATATATCGTGGAATGCATGTAAACATTCCGTACGGGCACGCACCACTTCCGGATAGTGATGACTTACTGTATTCTAATAATTTCTCGATTTCTTATGCGCATTTATAGATAAACACAATGCCCCAATCCAGTCGTGTTTACGAGAGCGAAGGAACGGCCTGTGTGGTTGTTTGAAAGTTTATTTTATTTTTTTGGTTTGCACGTACTAGTTCATTTTAAATAAGTTGTTCCTCCATCATAAACTGACAAGACAGACGGACAGACATGAACCAATTATTTTACCCCGCTTTTCACTTCACGTGTGTGGGGTAATAATAATTAAAATGGCAAATTAATATTAACACGCCACTGTCCATACATCGCGTGAAGAATCAGCCGGACATCAAGAATTTCATCTTCGGAGGACATTTTTTTTTCCATTCAAAATGCTGCATCGGAAATAACGATAATAATAATATTATCAACGTTATTGCAAATAATAATATTGTAGCATCGACGGCTCAACTAAAGTCGAGCTCGTCGCGGCGGAAGATTAAAGTCCCACAATGTCCGAGCGACTCAACTGAGGAGATGTTCCGAATTAATGGCGGACAACGTGCGCGTGGGTCGTGAGGAGAGACACGAAAACCTTGCAGCGTTTAAACCCAACGGGTTTATTTCCCGAAGTACAACCAATGAAACCCAGTGGTGATTGAATCATGAGGAGATGGCAGCGGGTTTGGAGGGAAGGAATGGAATGCAAGTTATAAATAATTATGTACAGTGTGGTAAAAATGAATAAAACAAAACTAAGGCACCACACACAGGACTCAGACTGGGAAAAGGGAACAAAAATCAGGGGACTCAGCTCTGGCCGCAGTGGGGACGAGCAGGTGATGAGGAGAGACGAGGAGCAAGATGGCGAGGAAAGCAGATGATGACCAGGACAATGAGGAGACGAAGCACATGGGCAGGTGGACGAGAAGGGGCAGAGGCAGGTAGGCAGGACAAACAGGCACAGGACGAAGACAGGTACAGGCAGGCAGAGGCTGGAAGACTTCGTCAGAGAAAGCTCAGTCTGGATTCTCATCAGCAGTCTCTTTTTCCCCGTTGTGTTCCCCATTCTCCTCAGACCAACTCTCCTCCTCGTATTTTCCTCAGAAGTCGATGGTTCTCCTCGGGCTTTATCTTTCTCCTCCGAACTTGATGTACCTCTCTCTCACACACCCCAACCGCCCTGTTCTCCTCAGACCAGACTGCGACATTTTTCCTCAGCCCCACCAACTTCCCGATGAGCTCCTCCCTTTCCTCTCTCTGGGCAACGCTCCACCCCTCCCAGGTGATCCATTCACACTGCCCCTCGGGAGGTGTTCACAGCTCCGCCCCCCCTCCTTTTGTGCCAAGTCTCCTAGCGCCTCCGGTAGAGGTTGACACAGAGGTTATACACATGATTTCCTTAACCATAATCCCTAATTATTACCTCGCATCACCCCCTGTATGGTGCACATGCAAATAAGGCAATCCTTTCAGTGAACATTTCCCTAATTATACATCGAGATCGCCACCTACTCGCACACGGACCATGCTACTCTATACATTCCTACCTGCTCTATGGAATATCTAACCCCCCCCCCCACCCTCCGACAAGCTCCCCCCCCCAAGAAGTAACAATATTATTAATCTATCTATAATTCCAGCAATCTCTGTGTGTCTGTTCTCTCTGTCTGTCTGTGACCGCTGTTTCTCGACAACCACTGGTCCGATCTAATGAAACTTGCCAGGTATATTGCTGGGGACCTGAGGATGTGCCTTTTCAAGTTTGATATTAATCAGACAAGTGGTTCCCAAGTTATGGCCATTTATTTACCAAACCAATGACAGGACACGGTGCTATGACAATCACAATTGACGTCACAATTCTTTTTCTTTTTTTTTGCACATACAGGCACGCACGTACGGGCACGCACAGTAATAATAATAATAGTAAGGATAATGCCACCACCACACTCCCACTCATCCCCCCCCCACCTCCTCCACCAACCCCCAGATGAATCAAAAGCATCACACATTATAGTGCTCTAGAGTGCAGCCTTCCATGCGGAGTGTCCAGCATGCTGTTTTTCCTGTCACTTCCTGGTAGCCCATGCCTTTTATAACCTGCCATATCAGCATCACGGATGACAATTTACACCCCTCCCCTCAGCTTTGCCATGGTCTCGGCCCCGACCGGTGGGCTGGGCTTACACATTTACCAACTCGAATCGGGTTCCTTCATATCCAGGACTCTTTTCCTGCCTAAACTCAGGGTTTATGGCCCACTGCAGCGCAAAAATGATACACTTACACAAAAAAAAAGAGGTCAAACTAGAGGGGGAGCACTCGGTAGAGTGCAAAACCTCCGCCGCCAATACTGCTGGTCACTTAAGTGAACCTGATATCCTATTCATTGTAGGTCAAAACGGATCAGACTCTACTGAACCACGATTGAATAAACTAAACTAGATCGACGCGCATGTAGAAATGGCAAAAAAAAAAATCGAAATTTTTTTGAAAAAAAAGGTGCAAATTTTTTTTTCTCTAACAATTTTATTTTTTTTGGTTGGAAATCACTTAAAACATGTAGAAATGCCAAAAAAAAAATTCAAATATTTTTTCAAAATGGCCGCCATAGCGGCCATGTTGGACTTTGGACCAAGTCTAAAATCTAATGGCCATGATCCTTGGACCATACCTAATCCCCCCACCAAGTTTCGTCGAAATCCGTCCAGGAGTTTTTCCGTAATACTGTTCACAAACAAACAAACAAACAGACAAACAAACAGAAAGGGGTGAAAACAGTAACCTCCGTCCATCTTCGATGGCGGAGGTTAATAAGGGCTCGCAGGAATGAGGAATTTTGGAAACACACTGGGGTCTGATGTTTCGAGATATATGAAGTAGCGACACATATCTGAGATGACATTTAATTACTTCACGTTTATTCGAAACACTCAATATGGGAATAACAACGCTATATTAAGCACTTATTAACCCCTAGGAACCATTTCCGCAACAAAATAAAGATTTTTTTGCAGAGCAAAATGTGTTTAATATAAACCACACAGGGATAGGAATGTTGGGCTAAATGCCAAAACATTAATCATTCATTCATTTTGTATGCAGCCTCGGCTTGCTGGTTGCATCATTGCTGGGAACGTGGGAGTGTCGCTGATGCAACAATGCCCCCTGGAGGTTAGGGTAGGAGTTTGGTTCAGGGTGCCGGCGATAGGTCGCCAACTCTTCGCGAAGGACACCGTGGAATCTTTAACGTCCACCAACTAATAGTGGGGCAACTTAGCATAACAATTGTGCATTTTGTGAGGAAAGCACCAAATTTGGCACACTAGTAGCCTATCATATTATGAACAGATTTGGATATTGGGCCATCTCAAAATTTTTGATGGCAGTGGAAAATGGCTGCCACAGCCATCAGCGGCTGAATTTGAGATGGCCCAATATCCAAATCTGATCATAATATGATAGGCTACTAGTGCGCCAAATTTGGTGCTTTCCTCACAAAATGCACAATTGTTATGCTATATTTAGCTAAGTTGCCCCACTATAATACCAGCAGATGAGACTCCCAGTTTAACGTCCATCGGAGGGACAGCACACACAATGATGAATTACCCTGCCTGTGGAATACCGGGATGACAGTTTATCGCTGGGTCAGGATTCGAACCCAGGCTAGACAGCTTAGAGGTGAATGTGTGCTTAACATTCACGGTATTGAGCAGGTTTTCTGAGCAGAATGTATTGAATGCCACAAGCAATTAGGAAAACAACAGCTGGTAGTTTTCCTTATTTTATTGCCAAACTCACCAAAGTACCATAAGGTAATCTTTAACATTAACCTTTATGCTCCGCTGATTAGTCTGCTCTTTCCCTCTGAGTTGGGTCATATCCCAATATCAACAACTATATAACACACACACACACACACTCGAAGGCAATGGTGTATGTTCTGCCTGGTTGAGATTGAAATGGATTGTGACATGCGGTGTCATGACAACCACATCCTCCTTCTAAAAAGCCAATGCCCTGTTCACAAATATGAGCAAGAAAGACAATGTAGTGGAAATAAGACTGGAATCACATTGGCCTCTTTAGTATTCCCATCTGAGTACACAGTTCACGATGCTCGGATAACAGCTTCAAATCTCATATAATGTGTTGATTTTTTTTTGCCTTCATACTGCTGATACACTCGCAACTCATCTGAAGCTGAAATTTTTTTCCTAATGCCTTTCCTACGAGGCGTGTTCAAAATTGAATCCCTGAGAATGATGTACTCAAGATAGTCTACGAAATACCGATTCTTGGTATGTTGTACTTTTCATCTTTAACGATTTTTAACGTCCACCGGCTATTGTAGGGACGGGATATGCAGGTGAGCATCCATGGAGGATACAAACGACACACACATTGATGCTTCGTCCTGCACTTTTCTCCTGTACTTCCAAAAACAGAATAATAATAAACTCTTCTTTTCACAAGGTATGCACAAACATTTGTCAATCAGTCTATGGTTCCAGGTATCTCGAGGCGCAGCACTCCCACCTAATCAAATCCACATCCAAATTCTGTACAATAACAAACTATCATCAAATGGTCTAATTTTATCAGCCATGTTGCTCAATCACCCTTGTATAATCTCAGCCTCCTCGCTAACTTGCCCTCATACCTCACATCAGAGTCATTGCACGCAGTGCAAAATGTCACATTAGACGTATCACCGGTGGTTGCAACTACACATTTCCTTTGTGTAATGATGCTATTGATTGTGGCTTGTCCGCCACCTGGATCGACATTTGCACTTCGAATTAGACTGCCAATTATGTCAGGGGAGGTCGAGGTAATAACGAAAGCAGGTGCTCCCTAATTATTTGCTTCCTTACATGTTGTTTCCTGTGGCTCTCTCCATATTGAAGATGTTGTAATAAATCAATCAATCATTTTTCTCATTATCATCATCACTAGTGAACGTCACATCTGCTTTGATGTGGGAAGCTACTTTAAATCTGCTGTGAGGTCGAAATTACACCCTGGAGTGAACAGCAACTGGAATTGGACACCAAAGTGACAGTAATGAATTGTTCAATGCTTGCACTCCAGCAGGTATTTTAAAACCCCAGTGAGAGTACATAAGCTGTGGACAACCTTTAACCCTGAATCTTACTCTTACCTCCGCTTGTACATCCAAGGACCTCGCTGACACCACCATCCAAATGATGTCTGGATAGTAACAGTTTTCCAGGGAAAGCAACTGAAAATTCAGGAAATATTTATAACTAGCAGAGTCCACAACCTGCGGGTAGGTGGAATTTGCGCATTACTTGCTGACAAGCTCGAATGAGCGAAGATCCTCGTCCTCTTAATGATGACGTCATAAAAACGAATATGACGTCATTGTGATGTATCAGGTTTGCGATAAATTATCTGTGCTAATGCCCGGCTTGATTCCCGCAAACAAAATTCAAACAGCTTGCCTAGTTTCGGAGATAATGGTGTAGGCGCTTTCCATTAGCGGCGATATTATGACGTGAACTTTTTTCTAGGAAGAATTTCCAAAATCGGAGATGGTTACTGCCTGCCCGTGGGCTTTCTACATATACATGGCAAGTTTACGAAGATCCGATGAAAACTCTGGGTTGTGAAACAAAAAATGTCAAAAAATAGGAATGACGTCATAAAAATGGATTTGACGTCATAGTGATGTATCGTATGTGCGGTAATTCATCTCTGCTAATGCCCTGTTCGATTCCCGCAAACAGAATTCAAAAAGCTTGCCTAGTTTCGGAGATAATTTTTTCGGCGATTTCCATTAGCGGAGATATTTTAACGTCATAACTTTTTTTCTAGGAGAATTTTCAAAATCGGAGATGGTTCCTGTCTGCGCAGGGTATTTTTACATCTATACGCCAAGTTTCAGGATGTTTCGATGAAAACTGGAGGCTGTGAAACAAAAAAGTCCACAAGAACAACAACGTGAGTAAGACTTAGAGATCCTCCACGAGGATATAAAAAGTATTGTATGTGAATTGTGAGAGAGCTCTATAGATGTCTGTGTGGTGTGCGTCTAAATCAGTCGAACAGATCTAATGCATGTAAACGTTTAAAGGATCTTGAGGGTCTAAATTGTAGAAAGGGTCTAAAGTGTCGAAAGGGGATCGAAGGGATCTAAAGGGTCTGAAATGCTATTTGTTTGACTTTTTGTTTTTGATATTCTCTGGTATAGGCGATGAAATATTGTTACGAATCTGGCAGCCATTTGCACACAAACAGACAGCAGTCCCCGCAGTTCAGTTATTTCGATAAGTTGTGTTTATAGTCAGGGTCCCGTCCTTCTGTCTAATGGGTTAATTTCATGTGTGCGCTGCGGGTTTCTTTTATAGTCAGGTTTTTTTTTACATTAAATCTCCCCTTCGCTCCATCATCGCCATTACGCACGTGTTTGGGGCCACGGGCATAGGCGGGGTGAGGTCGACTCCGCCCAGCGAGATGGGTGTGCCTCGCAACCAATGAGGGATAGCAGTACCTCAGAAGCCCCCGACCAATCCGGAGACGAGTTACCTCAGGAGGCCCCGCCCAGCCAGATGGGATGTTCGCCCCGACCAATCCAGAGACGAGTTACCTCAGGACGGCCCCGCCCAGCCAGATGGGATGTTCGCCCACAATCCAATCAGGAGGCGAGTGGCCAGCGGAAGAAATCCCTCGGACCTCGCGAAAGGGAAGAGTAGAATGGTCGTCAAAGGAGAGTAGAGCAGTCATCGTGCCATTGCTCTTGGTGTGCGTCGTAGCAGTCAGTGTGGCCATTGCTCTTGGTGTGTTCGTGGGAGCCGACGTCGTCAGCGGTCGTGGTCTGCGGTCTTTGCGGGGCTCCTCGTGGTGGTGGTGGTCGAGCAACCAGGATCATGGGTTCGTGGATTTCGGGTCGTGGTTTCGAGTCCCACCGTGGTGGGATGGAGTCGGTGTGACCGCACGAGGCGGAAACGTACCCGGCCAGGCTCTGTTCCCCAGCTGAAAATTGTCCTCGGCAGGAGGACTGAATAAAGACCCGACGGGGTCCATTTCTTTTGTGTGTGTGTGTGTGTGTGTGTGTGTGTGTGTGTGGTGTGTGTCCGTGGGTCCCGTCCTTAAGTAGAAATTGCTAATTGTTTTTTGTATATAAATTGCATTTCTGATAGTTGGTTTAACTCTGCTCTTTGTGCTCCCTGCCCCATTATAAATAAACCCCAATTGTTCAATGTACCAGCTCGTTGTCGTGCTTCCTATTATGGACCCAGCACGGTTCGTGCTTGAGAACCAGTAAGCCAATTGGGCTGTAAGTTGTCATTTGGACCTACGGACTTTGGTAATTCCACTCCGTTACACCGAACGAGGTCGCTAGAGCGACCCGGTTTGACAGAGTCCGTCGAGAGTGTGACTTCCCGGTAATTTGACGACGTGGGTACATAGGTATATTGAAATTTGGCTATTAACCCTACCCCACACCGTCAGAGAATTGGCGATCACGGTCCTTAAGTGACCGTGACCTTCGGAGTTGTCTGAAGGTTACGACCTGCAATTTCGGTGGGAGACGGCTCTACTGCTCCACCTGGCGGCCGTTCCTCGCTACCGACCTCCAGCCCACAACAATATCACATCATGCGGTGGCTCATGGGAACTCTCATGAAGGGGACACAATTTCATTTTGGCTTGTACATGCGTAATAGGAGTTCCTCATCCTATTTATTGATAATCCTTGGTCTCAGAGTAGTTACCTGACAGTGATGGGACTGGTCTGCCACAATGGAGAAATAACCCAAAGAACACCTATGATAATTTTTTGAAATATTTTTGAAAATTATGTCATGGAAAACCGAAGTAGTGACAACCTGAGTATTACCCTGCTGAAAATTTGGATTGATCAGCCCAAGGATCCCGAAATAGTTACTGGACATAAGATAAACAAACACACTCAGTTTCATTTATTTAATATACATAATATATATATATATTATATATATATATATATATATATTATTGGGGAATGTTCTTTAGAGGATATTAAAACTGTTTAGTGGAATTTAGTATTTTCTTTAGCATTTGCTTAGATAAGTGTGACGTACTATTTGTGCAATCAATATGTGTTGTGGAAATGTGGTGCATACAGTGAGATGTTTGTTTTATCCTCCCCTTATTCAAAACCTCTGGCTCTACGTTTTTAATGTTCTTTTCCTCTGTTTACATGTCTTCATAAAGTTCACACAAGAGCTATGCACCTCAAACCATGAGAATGTGCAGGTGTGGCGAATCTGCGATGAGATAGCCGGCCATTAGCCTCACCGCAGGGGCTGACTGTTGGGGCGCAACAGCATTGAGGAAGTCGGTAATTGCCTCATCAAGGGGGCTCGTTCATGACCCGACACGGGGCCAGATTGGTGGTTGATCTCGCATGTGGTTGTTCTGATAATGGCTGGTTTGAAGAAGAGCGAGATATTTTGAGGTCAGTTGATGATGCAGATGACAAAGACAGGCGGTTGACCATTACAGCTGGAGAGAAAGAGAAAGAGAAAGAGAAAGAGAAAGAGAAATAGAAAGACTGAGACTTGAAAGCCAAGATAGCGAGAATTACCCTGAGAGGAAAGGCAGCCATTTGACGAATGGCAGGAGAAAGGAGAACGCTCGAGTCTCTGAATGTGCGGAGCTGAGTGTGCCAGAGCGGTGAACATTTAATCCCCAGAGCAAAGAGGGCTTTGATGGAGCTTGAGGAGTTTTTACGCCAGGGTACACCGGAGAGCTGCCGATAACTCTGCTTCTGGACCCCGGCACAGCTTGCCTCCGGGTTTGCAATCGACCTGTCGGCCTTGTCATTTGTATTCCCTGTATTGTGTTCTTGTCGAGTGAGTGAACAGCTGGAAGATAAGAACTGTAATTGAAGTGTGTGACATTTGGGTTGTTCAAGCTGTAAACGGGTTTATTTAGTGATTCATTTATATTTGTTTATTGCATACTGGCTGTTGTTATTGCTTTATGTTATCCTTCTCCCATGCCATTTAATTGTTATATAAATGTGCCTGGTCTTGGGGTTGGATTCTGCTCATTTGGTTGTGGTGATCTCATTTAGTGATTTCGCTATCATTAGACGAGCTGGCTCAATCCGGCTCAGAGTGCTCGTGACCTTTGGTTGCTCGGCCAGATTAGGAGGTCGCGAGTGCTTATCGGCACATCACTTGTTTAAATGCACAGTCACAACGACTATTGTAACATGACAAACAAGTCTGGGGCTGTGAACTCCACTCGTGGCTGTGAACTTCGCTAGCATTGTGGTCATTTTGACAAGACCTGCGGAACTTGAACCAGGCTCCCGTACTATAACAATGTTATGTTTAAAGAAAAAAGAAGATGCTTAATGAAACAGTTTGGCATATTAAGGAAAAAAAAGTGTCGGTTTTGAATGCAATGTGAATCACAGTTGTGATAAAAGTGATAACATTCTTCCACAACCTCTTATATGTGAAATTCCTAAAATCCAGGTTTACTACTCACCTCTCTGCTCCTCCGCTCTCTCCTCTTCTCCTGCTTGTAGAACCTCCTTCCAGTCTGTGAAGTCACAATCTTTCCTTCAAGACTTCAACTTGGCAGTGCACCACCACATCAGGCCATCCTATACCCCGACCCCATGATATTTTCTCTCCTCATTGAACACCATAGCTAACCTAAAGGGGTCATCCCACCCCAACCTCTCCCCTTCTACTTGTAGGTTGCGATGTTTCCTTCTCTCTTCATGTTTGTTCACCCACTTGTGTCTAAGTTGCCCGACTGTCCATGAACAATAAGTGTTGATAATTAAGTAAAAGGAGTGAATTTGGTGATCATTGCATTCAAACATTTATGTTGTTGATCAAGTCTGACAGAATGATGCAGAGGTACTTACTGTACTTTCAGGGAATCAAGTTGTGCCTGGGTTTGATTCCCAACCGAACCACAAACTGTTAGACCGGTGATTCACAAACAGGGTGTTGCATCACAAACCTTCCCTTGGCTGGACCATCTCTTGGCATCACAAACCGTCCCGATCTGATAGTATTAGTCGGTGAGTAATGTCTCAACAGTCTCTCACGAAGAGTAGGCGAGTAGTGGAGCAGATAACAGCAATTTTTGAGAGGAATCATGCAAATGAAGATACAAGCATCAAATTTGGACATTTGTTCTCCAGGGGATTCTAATCAAATCTGCCTGATTGGCCATTTGAAAATCCAATTTTGAAAAATTTGAAGAAAAAAAAAAACTTCAAAAAAGCAAGATCACGAATCAATGTTGGATGCTGGCTGAGATTGGTGAATGTTTCAGAAACATCATCAAAGACTTCCAAGTCTGCCATGCAGTTTTCTTGAAGGCAGACACGACGTCACATCCAGTGAACGCATAGAAGTATGGTGATCTTTCTTCCAGGCCCTATTGCAGAACTACCTCATGGACTGGAATCCATCGCCCTTGGCTCCGTGGCAAAGCAATCCACATGTTCTAGTACGCGGCAGTACAGATATTGCTATGACTAGTACGTCCGTGTCATTACCTTAATGATAATGGACTTGCTACCATCCGCCGTTGCATCCCTGGTGTGTACAAATATTCGAGTGTCAGCTTCTTCATGACAACATGGAGACACAGCATCCAGTGACTTCCTTGTGTTGCTAATGGCATCTTCTCCTTTTGTGACAATGACTGTGCTTGTCATCTGTGCTTCACACATCTTTTCCACAAGAAAGTGAAACAGCTCATGTGCTGTCATCTCGAAGAAACTTCTCCAGTTACTTTGGGGTCTTACTGGTTCCTGTCGCTCTTCTTCTGATTCCTTGCCCCTTTTCTACCTTGCCTCGGACTTCAGACTTGACTTCTTGTACACATCAAACACTACGTCCCTCTCGTACCTGGCACCATAGGAGATTCTAGGATGATGTCTTCTTTAGCATAGTCATCAAATATCTTTGAAGTGTGTGGAGGTAGGGCATTGATAAGTGCTCAGCCATCAATGATGACTGCATCTCCCCTTGGTTCTCTGTCTGGGATGTTCACTTGCTGCTTAAGAATTTCAGCCAGCTGTGACTTCAATTTTTTTTGATTTTTTTGTTTTTTTTTCAAATTTTTCCAAATTTGGATTTTCAATGCCAATCGGGCAGATTTGATCAGAAAGCCCTGCGCAGACAGGAATGCCAATTTGATGCTTGTATCATAATTTGCACGATTTTTCTACTATCTACTACACTAGAGTTACAATCAACATCTAAGAACAAATTCAGCTTTGATCAAGTTTCGCCTTATCTGTCTGGCTTTGTCCATCTGCACTAAAATATGAGGGATAAAGAGGCCAATGTGGCCAGGGAGGAGGTTTGGCTTTGCGATCTCGTTATGAAAGGAATCACTGCTTTGATTTTATTTTATTTATTTTTTAGGTCATTGTATTGACATTTACATCATTAAAAAAAACAACAATTGCTCTTTGTTTTGTTTCCCCAGCAGTTTTGGAAGGAATTTCTGTGTGTGCCACCTCTTGCTGCAAGTGTATTAGTACTGCAGCATAGCAAACCAATTGTTCGACTTTTCATAAAAGCACCAAAATTGGTACACAATGTTGACTAATGTATTCTGAACAATTCTGGATATGGAGCCACTCGAGATTTTGCCTTGGTCAGCTTTGGCGGCCATTTTCCAAAATGGCCGCCATTCTAATTTAACAACATGGGATATCTGTCATTGTTATTCTCTTTGTAGGTTTACAATGATCTACAATGAGTTCAAGGCAGGCCACTTCACAGTGCAAAAGACACAAGAGGGCATTCTCAGCAAATTCCTCTTGACCAAGCGCATTGAACAAAACAATGCCCGTTCAAGGTGACGGAGGTGCCGTTGGCCTGACGGACAATCCCAGTGCTCTGAGCGCTGGATGGTCGCCGGACCCGAGGTGGCCAGAGTGATCATGGAGTTTGAGAGGCGAACATCATCCAAATGCCAATGAGGAGACACGTCACCTGAAGAACCACGCGTGCAAAGGAAGCATTTGCCAAAGATGTACAATCACTTGTGGCTGTCATTGAAGAGCTGGGAACGCTTCGAGGAGGATAGTCCAGATTTGCTGGTCCTGGACACCAAGGAGATTGCCTGATCCTGCAGTGATTGAAACAGTTCGCACTGCCAAGCAAATTGGACAAGAA
The DNA here is from genome assembly GCA_035128595.1 of Eptatretus atami. NCBI lineage: Eukaryota > Metazoa > Chordata > Myxini > Myxiniformes > Myxinidae > Eptatretus > Eptatretus atami. Next base: position 79,542,490 of record CM068961.1, read on the forward strand.
CAGTTTCAGGCATACTCAAAGGATTGCCTCATCTGACAGAACCAAGACTATTGACGAACCTATAAAGAGGAACAAACTCCCCCTCTTCGGAACAGACAGAAGACAAAAGCACCCAAAGGAAAGGAAGCATCTGTGAAAGAATGATATGGCCTTATTTGCAAGGCCCTACATAATAGAGAGCCTTTTCATGCAATTTACTGAATTTACACTTTCCTTATATCTACCACCAATACAAATACAAAATAAGAGCATATAGCCAATCTCGCTAAAGTAGAATGGTGCCATTTTGGAAAATGGCGCTGAAGCTGACCAAGGCACAATCTCGTGGCTCCATATCTAGAATTGTTCGGAATACATTATTGTACATGTGTACCAATTTTGGTGCTTTTATGCAAATTTGAAACATTGATCTGAAATATCAACTACGCTGCTGGATATATATAAGATTTTGTTTGTGATTTATCTGATGCTATGCTTGTGGTTGGAATGATAAAAGGAATAAACTTCAGAGCCATTCAGTTGTCTTAACTAACAGCAAAAGTGATGGGAACCATATACCACTTGCGGAAGGACAGCTCATTTCTTCTGACATTGAAGGTGGGCAGAGGTAATGTTTTCACCCCTATCCGTCTGTTTTTCTGTATGTCTGTGAACAGGATATTTCAAAATGTTGTGGCCAAATTCGGCCGAAATTTGCTGGAGAGGTTGGGTGTGTGCCAACGACGAATCGATTCAATTTTGGTGAGGATCCGGATCCGGATACGAGAATTTTTTAAAGTCATTCTTCACCATTGAGTGTTAGCTCTAACACCGACATACAGTATACTATTATATCTCAAAAAGTTATGGACGACTTATGACAAAACGAGGTGGATGTATTCGATTAGGTGACGAGGTTAGGTGACGATAACAAGTCAATTCGATTTTGGTTCAGGTACGGATCCAGATCCGACCCATCAGTGGGATACAAAACATAAACAGTTCAGCCTGGCGGAGGTATGCGCTCCACCGAATGCCGTTAGAGTTGGCTTTTGTATTTCAATTGGAATTGTTTAATCCGTATCTGATTCATGAGGAATTGCCCAAAGTTATCATCTTCATGATTTTCAGATCGGGCATTGGTTTGCATCAATCATCCTGTCCTTCAAAGGGAGAGTTAACCCGGCTGTCTCATTTGCTTGTACTTTCTTGTGGATACCAAATATCTGAAGGTATCTTTTAAAGGAGTAAGCCTTTTGAAAGCTGCTAACAAGGCCAAGTTCTTCGATGCCTTTTAATGTACGACTGACCAGAATAAATTACCAGGACACTCTCAGTTCGAAACCACTTTAAACCTGACACTGTAATAACAAATCAATAGCATTTCTCACGAGACTTGAGCTGGCTGTGAACAATAATGTAATGAATGCTATAATTGTGCATCCTTCTGTAGTCGAGGTTTATGAATACTTTGTACCATTTCCCCAAATCCCTGACTTGCTACAGTCCTGTCATTTCTCAAAACAACACATTTCCCCTCTGACTCCCCTCCCCTACGAAACATTATTGGTGAAGTGGAATGTATGAATACCCCTGACCTGAACTCCAACAACAGCAACAAACTTTCCCTGGAGGTTTACAATAACGTAGTTGTTGGACGATCATCTGGAGATGATGAGGAAGCTAAAAGTAATCCCAGCTGGGGAAGAAAATCCATTTGCAATAAGAAATTAATATCCCGTGGATATAGGAAGGGAGTGATGTTTAGACAAAGAAGAATTTGTTGTTACACAGTGTTAAAGGCACTATACCCTGCCAAGCATGCCCAATGAGCTGTTTCAAATCCATAAATATTCCATAAGCAATGAAAATTCAAATTTGTTTGTGTGGAAAGCATGGGAAGCCAGCCGGACAGTTTGTATAATTCTCAGCATGACAGCAGCTGTGCCAGTTGTCCTATATATTCCAATCAACCATTTTCAGATCTGCGGTCGTGCGGTGAAAAATTAATCATCTCACGTGTCTCCGAACAAGTCACAATCACAGTCTTTTGACAGTACCAATCGAAAAATGATGTCGCGATCAATGCAATGCATTTTGTAGCAATAATCACGTGGGATTTTATTTATTTATTTATCCCACTCATATTACAAAACCACGCAGCCTTTTGCAGGACACATGTTTTGTTGTGCCTGCAGTGTAAGGCCAACATCTCATCTGAAAAAACGCATCATCTTCAAGGGGTGGGAAGAGCGTGCAAGGCAAAGCGGCCGAAGCTTGTTGAGAATATTACTCATCGCCCAACTGCCACGAGGCGTGCATGTTGTTCGGAGATGGAAGAATTTTAATGGGGGAAATGTCCCGCACGACCGTCAACCAAAATCTAGAAGAAAAGTTCTTCCACTGACAGGGCTGTCACTACCATGCGAGATCGCTGCCTGTTGTGTCATTGTAGAACGAGATTTAATCTGCACCCTATGCATACTGCAAGCTAACAGAAAGTTCCTTGTGCTGACAGTTGTTTTGACATCATTTCCAATGAGCAGGAGCAGCACGAGATCTTAATGAGAATGCACATTTGCTGCAGGAAAGGAGTTATACAGAAAATCAAGGCTCTATTTCCTTTTTTTTTTTTTCTCCATTCTATATCCTTCACTGCAGTCAACAGCACATCCGACGGAAAATGTTCGCTTGAAGAGAGAGGGGTCGCAGGTTGAAAGATTCTTCAGTTGATGGGGTTAAGGGCCGATATGGTGGATTTGTTCATCTTAACTGTCCCCCTGGTTACCTCGGCCACCGAAGGTGAAGGAGGTTATGTTTTCACCCCTTTCTGTTTGTTTGTTTGTTACTTGCAAAACTGAAGATTTTACAAGTGTATTGGTTAGTCGATTTTGTTATTCTGTCTGTTTGGTTGTCTGTCTGTCTGTCTGTCTGTTTATCGCCGACAGGAGACACTTCTAAACCGATCGTCACGAAACTTTTTCCAAGTTGTAGAGGTGGTCTCCACTGAGAAGTCTATTGATTTTGAGGTGAAAGGTCATCTTGTGGTCAAATTTCTAAAAGTCATTTTTCATCTGAATGATTTGAAATTTGAACAAGATTTGCATATTGCATCACTGAACTGGGAAACCAACTATTTGAGATCAAACGGTCAAAGGTCAACTCAAGGGCTAACATCAAAAAAAATCATCAAATTTTCAACTGAAAAATCATCAATTTACATCCTAGTAACTTGTACATTAAACAGCAATTGCATAGTCCATCACTGAATTGGGAAAGCAACTATTTTTGAGGTCAAAAAAAAATGTATCCATGGCAACATTTGGAGAGGGCGGTGGATTTTGCAAGTATCATGCTCTGCACGACGTCTTTTTCTTGTTTGTTTGTTTGTCTGTTTGTGAACAAAATATCTCTTGGATGAAATTTGGTAGAGAACTTAGGTATGTGACAAGAACAAAATGATTAGATTTTGCTGAAGATCCGAATCCAGATCCGGATCCGAGAATTAAAAAAATTTTTTTTTCACCATTGAGAGATTGGGCCAAAAACGACCAATAGCATGATATCTCAAAAAGTTGTTAACAGATTTTGACAAAACTTGGTGGACAAGTTGGTTATGTAACAAGGAAGGATTGATTAGATTTTGGTGAAGATCCGAATTGGGATCTAATAATTTTTTTAAGCGTTTCTTCACCATTGAGTGAGAGGGTGAAAACGATATATACCAGGATATCTCAAAAAGTTAGAGACAGATTCGGATGAAACTTTGTGGATGAGTTGCTTAGGTGACAAGAACAAGCCGATTACATTTTAGTTCAGGTCCGAATCCACATCCGGCCTCCCTCCTACGCTCCTCGCTCTTACGTAAACGAATCAGCTTTGCGGAGATATGCGCTCGACCGAGTGCACTTCTAGTTTATAATGAACCTAGTTAAGTTCACATAATTCTTTCAATAAGAATAGTAAAATTGTACCAGTAAGTACAGACCAAAACAACAATAATTTAATTATCAGTAATAGGCTTCCAAAAACCATCCTCGACCAGATTGTGGAAGGTCAACAGAGGCCCTCACTTTTTCACCTTTATTGGTTCACGAGCGCCAGAGCGCCAGCCAAAGTGACCACTATATTCGTTATGGTGTGTGTCTGTTTCTGTCTGTCCCGAGCATAGCTCCGTGGTTTTGATCCAATCCTGATAAAATTTGGGTGGAGGTTTTATCATGATCTAGTTGTGTTTTCCTGAGAAGTGGGTGGTGCGCCCATTATGGGCGGAGCCACGCCCAAAAAACATGTGTTTTAGGGGTAGCCGATTTCAAGTTACATCTTCTCCGAGGGGGTTTGTCGAATCTGGCAGGGGTTTCGGTATTTGGTTAGCCCAATGGCACCTGCATAGCCCCACGGAGATCGATTTTTCATTTTCGTCCCAAGGACAAGGTCACCAAGGTCATAAGGTCACAACTTAGAAAATGTCAAAAAAATCAATAAATTGGGCATCGAGCTCCCAGGTTTTCAACTGTTTCGAATGAAAGTTGGTATGCAAGTAGTGCTCTTCGAGTACTACAACTTTCATCATTTACGTTTTTCCCGATTCCCGCCAGTTTGCCGTGGCGTCCCCTCGAAGGTCAAAAAATAAAAAAGGCGAACCGTGTACATTGCTCGTGAACCGTCGCCGTCTCCAGACTTGTTCGCTTTTAAAATCGTTTTCTCCACAACCGCTTGATCGAATGACACAAAACTTTAAACATAAGAGCCATACCTACCCACAGAGATTTTTTATTAACAGTTACATTATGATTGGATGGAAAATGTGGCCGGCGTTCCCAAAATGCGTTTTCTGCAGGTATGTGTTGCAGGGTGTTTCATGTACCATGAATAAACAGCGTCGATCTCACTTCCCTCTGCCTTGGCTGAATAAGCAGTTATTATAGTATACATAAAATGAGCTCCCTCACAAGGAACTTCTAAAAAAGTAGGAGGCCATTAGGTCCATCAAGCCAACGCAATGGTTTCCAATCGATGGTTGTTCGTCTGTGCTCTATCCTTTTTAAATGTTTGGTCCGTGATTGGTGGAACTTCCAGGTCTGTGATTGGTCTGCACCACCTCAGGGAAGATAACACACAAGGGATGAGCTGCCATCTATGGGTATGCACGATGCTGATTGGTCCACTTTGTCCCCCCCAGAGCGAGAGACCATATTTGATCTGTTCCACATTTAACAGAGCATGGAGATGCAGTGATTGGTCCAATGCCAACAGTCTGCAGGAAGGATGGTTGGGGGGGGGGGGGGGGGGACTGACCATGAAAGCACACGCTCCCTCCTTGCTTGGGATTCCCATACCTTATGCTCTTGGACGATCTCGCCTCCCTCCTGCACCCCTCGCTCTTGCAGCTCTCCACCTCGTGTTCCACTCCTCGTTTGAGTACAGCAACCCGGGTTTTCTTCTTCCTTTTCATTTTCCATTTCTCTTGCCCGGTTTTGTGTGCATGAACATTTGTGTATGTGCCGTCACAGCGAGATTAGTTTCTCTGGTGTAGCTGTTCTTGTATAGTTTGCATCTGTGCATTCGGGATTCCGTTACCGTCTCTTGTGATTAACGTATGTATTTACTTTTTTAAGAAACTGTGTGTGTGTGTGTGTCTCGTGATCCTGCCATTTTCCCATGCCGTCTGGATTTAATTGGGATCTCTGGAAGGCTAAATTTATAATAATAATAATAATAATAGACCCCACCGGATCATGAATTAGGTAACTAATCTAATCTAGAGATCAAAGAAAGCAAAGCATGACGACAACCAATTGCTAATTATTTTATCAATGCACTGCAGCTCTCTCAGAGTATCTATCTACTCGTGTTCAGTGATCAGGCTTTATTAATGTACATTCTACGATCTTGTAAAAGCCGACAGTTGGATTGGTTTTATGGCAGAAAGCCAAATACAAGCAGTTACCATGTTTGTGTATGACAAGCAACAAAAACCAACCGAGCACTACACATAACATGTGCTTAAGAATCCAGTAAATCAATCAGATTGCTCAACACATGAGCCAATTAGATCAAACAAAGGGGCGAAATAACATGTAGGGTTGAACCTTACATATTAATGAAAGAAAAAACTGTTTCTACTTGCAATAAATAGACATTCCCAAGGGAGATCTTTGCTTTACTTAAATTTTTTTCAAAAGCATTGCATGGTAAACTGGAACGGCACTCTGTGGAGTGCATAGTCTCGCCTCACGTGCTTATTCTGAACAAAAATACCTTCATTAGCTGAACACGCTCCTATTATGGCCCGTTTACCTATATGCACCCTATTATGGCACATACATTGACATTATCTGAAGCTTTATTGATTATTAGGATATTTAACGACTTCTGTGCACATTAATGCTAAATTTCATCAATGAAGGCGAATATGAATATTTTTTTTTTTCAAACTATATTCCCCATGGCTAATCAATCATATGTAAGAAGTTTCACATCTATCCGTTAAGCAGTTATGAAGAAGAATATTTTTTATGTTTTTATTTTCAACCCAACATGGCTGCCAAACTACGTGACCAATGATGTCATAAATTTAATTATTCACTCGTATCGGGTCGTAGATCAGAGATATGAAGCATCAGATTTTTCGATTAAGGATTTCGATTCAACCAATACTGGCTGGAATACTTCACTGATGATGTCATTGTTATCATCCGAAATACCCCATGGGGAGTTGATGACACGTGCCAAGTATCCAATTTTTTTTCGTTGAGCGGTTTTGGAGAAAATGATGTCCAATTTTTTTTCCATTCAATCCAATGTGACTCCATACCATGTGACCTATGATGTCAGAGTTGTCAATAAAAGATTTTCCATGGTGAGTCTCTCCTTTGTTAAAATTTCACATCCATCAGACAAGCAGTTCCAGAGAAAAAAAAATTTTTCAACCGAAAATATATCGACGTGAACACGGAGACACACATACCTGGTATGTGTGGAGATCAATCTCCTGAAACCCACCTATGTTTGGAGATAGCAGCCAACAACAGCAACTTTCACACACACACACACACACACACACACACACACACACACACACACACACACACACACACACACTCACACACACACACACACACACACACACACACATTATCCCACTGCGTGGGTGGACGGGCTAACTAGAACGGCACTTGGTAGAGTGCACACCTCCGCGGCCTGAACAAGAATAGGCCATGAGTCATAACCGTCTTCCGCGTGTAGAAATAGACTTTCGTTGGACACCTCTGGGGAACACATGAAAATATGATTTTCCAAATTAATTCAATGTGCTGAATCTGAATATCAATGTTGGCACTGCATCAAAGTGGCACACAGGCCTCTATTTTGCTCTTAAAGATGCACTTTCACCAAAATCATGTTTCAGGTGCGGATGGCCCTCCTCAACTCGAATACATGTTTTTTTGAAGGAATCCAATTCATTGAATCCAAAGATGACTTTTATAACTCCAGTAGGCATCTATAATGCTACTTCAGTACTGGAAGCAGGAATGCTTCCCGGATTGTTTTCCAAAACGAGGTCAAAGCACCCTCAAAAATGTGCCGGATTGGCTTTGAGTTAAATTTAAAGGGGTAGGAGATTTTGTAATGAATACAATAAGAACAGAACTGTACAAGTCATCATTCATTGATAAACAAATATCTTATAAGAGCATGGTGGAAAATGTGACAATCAGTCAACAAGTGATGTCCTTCACATTGGGTCTTTGCACACCTACACTGCACTACCTTCACGACGTCAGTCGGAGGCTGCTTTTTCAGCATCCAATGAACCCTGATCTGTCTATCTTCTACAATCGAACCATGATCGTTTGGATTCGGAGGTTCGATGAACTGATCCAAGGCATGTTTGAGTATAACTTCTTGATAATTGACCCGCAGTATATGCTGATACAGAGCATCTGCCAGAGGAGGCAGACTCCGCACATCAAAAGTGGACGACGAGCAAAATACTCTGTAGCAAGCCTCGATCACAACCGGCTGGCCATAAAGATGAGTCATGACTCCTCGAGCATCAGTAGCAGCGTGTCAGCAACTAAGAAGACCGAGCCAAGGTCAATGAACGCCTGCACAAATTTCTCTCCACCAGTTGGAAAGCTTTCTCCCCCCCCCCCCCTGTGACAAAAACAACTTGTGGAGTGGGAGGAGGCAGGGGAAGGGGTGCTGTGGGAGGAAGGACCCGGCGTTGCCCGGAAATGCCGAGTACCCCTTGCGAGTATGAAATAAAGAAGACTGTACATCAGACATACAGCAGTCCACAAATCAAACTATTCCTAATCAGTATGTTGAACCCTGTGACTGAATTTCTGTTTGAAACATTGTTTCATGAACTTGGCTACAAACTCAATCCACTCCAGGAAGAATTGATCATGTAATGTCTCATCACCGAACTCCATCTTTGGTTTCAGCAGTCATAAGATGGTTGCGTACACATTTCCCAGTGACGGAAAAAATGCTCTTTCTTCTGACATATTATACAGACGTCGGATAGGACCTGATCAGTTCTCGCCAATTCACTACTCCTGCTGGATCGCACATGCTTCATCGGTGGCAAATCTCTACCGTCATTGCTGATGGAAGACTCCGGCCTCGACTGACTTTCAGCAGCCTAGAGCAACCCTTCCAACTGCACGGGTTATATTTGTGCGATTATTAAAAAAGCACGTAACATTTCCTGTCATATCCCTATCCATTATCTTGGACGGCTTCCACGGTAGCGTTCAACCAAAAATCATCACCGACTGCTGCACGTCGGTGGGGAACGTCCCGACATTCTCCGTCCAAGTTCATCCATCACAGGGCAGATTGGCGAGTTGACGCCCAACTCTTTTGGGAAAATGGTACAATTTTCTGTTCAGCATTCTTAACATGGATCAAAAACTCCATGAAATTGTTTTCCAAGGTTTGTTGGTGAAAATTGACAAACTTCCTGGTTTGGGGTAACAAAACCGAATGTGTGACCACTCAATTCTGGCATTGTGATTGGTCGAGAAACCGAGTTGAAAGATCTTCCTGCATGGCTGGCACTATGTAGCCCTCTATGTAGTAAAAATAATTGGACTTTTATCATCAAATTTCAGTGTTTTTGCCACTTTTTGCTCGTGCCAACATTCACCATAAGATTGGTTCACACAAAATTAATACGTTGTAACTGGAATTTTTCATTCCCTAGATGTGTCCAATGAAAGTGCACGATAGACGGTGAAGCCTCATGGCCGACAATCTGCTTGTTCTCATCACCAACTCATCCACCAATTTTTGTCATAACCCACACACAACTTTATGAAATATCGTGCAATGTATAATTTTTCTCCCTTTCTCTCAATGGTGAAGAATCACTGAAAAAATTATCGGTATCAGCAATCAGAGGTTGGATCAGCAGGTTGGAGCAGCAATAGTATTGGGGTTGGAGGGAGATTGGGGAAATAAACTAACACTGTTGCAGGATTGGCCCCTATTTAAATGTGTGTAATGGCAATATAGGTGGCTTCTGAACACACACGACGCTATTGCTCCAAGAATGGAACTTTTTACTCATGGACCAACGGCGAGCAGACATCGGTCCGTGCTCAGCGCTTCACTGATGATGTCATTGAAATGAGCACACGAGGGGGGGGGGGAGAGAGAGAAGAGAAGAGAAGAGAGAGAAGAGAGGAGAGGAGAGGAGAGGAGAGGAGAGAACACAGCGACATGGATTTAAATGCTGAGAGAGGGGGAGAGAGGGAGAGGGGAGCGCAGTCTGGCAAACACAGCGACATGGATTTAAATGCTGAGAGAGGGGGGAGAGAGAGGGAGAGGGGGAGCGCAGTCTGGCACTACACCAATGATAAATCAAAATTCCATGTACTTTCAATTTGCCCTCCAGAGATACCAATTAAAACCCATTGGCAGGGCAAAATGGCGGGATCATGAGATGCATTGTCTCTTAGGAAATAAATAATTTATTATAAGTGAGGACACAGATTGAAATCCCAGAGAGAAAAACAGACAGACAGAAGGAACTTCACCATTCATTACGTCTCAATTGGAAACATTTGTGTCTTCGACCTCAATCCCTCCCTCCCACGAGGCTAAACAATATATGGTGGCAATGGGGCCCACTCTGTCCCCATCACCTCAAAGCAGTCATTGAGCTGTCAGTTCAGCCAATGATAGACCGGTAACAGTCCAAGGCCTGCCTCCCACATGCTGAAGGGGCCTTCTCCCTTTGTTGTGGAAGGGAAAAGTGACATCTCACCCTTTTCGACATCAGGAGAATACGTGGACAGGACATATTAAGCTGTTTAGCCTATAAAATAGACAAGGCCTATCCTTCTGGTGAGTCACACAAAAGAACTTACCTAATCCCATGCACTTATACATGTTACAAACTGGTGAAGACCTTAAACTAGCAACTGCCGATTACCCCACAAATGTAACAATACCTGGCAGGTGGAAGAGTCAATTTGAAATTCCCAAGAAGCCATGCCAAAATTGGAGTACAAGTAGATGAATACGTTCGCCTTGTAGCGGTAAGTTAGTTCGCCGAAACGTCAATTAATCTCAGACAATGGATTTGTAGTATGAAGTACATTTATGTGCACATGGTAAAAACATTTTACAGGCCTAACTCGCCAGCAAAAGGCAGAATACGTGACACGCTACCTGAGAGTGTGTCTTCAGATATGAGAGCACCGTCTGGGCCAATTCTCACATCAAAAGTAGTCATGTGATGGAGGGAGATCTCGAGGCAATCAAAAGTAGTCGAGGGGCATCGAGGGAAAGTAGCCACACCTCTCTCTTTAAAGAGAGAGATCTGCATGTATGTGTGAAAACAGCATCAATAAACATCACCAACAACAATGAGAAAATAAATACACAATATGAAAGAGCTCAAGTAAACTAGATGACAAATTTAGTTTACAACCCCCCCCCCCCCCCCCCCCTCCAAGACTTCAAATTGGTGGTTCACCACCATCTCGTGATAATGTTTCATTAACCCTCCTCAACCTCTCCTGATGTACAGGGTGACCCCAAAAAGGTGGGCCCTGGGAAAAGTTTAATAATTTTCACAGTTTTCCATTCAATTTCTTTCATTTTTCAAGAGGTCTGAACTGAATTAAGGGAGGGTGTATGAGCCAAGTTTCTTGACTCTGTGACATCTACACGCCATGTTGTGGACACCTGGAGAAAAGTCATTTTCTACAGAAAACTATCTGTGGACAAATTTGTTCCGACGGATAAGGTGCCCGTTCTGCAAACATTTTGCAACAAGGAAAGCACCCAGCAGGTCTCAAATTCCCAGGTTTGTGAAAAAATTTTCAACAGCAGGGCACAGTCTCGAATATGAATTCACCGAACAGAGGAGGCCACTCTGGCAGACCAAAACCAGGAAGGTCACCCGACAATATTGCTGCCGTTGCTGACTCAGACACCCTCGGTCCCAAGACATCTCTCCAGCACCGCTATCAAGAGCTCAACATCAGCAAAGAAAGCTTGAGGAGAATTCTGATAACAGTGCATACAAGTCATCAATAACTTTGCTCAACGTGTGGCCCCCTCTGCATCGAGTGAAATTCTGCCCATTTGGAGGATTTCATCAAACATCAATGTCGTCAGTAATTTCATTGTACAATTGTCAAATTCCATTGTAGACAACTGAATTTTTCACTGATATCTTGACTCTGGGTGAATAATATGATCTGCAAATTTTGTTAACTTTGATTGGATAATATTAACGTAATTAAACGTTTCCCAGGGCCCACTTTTATGGGGTTACCCTGTACTTGCAGGTCGCTACATCTCCTTCACTCTTCCCTCTCTCCTCCTCTGTTTCTTCATCCATGTTGTCAAACCTTGTCACCTCATCAACCGCGTCTAGATTTTTTTTTACTCAATAAAAACTTGTGTGGAAATCTCCATCAGGAAATATGTTTTGCTTGTTCATTGTGTACCTTTCAATGTTCTCCTACAAACCCAGTCAATGAGCATTCAGCTACATGCTGACAAGTTGCACCCTCATGGGAGCTGACTGCCATTATGGTTCATTTGCTGAGGCCTCCTAAAAAGTGCCCAGGCAGTAATCAATGACTGTTACAATGAAGTGCAAACATTGAGATTAACTTCTTCCTTCTTGTTTTTTTTTTTTCAATGTCATGATATTGACAAAATTCAACAAAACAGAATTCCCTGCACACCAAATATTAACTCCAAGTGTTGCACAACGGCCTTTGGTGAAACGACTCGATACAAAGTAAGGAATTCTTCATCAACAAACACAAAGTCTCTTAATCAATATGCCCATCTGAGGCTATGGATTTTGTACTTCCCCATACAAGTTCACGTGGTTACCTCCAAAACTTTTTGCTTGGGTGAGCAAAGTGAGGCAGAGTGCAAAAAAGAAACAAAATCAATTAGGTACATAACTGACTTTTTTATGCCGATAGGAAATGAAATGACTGAGGTGCTGAAGTTAACACAGTTGCAAAGTGAAAGTCCTGTGGCAGAGCCAGAATGCCATACTGGAAACTACATTATGGCTCAAGACATAATAGAGCTCCAAGAGTGCAGCTAGCATACCACTCCAGTCATGTGACTACAGATACGGGTTGTATGGATGCATCAGACTCTGACATTGACCCCGCAGACAAATTCCTTGGCTCTCGTTCCAAACCGCCTATGCCCCAGAGATCCAGCAACACCCGTCTCTCGCCTTGCGACACAGGTTCCCACCTTAGATTGACAATTAATATTGGTGAAGATAAGCACTTCAGCCTCACCTCGTTTCCCACAGCATTAGACTTGTGCTTCCACAACTCTAAGAAAATCTATTGTTACTCACAATCATGACCCACATCCAGTGCCTTTAGAAACTCGACACCCCCTTTCAAAATTTTCACCTTTTGGTGCCTTGCAGTCTGGAATGAAATTCCATTAAATCAGACTTTTTCTACATTTATTTACACATTGTAACCCACAACTTCCAAGTGAAAAACAAATTCTCGAAATTTAAGGAAGTTAATTAAAAATACAAAACTAGAATATATCTTGGTTGGATAAGTGTCCACCCCCCTTGAAAGTAGCAATTGTAAATTAGCTCAGGTGGAACCAATCACCTTCAAAATCACACACCAAGTTAATTGGCCTCCACCTGTGTTAAATTGTGATTCTGATTATTTTAGAATAAAATCAGCTGTTCCTGTAGTTTTTTTCTCTGTTGGGTAGTGTATTTCACAGTAGACTCAACCATGAGCACCAAGGAGCTTTCAAAAGACCTCCAGGATAATGTTATGGAAAGGCACAGATCAGGGGATGGGTATATAAATATTTCAAAGGCCTTGAATATCCCTTGGAGCAGTCAAGACAATCACTAATTGGAAGTAACAATGGTACCACGAAGACCCTGCCCAGATCAGGCCATCCCTCCAAACTGGATGACCAAATGAGGAGACTGATCAGAGAGGCCAAGGGCAACTTTAAAAGAGCTACAGGCCTTTATGGCAAAGACTGGTCACTGTGTGCATGTGACAACAATATCCCAAGCACCCCACAAGTCGGGCCTGCATGGTAGAGTGGCAAGAAGGAAGCCATTACTCAAAAAAGTCCACCTTGAGTCCCGTTTGAGGTATGCAAAACACCACCCTGGAGATTCTGAAACCATGTGGTAAAAAGTTTTCTGGTCTGGCAAAACAAAGATGGAACTCTTTGGCCTAATTGCATAACATCGTGTTTGGCACAACAACAACAACACAGCACATCACCCAAAGAACACCATCCCTACTGTGAAGCATGGTGGTGGCAGCATCATGTTGTGGGGATGTTTCTCATCAGCAGGGACTGGCGCACTTTTCAGGATCGAAGGGAAAATGGATGGAGCAAAATGCAGACAAATCCGAGGAAAACCTGCTGCCCCTCTGCAAGAAAGCTGAAAGTGGGACGGAAGTTCACCTATCAGCATGACAACGACCCGAAGCACACAGCCAAAGCTACATTGGACTGGCTGAAGAACAAAAACATAACTGTCCTTGAGTGGCCCAGTCAGAGCCACGACCTAAATCCAATCGAAAAGCGGTGGCATGACTTGAAGATTGCTGTCCATAAACGCTTCCCACACAACTTGATTGAGCTTGAACAGTTTTGTAGAGAAGAATGGGCAAATATTGCCCAATCAAGGTGTGCAAAGTTGGTAGAGACCTGTCCCAACAGACTTACAGCTGTAATTGCTGTCAAAGGTGCTTCCACCAAGTATTTACTCAGGGGGGTGGACACTTATCCAACCAAGATATTCTAGTTTTGTATTTTTAATTAATTTTGTGGAATTTGTTTTTCATTGGAAGTTGTGGGTTACAATATGTAAATAAAGGTGGAAAAAGTCTGATTTAATGCAATTTAATTCCAGTCGACAAGGCAACAAAAGGTGAAAATTTTGAAAGAGGGTGTCGCCTTTCTTTCGGCACTGAACATTTCTGCGATTGTTCACCTCTTCGACACAAGATTTTGTCAAGTGATCCACATGAAGATTCAACCTAGTTGATCCTTCCCAAAGTCAAGAGTGGATAAAACAGCATCATCAGCTTCATAAAGAACCCTACTCCATTAAAAAACATGGAACATTTCATATCATTTGAAATTCCAGAAAGACGTTGGCACCAGGGCAATGTATGGAATGGCAGAAGATATTCTTGTCCATAATGAGGAGACCTGCAGATGATAATATTGAATACAACCTTTTTTATTCGTTCTACCAGAGATTCCACGACTTCTCAGCAATGGATTTTCAAAAGGTACACATAATGCAGAACACAGCCATGAAAGACCTGGATAAGAAAGAATTCTGGCAATCTCAAATCAATGCAGCAGATATAGGCCAGGGACCAGCTGGACAAATTGGTCAAGAAAAGACTGAATGGGGAGAAGATGAGGGTGTGGCTTACAAATTCTTCCATTATCGGATCCAACGGCGTAAATCTCCCAAATTCAACAACCTGTATGTCAGAAAGGAAAACAAGGATGAAGGCAAACACATGATAATGAAAGTCGACCATAATCTATCTATAATTCCAGCAATGTGTGTGTGTGTGTGTGTGTGTGTGTGTCTGTGACCGCTGTTTCTACCACTGGTCCGATCTACTTGAAACTTTGCAGTTTAATTGCTGGGGCCCTGAGTATGTGCCTTTTCAAGGTTTGATATTAATCGGACAAGTGGTTCCCAAGTTATGGCCATTTATTTACTAAACCAAATGACAGGACACGTTGCTGCGTAGGCGTGGCCGTTGAGGAAAGGGCGCCATTTAGTTACCGATGACAGGACACGTTGCTGCGTAGGCGTGGCTGTTGGGGAAGAGATCCTCAGTTACCAATGAACAGGAACACGTTGCTTGGCGTTTTGCACCAGCGCGTTCCCCATTACGGTTACAACGTACGGACTTCCGGATAGTGATGACTTACTGTATTCTAATAAATTTCTCGATTCCTTATGTGCATTTATAGATAAACACAATGCCCCAATAAGTC
The DNA here is from genome assembly GCA_035128595.1 of Eptatretus atami. NCBI lineage: Eukaryota > Metazoa > Chordata > Myxini > Myxiniformes > Myxinidae > Eptatretus > Eptatretus atami. The sequence continues at coordinate 79,558,006 of CM068961.1, forward strand.
GTCGTTTACGAGAGCGAAGGAAGCGGCTGTGTAGTTGTTTGAAAAGTTTTTTTTATTAATTATTTTTTGCACGTACGGCCACGCACGTACGGGCACGCGAGAGCAAGGAACGGCCTGTGTGGTTGTTGTTTCTGGCACGCGGTTTGAAAGTTTTGTGCAGTACGGCACGCACGCACGGGCACGCGCGAGAACAAAGGAACGGCGTGTGGTGGTTGTTTCTGGTACGCGGTTTGAAAAAATTTTTTTTTTTGCACGTATGGCCACGCACTTACGGGCACGCACGTATGGCCACGCGAGAGCGAAGGAACGGCCTGTGTGGTTGTTGTTTCTGGCACGCGGTTTGAATTTTTTTTTTTATTTGCACGTACGGGCAACGCACTAGTATTTCAAATTTCTGGATAGTGCAGCTGGGAGAGAAGTTAGTTCCCCTTTGGTATTCTTCAGCAGGAACTGATGCAAATGCAGATTTCAATCCTTTTTGAAACCATCTCTGACCTTGGTGGAGACGGGAAATTAAAATGAGCTCCGTCTAACCACCGATCATCCGTCCGTGCACATTTGGGTGCATGACATCTATTCCACATGACATTATCACAACCTCATTAGATGACAGTTGTGATTGGCTGAATCATGTTTCCATGGCAACCATCAGTAATTTGGCTTATGTACAATATTTATTTGTCTTGTTAAATAGTGTGAGTGAGTGAGACAGAGGGGAGAGGGAGAGAGAGAGGGGGAGAAGAGACGAGGAAGGAGAAGCAGGAGGGGGAGAGAGAGAGAAGAGAGAGGGGGGGAGAGAGAGAGAGAAGAGAGGGGAGGGAGGAGAGGAAGAGAGGAGGGAGGAGAGGAGGAGGAAGAGAGAGAAGAGAGAGGAGGGGAGGGGAGAGAAGAAGAGAGAGAGGAGAGAGGGAGAGAGAGAGGAGAGAGAGAGAGAGGAAGAGAGAGGGAGAAGAGAGAGAGGGGGAGGAGAGAGAGAAGAAGAGAGAGGGAGGGAGAGAGAGAGAAGAGAGAGGGGGAGGAGAGAAGAGAGAAAGAAGAGAGAGGGGACGGAGAGAGGAGAGAGAGAGGGGAGGGAGAAGAGGAGAGAGAAGAGAGAGAGGGGAGGGAGAGAGAGAAAGAGAGGGAGGAGAGAGAGAGAAAGAGAGAGGGGAGGGAGAAGAGAGAGAAGAGAGGAGGAGAGAGAGAGAGGAAGAGAGAGAGGGAGAGAGAGAGAGAGAAGAGAGAGGGAGAGAGAAGAAGAGAGAGGGGGAGAAGAAGAAGAAGAGAGGGGAGAGAGAGAGAAAGAGGAGAGGGGGAAGAGAGAGGAGAGAGGGGGAGAGAGAGAGAAGAGAGAGGAGAGAGAAAAGACAGAGGGAGAGAGAAGAAGACAAGAGGGGAGAGAGAGAAAGAGAGAGGGAGAGAGAGAGAAGAGAGAGGGAGGAGAGAGAGGAGAAAGGAGGGGGAGAGAGAGAGAGAGGGGAGAGAGAGAGAAAGAGAGGGGAGAGGAGAAAGAGGAGAGAGAGGAGAGAGAGAGGGGGAGAGAGAAGAGAGAGGGGGGAGAGAGAGAGAAGAAGAGAGAGGGGGAGAGAGAGAAAGAGAGAGAGAGAGAAGGGAGAGAGAGAGAGGGGGGAGAGAGAGAAGAGAGAGGGAGAGAGGAGAAAGAGAGGGGGAGAGAGAGAAGAGAGAGGGAGAGAGAGAGAGGAGAGAGGGGGAGAGAGAGAGAGAGAGGGAGAAAGAGAAGAGAGAGGGGAGAAAGAGAAGAAGAGGGGAAGAGAGAAGAGTGAGAGAGGGAGAGAGAGAGAAAGAGAGAGGAGAGAAAGAGAAAGAAGAGGGAGAGAGAAGAGAAGGGGGGGGGAAAGAGAGAGAGAAGAGAGAGAGAGAGAGAGAGAGAGAAGAGAAGAGAGAGAGAGGAAGGAGAGAGAGAAGAGAAGAGAGAAGAGTCGTGTGAGAGAGAAGAGAAGAGTGGAGAGAGAGAGAGAGAGAGAGAGAGAGAGAGGAGAGAGAGAGAGAAGAGGAGAGAGAGAGGAGAGAGAGGAGAAGGAGAAGAGAGAGGGAAAGAGAGTGAAAGAGAGGGTGGAAAGAGAAGTGGGGGAAAGAGAGGTGGAAAGAGAGTGAAGAGAGAGTGGAAAGAGAGTGAAAGAGAGGTGGAAAGAGAGAGGTGGAAAGGAGAGGTGGAAAGAGAGGTGAAAGAGAGGTGGACAGAGAGGTGGACAGAGAGTGGAAGAGAGGTGGACAGAGAGAGGGAGAAGGGGGGGGAGAGAGGGGGGGGGGGAGAGAGAGAGAGAGAGAGAGAGAGAGAGAGAGGAGAGAGAGAGAGAAGAGAGAGAGAGAGGAGAGAGAGAAGAGAGAGAGAGAGGTGGAAAGAAATGGAAGAGAGTTGGAAAGAGAGGTGAAAGAGAGTGGAAGAGAGTGGAAAGAGAGGTGGAAAGAGGAGTGGAAAGAGAGGGGAAAGAGAGGTGGAAGAGAGGTGGAAAGAGAGGTGGACAGAGAGGAGGAGAGAGAGGAGAGAGAGGGAGAGGAGAGGGGAGGAGAGGGGAGAGAGAGGGAGAGGAGAGGGAGAGGGGGAGAGAAAGGGGGAGAGGGAGGAGAGAGGAGAGAGAGAGAGGGGAAGAGAGAGAAGAGGAGGGAAAGAGGAGAGAGGGAGAGAGAGAGAGGGAGAGAGAGAGAGAGAGAGAGAGAGAGAGAGAGAGAGAGAGAGAGAGAGAGAGAGAAGAGAGAGAGAGAATGCACACATCTACCCAAAAGTGGGGAGACCTAGAGGGTCAGACCTTGGTTATTTTTTTTTTTAAACAGCATCTTTAAGGCTCATGGTGGAGCTACTGTACACACGCATGGACATACAGACGAATATACAGGACAACTCAAGCCTGTTAGATGAGACAAACACAGCCACTGAGCTTTGAGAAAGTGCCATCACTTCCCAGGGCACTCTGGGTACCGGTGACGTCACAAAAATGGCACCACCTTTTTCACAGCAGCCAACTTGGCATTTCCAAAGGAATAATTTCCTCCTCTCCATGGACGAATTTCCCCATTAGCTCCCTCCCCATGAATGCCAAGCTATAGGGATTGTCTGTGCTGTTATCCATTTAAATGCTGAACTTGCTGAAGTAAATGGAGCTTTGAGGACTGCTTCCAAGGCTATTCTTGCCGAATGCCTAACAATTAATGAATCTCCAAGGTACATCTGGTCTCTTCATTAATGGACAAGCACTGCTAATTGCAATTGGAAAACCATTTGAATGCAAAACATTTTGAGACTTGGCAGATTCTTTTGTCAAAAACGTGGGATCAGCAAGTGCTAAGTGTGACAGCATTTCAACACTGTTCTTGATAGACACAGAGATTATATCGTGGCATTGAAGAATAAAGATGCACCAGGAGAACTCGGCCAATTTTGCATGTTATTGAAAGCTGTGATATCTTGCTGTCCATTAACTGGGCTAACATTACAGCCCTCTCTGTAATATTAGTAAAGCAATGCGTGAAGACGCAGACAGGTGGATAAAGTTATGCCGACACAAATGTAACCTCAACGAGAAACACAGGCGTCTGCTGCTCCTTCTAGTTGCACAAGTTGAGTAGATGTGCTGCAATGAACTCCGGATGGAAGTGGGTACAGTTAAGGAAGACTCGAGTTCATTCCTTCAAGACGGGTACACGTCAAGCTTCTGGAGGGATTGACACAAAGGCTCCTCTCCTTCCATGCATTGACCAGTTGCAACGCATCATTCCTAGCTGGTCACAGGAAGAAGACAATTTGAAAAGTTTTCAAGGATCATCAATGAGCGAGCTACTCCTGTGTATAGGAGTGGGTAAACGTATGCTGACACCATTGCTGGTGCAGAGAAATTCCTGTGCCAAGTGTAAAGTGTGCCAAATCATGCAGATACAGCCAACGAGGTTCGCTGCTTACTATCCTCCAAAGCAGATAAACCCAGAAGCGTTCACACCGAATGATGCCTCGAGGTGCCACATCATGAGGGCACATGAGCAAAGCATGGCTTAGGGACATGCAAACTGTGCATAAGCCAAGTTTCCGATGCAGACTGGCAGTGAATGGAAACACGACGAGGAATGGAGACACGTGCTCATCCTGAGGGTGCACAGTACAATTCCCAAAGGCTGCATAGAAATGCTCACATGCCAGTATAGAAATGGTCCGTGCATTGCAAGTAGGGTAAATGAGAAGTGTGCCGCACACAGTCATGGACGCATATGGACCACACCGATACCACTACCTGCATGGATATGACGAAATGCCAATTAGAGCTCACAAGATGGCTCGCAAGGAGAGATTCAATAGCTCATTACTATAACAAGTCCAAAAGTTACCAACTTTGACTTTTCTTCAACAAGCTACATGTTATAATAGGAGGAAACGAACAACGGTTTGATGGCAACATATTACTAGCATTTGTGATTTTCAACCAGACTCTATGGTGGAATGGTTAGAGTGTCCGCTCTGAGTCTGGGAGGTCGGTGGTTCGAACCCTGGCTGAGTCATACGAAAGATTTTTTAAAAAATGGTACTTGTGAAACCTTAAGAATGCTCTTCGTAATTCTCGATGTACCATGACAGAGCCAAAGCAGTCTCATGGCAAAGATTGTGCTGGGTGGTTTGCCATTGCCTTTTAACCTGGTGTGGGCTCAACGCTCAAGGTGGCTGGCTTAAGATCTTAGGGTCTCGAGTTTGAGCCCGTCATTCCGTTAAATAACGCCAGGTGGATTGACTCAGCCTGTCATCCTTCCGACTCAGCCTGACACTCCCAGCAGAAACGGAAGGAATTTGCAATTTGTCTCGGATAACTCGGCATTGTATAATCTATAACGTCCACCACAAGGAGGGAAAAGCTCAACCCTTATAATGAAACAAACGGCTCATCAAATGAGGCCATGCCTCAAAGACACTCAATGTCATCAAGCTGAATTAGTGCACAATTACACCCCAAAGTGAACTTTCAACAATCCCAATCTAGTCAAACTGTTGGTAAGCAATGCAATATACTCTTTTTGAACACAGATTAGCAGTTGGTTAACCAAGGAGAGACATCAATTTACATTATTCACGCCATGATTGGTCCAACCAATCAATGAATCGATTGAGAAGCACATCCTGTTTGACTATTCTTGTCGCAACAACTGGTCAGACACAAAACCCTTGATTAGTTTGCTTTTTATTCCTAATGTTACTCCCACACGAAGCTCAAAACTTAATAATTCATTAAAATGAGACAGAAAGTTAAGATAGTTGACATTGTTGTTGTTGGGCTGACAAAATACAGGTAGTGGACAAAAAAAATAAAAAAGGAAACACTGGGTAAATGAGGGACATGAAGCAATGGCTTACACACAGGTGTAGCTCATGTGTTAATTAAACTAATATTATCCCAGCATGCTTAGGGCCATGTATACAAATGCTGTGCAGGCCTGGTTGCCTGTGGTTATGGCTGCAAGAGGAGATCCCCCCCCCCCACCAACCCCCCATCCACAGAGCACACGTGATCGCCCAATGGTGTGATGAGTATGACACTGATGTTATCCCTATGTCGTGGCCTTCTCAGTCACCAGATCTGAACCCAATCGAGCATTAATGAGATGTTCGAGAACGACACCCGAGATGGCATATTCCACCTCCATCAAACAGATGTGAGTTGATAGACTATCTCGTGGAAGAATGGTGCCGCATCCCTCCTGCAGAATTCCAGACGCTGGTGGACTCTCTGCCACAGGCTGCACATGGCGGTCCAACGCCCTATTGAGTGACTTTACATTGGTGTTCCCATTTTTTGTCCACTACCTGTAGTTCAGATAAGAATTGGCATACACCTGAGCTGTCAATTCTGGTTCTGATTTCAAGCCCAAATATAAAAGCTGTCATTAGTCTAGTGCTAATTGACATGCCTGACTTTGCTTCACTGAGTATGCTGTTCTTTGGAAGGGAAATAAAGCCAGCTGCTGACTGCTGGCATTCATGGTGGATGTTAAAGATGTTAAAGTAGGCTGAATTCCAAACAAACATCCTGGTATGCAGGGTACACAGCATCAGTGGCATAGCTATGATCCCAGAAATGATGAAAACTGGCATTCAAATGCTGCACAGCACAAAACAATTAATTAATGCTGGAAGTCGTGACAAACAGCAACTTTTAATTTCCACCACAAAAGACTCAGAAACAATAGAACTAAGAGATCTTTATTCAAAGTGCTGTTATAATTCATGGAATACATAAAATTTATAGAAGTCTGGTGCATCAGAAAGAGCAAGAAAGGAGGAAATAATTGAAAGCAACTTGAAAGACAGATGTACAAACACGTGCTCAGGCACCGATAGACAGACAGACAGACAAACAGGCACGCAAGTGGACGCACACAGATAAAAAGACATGCACACCCATGTGGACAGGCACGCGAGTGGCCACACACACACACACACACACACACACACACCACAAACACACACACACAACACACACACACACACCACACACACACACACACACATTTTTCCTTTTCCATTATATGGTGAAAGCACCATGCAATACTACAAGGTTAACAGAATCACGCCGTTGAAGGTGCTATATCTTGCATATAGGCTGATCCAAGTTCACAATAATGAGTCTCTATAAAGTGCAAAGACCTTTGGCATAAAAAGCCGAAGAAAAACGCAGCAATGGATTGGCTTTATATTCGAGTCCCTTGTCTTTTCTACAAAGCGATGACACTGCTCACACAAAAGTATGCAGCCCAACATGAATAATATACTGAGAACTCTGGCAGCAATCGCCCTGGGTTAAAATAAAAGGAACTCCAAAAAAAAAAAAAGATGAACCACAAGGTTGGGGGCATCCCTTGTGCCACTGAGATCAATGTAGAACATGCTGAGGCTATGGGATGAGTATTGCAGCCTTCATCAAAAGACAAAAAAAAATAAAAAAATCAACATTCAATCCAACAACCTGTTATACCAGATTGAGGTTTCCTGCGATTGCAGATTGGTGTAATTTCAGGAAATATAATTTCAAGAGTCCACAATTGGGTTTGACAAGGGACCAGGCGATTATAGATACGAGGTATATTTACAAGACGCCTTCCGCAGTGCTTTTCTCGATTGGAATGGCTAGCTCTAAAGAGACTAAAGACGAAGATGACTGGCATTATTACCATAAGTGAGAGAGGACAACGGTATCATTGCAGAATTGGTGAGCAACAAGACGATCACTAAATCACACAAAACATAATACTGAGTAATATCGGTGGTATTTGCAAATGATATCTAATGCTTTGTTGTTGTTTTTTTGACTGCCATGATAGGATTAAGCAAGATTCTGCAACAATACTTAAACGGGGGGGGATTAAAACAAATCAACTATTCAGTATGGACGAGGGGAAAAAAAAAGAATATATATATATGTAAAATCGTATATATGATTCGTAGCATACAAGTAGCTTGTAGGCAATAGATTTGAAAGTGGAAAGCAAAGTTCCAAGCAAAATAAGTATTACAGATATAAACCATAAGCATCTTGTAAGATAAATTTATCACCTGTATCAACATGAAAAAAATATATATACATATACATAATTATATATTTTTTAAGTCCTGCTAAACGTAACAAAGTTTCCAAGCTGATAGATCAGTTATGCTTTGAAAATCAACTTCATAGTTATCATAAATTTAAATCTTAATAATCTAAAATACTTTTCAAAATTATAAATGCTCAATTGTGAAAGTAAATCAAAAACAAAACAAGGCACTATGTATATACCAAAGAATCTCGGACAACTTCAGAGTTAGGCAAAGATAAGGCAATACCGTATTCTCTTGGACGTTAGCACCGAACCTGAAAGTACAAAGAGCACACACAAGGCACCAACCAGGCTTCATCAGGCACTTGATGGGGAGTATAGGCATCATCGACATAGAAGGCAATTTCATTCACTAACCAAATGCTCCAGAATCCATGACTCTACATGAAGAGGTCCACTATTTGCTGATTAGCAACAAGGCGAATGATTTTTTTTAAAAAAGAAAAGTTTTCATTAACGTGCAACACGTCTGATACAAGATGATGGTTTGGAAAAGGAAAACGAGAGTAGAAACAGCCTTGGGCACGTTCTCTTGAAGATGTTCACCTTTCTTGATGGCTCGCCTGAAAAACAACCAAACAAAAGACACACAAACTCGCAACGATCTGGATGTGGATCCCTCTTCATCAAATTGAACATCAACATTGATGTTGAAATGACTGCAATCTCCAATCATGTAATACGAACGTAGGAATTTTCAAAGTGATCACGTGATGAGATTTGCAAACACTTGTAAGTTATAATCGAGTACAAGTTCAGCAAATTAATTTCAATAATCATTCCAGCAACAGCTCTTTTCATGTCTACGTGGCTCAAAAACCACTACATAGTGTTACTATACTCAGCAATAAAGCTACGTCCCAACTTAACTGAACGTTCCTTATCAACTTGACCTTCTGCATGTTCCAGAACATGGTGAGCTGAAGCAGAACAAAAGCAAAGTCTCTTGTCTACGTAGTTAGGGAATCAAGTCTGTTCCAGTCTCTCTAGATAACAGATATATATTTGACACTCTGCCATCTGCAGAAGGGGATTATCGAACTGCTTTTTCACTTTTTATCATAAGATAAAGCATACCCATTACCTGGGGCCTTCATCATTTTCTTTGAAACTCCAAACATATGACTGACTAAAGTTTAATGTTAAATATTCTGCAGAGAAAACAAAATAAAGTAAATAATACAGACTATAAATGTTTAGAGTATATTTAAAACAATGCAAGACAGGTGATCACATGTAAAACCATAAATAGATAAAAGGATTAAAAAATTTTTTTTTTTTGAAACGTGGTACAGGCTAAAGTTGCAACCTGCAGTCGATGGAGCCCATGAAAGACACAGAACCACCCATAGCAAATAAGCAGTGTCAGCTGCTACACTGTGGCCTGCTGGTCAACCAGCTAACTTTCCCTTTTATTTTTTAAGCAATGCCAGCCCATCATTTGGGAATAAATCAATGGACACATTTCTGGCTCACTGGCCTGAGGAGACTACTCTTAAAAAAAAAGAAGTTTGCAACAAAGCTGAAGGTGTGAACCTCATTGTCCCATGGTCAAAGCACAGTCCAAAAAAGTTTGACAAATGAGTGTACTCATAATATCCTTCTGCCCGAAAGCCGCAGCACATGCACAAACACATACATCCATCCCAGACCACAGGGCGAGAATGCAGTCAAACAAATACGTACATCCGTCCCAGCCTACAAGGCTAGTTATATATATATATATTTTATATAGGCTATCATTTTAGGGTGGCTTTAAAATTAATAAACAATGCATTGTCATACAATAAATGAGGTCCACTGTAATTACATCAGCACCTTATTTTTTTTCTTCAATAAAAAATCAATATTGTAATAAAGTAGTGGACATGCACTTTGGTGCCACAGCCAAAGTACACAGTCGAACAACGCTTCTCAAACTAAAATGGCACTCGGTAGAGTGAGTACATACCTCCGCCAGGCTGAGCAGTTTACGTGTTGTATCCAACTAATAGGACGGATCGGGTTCCGGATCTGAACCAAAATCGAACAAGTAGCGGTACATTCAAAGTATACTGCCCATGCCAAATAAATAAATTACAAATCCTCCAGTGCGCGACATTACGGGTGCCTTTGGCACCTGGCGATGCCACTGTGCAACACCTGGCGATGCCACTGTGCAACACCTGGAGACAGAATTGGGAGGGAGCTGCGTACAACAATTGATCGATTGATTAATTGCATCATGAAAATAAATAATAATCGTTAAATAATTAATTTCTTAATCAATTCGCTAATAGCATACCAAAACCACCACTGTTTCATCCGAATCTGTAACTTTTTGAAAATCAAGTAATTAATCGAAAAATGAATAATTAATCAAATAATTGATTAATCAATAAACCAAAAATACCCTTTATACCCAAACCACTTGTTCACCGTCGTGTCCAAATATCAGCTTCCTCGCTCAAAATGTGCCTGAGATATTGCTCAGATGAACAAGAAAATAATTAATTAATTAATAAATCAATAACAATTAAGCAATTCATCAATGAATTGATTAATCAAAAAATAAAAAATATCATTTTTGCCAAAGCACATCTTCACTTTTGTCCCCAAATTTCAGCTAACAGCTCAAAGGATGGCTGAGATATCGTCCGGACAAACAAACAAGAAAACGAGGAGAGTAAAAACTGAGTACTCCCTTCCTTCGGCGCCCGCCGATGACGTCACGCATCACCTGGATATGGAATTGGGAAGGAGCGGTGTACAATTAGCTTGTTCTTGTCACCTAACCAACTCATCCACCAAGTTTCGTCCAAATCCATCCATAATTTTTTTTAAAGATATCGTGTTATATATCGGTTTTGGCCCAATCACTCAATGGTGAAGAATCACTGAGGAAACTAGATGGTATTCATAGAATACTTACCTCCCACAGGCTTGAGGACGTGGTGCGAGGCAATTCTTCTGGAGGTAAGGCAAATTTATAATTACCAAAATAAAATTAAAATAAAATAGGGACTGTATTGGAGTCATCAGAAGGAACCCAAACAAGCAAAAAGCAAAGATGAAGTCATCAGGAGGAACCTGGATTGGGCTTGGGTTTCAGCTGCTGCTCCTCTACCCACAAACCAATCCACGCACAGCCAAGTGAGACTTTTTCAAACAAACAAACAAACAAAAAATCAAAAAGAATGCAGATTCAAAAAAAGTTTAACAATTCTGGCTGCCAGACCATGCGTCCGATCAGGTTGAAATTTAAAACATACTAGACGACCCGTGAACCTGTTGGGTTCCCGTTGTGACAGCGGTTGATGACAAAAATCATTTCAATAAAAAAATCGATAGCTCCAGCGAACTATACCGCTGAGGTTGTTTGCATTGATCAAATACTCCCGAAGAGTACTTGACTGAATCGGGAATTGAGTTTTTTCATAATTTTTTTTGTTGCCCGATTTGAAGAAACTTGATACTGCACACCGCAGGCGAATGGTGAGTAAGATGGGCCTAAAATGTTTGTGCTATCGTGTACCGTTTTGGCTGTATATACATACATACATACATACAAGATGAGAGTTTTAGTAATATATAGATATTTCCCCATCACCACGAGATCATAATTTAGAAGTTTCATGTCGATTGATAGAGCGGTTAAAAAGATAATTTTAAAAATATTTTCCTTCAATACAATATGGCTGCCAAACGATGTGACCTATCAATTATTCAAACACCTTGGTATCCCCAAGGCTTGCGGAGCATTGTGTGAAGTGCTTCGATCTGTCCTACCATTCTGGAGAGGATTATTTTTAAAGGCTTAAGGGTAAATCCAAGATGGCTGCCAAACCATGCATGTTACCTTTGACATCATAGGTGGGGAACTTTTTGTTCCTCATGGATAGGCGGTCATACCTGTAAAGTTTCTCCTCAATGTGTTCAGCTGTTTCGGAGAAGAATATTTTGAAGGTTAAAAAACAACATATGACTGCCGAACCACGTGACTGATGACGTCATAATTTTTTCTTTCTGTTGACCAATTGACCCCTAGATGACCCTCAATTTTCACACAGATTGGATGTAGCGTTCTATGTATGCAATTATGACATCATAACGAAGGCACCTATGATATTCTTTAAAAATGGGGGAAAAATCACACATTCCCCATGGGGGAGTATTTACCATGTGCCGAGTTTCAATTTTTAACATGGAGTAGTTTAAAAGTTACAGGGGTCCAACGTTTCTCCTTTTTTCCAAAACGTGGCTGCCGTACAACATGGCCTATGACGTCATAATTATCATCAAAATATTCCACACAAGTAGTCGCACCCATGGTGAAAATTTCTTATCAATCCGACAAGAGGTTCCAGAGAAAAGGGAATAATAAAATGCAGACACGTACGTACGAAAGTACACACGTACGGGACTGATCGCTTAATCCCGCTTTTTGCTTCACGAGCGTGGGCCAATTAAAAAAAATTCGGATCCGGATCCACATCTTCACCAAAATTAAATAAATTTGACCTTTTCACACACCCAACCTGTCCAACCAGGTTTTGTCCAAATCAGTCTACAACTTTTAGAGATATCCCGCTCAGTAATACATACAGACAAACAGACAGGGGTGAAACCATAACCTCCATCCACCTTCGGCGGCGGAGGTAATGTGCACATGCATCGTAACTCACAGGGCCAGAATTCAGTCAAAGAATAACTGTAAACCACTCATCTTAGGAGAAATAAAGCACTCATATTTTTCATTAAAAGGTTTACAAAAATGCAAACATTTAAACAGAGCTTGGGACATGCACTTTGACCGCAGAGCCAAAGTACACGGCACAACAAGCCTGTCCCATGAGCATAGACATGCACGACAGCCTGAAGGCTGGAGCACACGGTCAATTGAACAGATGCATTCTCATCCAAAGGGCCAGAATAAATGGGCATACGGGAACCTGGGGTCCACTGGCCATCCTCGGACAAAGTGGATTCCCCTCACGAGTTGAGCTGACGAGCTGTACTTCATGACATAACTATCAAAGAGTGCCTCTTCACTGGAGTGGTGACCATAAATCCTTGTCTTACATCAGAGATTGCTGCAAGGGTTCTGACTGATGATGGGTGCCTTCCGAGGATCTACCCTCTTTGGGAATCCATTACACAGTTTACGAGGAAATGAGCAGACGGGAAATAAGATGTTTACAGTTAAAAAGGCGCTACCAGCTTAAGTTGAAGTTTGCAGTCGGCGGAGCCTGTGAAAGAACCACCCTTGCAAACAAGCAGTGTCAACCGCTACATTGCGGCATGCAGGTCAATCAGAGAAATTACATTTAGCAATGCCAGCCCATCACTTGGGGATCAATCAATGGACATTTTTCTGGCTCACTGGCCATCACAAGCATCGATATGGTTACCCTCGAGAGTTGAGCTGGCACTGCTTGTTTGTAGTAGGCCGTTCTGTGTCATTCACATGCTCTACCCGAGAGAGAGAGATGAGGATGAGAGAGATGAAGAAGACGAAGAGAGAGGAGAGAGGCGAGAGAGAGGAGGAGAGAGGGGGAGAGAGAACGAGAGAGAGAGAGAGAGAGAGAGAGAGAGAGGAGAGAGAGGTGTGAGAGAGAGAGAGAGAGAGCGAGAGAGAGAGAGAGAGAGAGAGAGAGAGAGGAGAGAGGAAGAGAGAGAGAGAGAGGAGAGAGAGAGAGAGAAGAAGAGGCGTGAGAGAGAGAGAGAGAGAAGAGAGAGAGGAGAAGAGAGAGAGAGAAGAGAGAGGAGAGAGAGAGAGAGAGAGAGAGAAGTGGGGAGGAGAGAGAGAGAAGAGGAAAGAGAAGAGAGAGAGAGAGAGACGATGGAGAGAGAGAGAGAGAGTGACGTGTGAGAGAGAGAGAGAAAGAGTGCGTGAGAGAGGAGCGTGGAAGAGAGAGAGAGAGAAAGAGGCTGTGAGGAGAGAGAGAGAGAGAAAGAGGCATGTGAGAAGAGAGGAGAAGAGAAAGATATGGGAGCGATGTGAGAGAGAGAGAGAGAGAGAGAGAGAGAGAAAGAGAGCGGAGAGAAGAGAGAGAGAGGAGAGAGGAGAAAGAGTGCATGTGAGAAGAGAGAGAGAGAAAGGAGGGGTGAGAGAGAGGGAGGAGAGAGAGAGAGAGAGAGAAAGAGTGCGGAGTGGAGAGGAGAGAGGGGAGGAAGAGAGAGGAGAGAAGGAGAGAGAGAAGAAAGAGTGAGTGAGAGAGAGAGAGAAGAGAGCGTGTGAGGAGAGAGAAGAGAAAGAGGTGCGGGTGAGGAGAGAGAGGAGAAAGAGAGAGAGAGAGAGAGGAGAGAGAAGAAGAGAGAGGAGGTGAGAGAGAGGGAGAGAGAGAAAGAGTGAGGAGAGTGGTGAGAGAGAGAGAAAAGAGTGCGGTGTGAGAGAGAGAGAGAGAGGAAGAGAGAGAGAGGGAGAAGAGAGAGGAGAGAGGAGATAGAGAGAGACAGAGAGAGAGAGAGAAAGAGGTGCGGGAGAGAGAGAGAAAGAGGCGAGGAGGAGAGAGAGGAGAAAGAGGCGGGAGAGAAGAGAGAGAAAGAGTGGGGTGTGAGAGAGAGAGAGAGAAGAGAGAGAGGAGAGAGAGAGAGAGAGAGAAGAGGGAAAGAGGGGAGAAGAGAGAGAAAGAGTGCGTGTGAGAGAGAGAGAGAGACGAGAATAGAGAGAGAGAGAGAGAGAGAGAGAGAGAGAGAGAGATGGAGGAGAATTCAGAGAGGAGAGAGAGAGAGAGAGAGAGAGGGAGAGAAGAGAGAGAGAGAGAGCTTGGGGGGGGGGGGGGGGGGGGGGAGGTGTTGCTTTCA
>CM068961.1:79575454-79592491 GCA_035128595.1 Eptatretus atami
GTTTCCCCCTTTCCATTTTGTTCAAGCTCTTCCATGAGCCTCAATCATGTGTACAAAAAAAACCAAAGTATACAGCATGTTAAATATGCAAGCAACTGCTTCAGATTTCATTTGCAGAATTTTTTCTCCAAAAAATTAAACACTATTATAACATGAGTTCTCTTCAAGGAATTTGATGCAGGAGGCCATTCAGCCATCAAAGCCGTGCTGTTACCAACTCATTGTTGTTTGTCCATGCTCTATCCTTTTTTCTTTGTCTTTTTTTTAACTTTTAATAAATGCTGAACATCACGCAAGGAAGCAACATGTACCATTGTTAGAGGCTTTGGTATGATTTGGCCAGGGTTGATCGAACCCCCAACCTCCCAGACTCAAAGTGGACGCAAATTTGCATTTCGGGCATCTGCACAACAATCAAAAATGATGGAATAACTTCTGCAATGTTTTCAACGTTAAGATAAAACATGCCGGTGGAATAAAGGCTGCCCCCCTCTCCCTTCCCCTTGGTGCACAATTCCCTTCGAGCATCTCTCTGCTTGGACAGACCTGTGCCACACATGAGGTGCTATTTGAATGACAAGTGGGGTTCAATGGCACAAGGCAATTTACTTATTCACTTGTCATGGTATTTTCATTCCGGTCTATGTCACGCCAAAATGACTTATTTTATAATTGGCAAATGTGTAAGAGGAAGACTTCCGACATGAGCATGTGAACCAAATAATTCAAAAAGCTTTTTCTTTGACTTTTTAAGGCTTTTTATTTATATATTTATTTAGCGAATGCACATTCGACAGTGACCAATTATAGTTTTGGTCTGCTGGTTGGATCTCTACTGGGATATAATTATTTAGCATTCATACCAAACAATGGCTGTGATACATCATATCAAATATGAGTACAAATCTCATTGGCATGTCTCTATTTGTAATAGGTCTCGACTTTCCTTTTGGGTGCTGCTCTAATTCCTGAGAATAGTAATCTTTCCATCGGAGGTGGCTGATTAAAGCAGCATTTGAAGTGTGACGAATGTGAACCTTGCAGCATCGCATGATATCATATCTCAAAGAGTCTACAAGCATCGGGCTACGTCAGCAGCGAAAGCTTTTAGCAACAACAATGGATTGCTGCAGCCAATGGCTAAAAGACATGCACTTTGAGATGGCAGCAAGCAGAAAGCATGCAATGATACGTCTGCTTAAAGATCTCCTGCAGCAGGAAAATGAAGAGCTGTTTGCTTAAGTGAGTGCCCTCAAAAGCTCAAGTGACTGTATTTTTCTCTCCCTCGTGACCAATTCAAATCATTTTAGTTAATTATTAAACATGAGTCATTTACTCGCACTTATAATTGCATGACTTTCACAAGTATAGATTTCCAGAAACTGGAATGGAATACAAAGGCAACAAAGCAACAGCGTCACTCTCATAATGACACAAATACTGCATTAGTACAGCAATTACTGAAACTGGATGAAGACCAAAAGGCTCCAAATATGGATCATAGTGCACCAATCGCTTGCATGCAGATAAATATGGAATACATATATACTGTATACAGGTAGTGGAGAAAAAAAATGGAAATACCTGGGTAAATGAGGACACCCAGTATATTAAAAGCAAGAGCTTCCACACAGTTGTGGCCCATGTGTTGATTCGGCAAATAACATTCTAACATGCTTAGCATCACGTAGAAAAATGCTGCACAGGCCTGTTTGCCTATAATTATGGCTAGCATGCTTGCAAGAGGAGACCTCAGTGACTCTGAAAGGGGTTTGATTATTTAGGTGTGTTTGGCAGGAGCTTCAGTGACAAAGACAGCCTCAACTTGCTGACGTTTCACGAGCAACGGTGTCTTAGGTTATATAGCATGGAACTCTGATATTACACATATATACAGCTCTGGAAAAAATAGAGACCACTCCAAAAAAAATTAAATCAGCATCTCTACATGTATGGCAGCCATTCCATTCCAGTGTCTGTTGAATTTCAACACAGGCACACCTCATTCTACTTAGTGAGGTACTGATTAGGTGATCACCTGAACCGAATCTTATTAACAAGGAAAAGTATAAAAACCACTGCTGTGGTCATCACTATCCTCTTGCAATAGGACAGCTGGATGGCAAAAACAGTGCTAGTAGTACCTCAAAAGTAATTGGAATCAAAAAAATAACTATTGACCTGCCAAAAGAGTTGAAAGAAAAGTTTTGAGTGAGGAAAAGAAGGGTTCAATCTGGCTTTACTGGCAGAGGGATACAGTGAGCGTCACGTTGCTTCCATCCTTAAAATTTCAAAGACGGCAGTTCATAAGAACAAGGTCAAGCAGCAGACATTGGGAACAACAAAGCTACAGACTGGCAGAGGGCGAAAACGACTTTCCACTGACCGGGATGACCACCAACTCATTCGAATGTCACTCAACAACCGTAGGATGACATCAAGTGACCCACAAAAAGAATGGCAAACGGCAGCTGGGGTGAAGTGCATGGTGAGGACGGTTCGAAACAGGCTCCTAGGGACAGGGCTGAAGTCGTGCAAAGATAGAAAAAAGCCCTTCATCAATGAGAGGCAAAGAAGAGCCAGGCTGAGGTTGCAAAAGACCATAAGGATTGGACGGTAGAGGACTGGAGTAATGTCATCTTCTCTGATGAGTCCAATTTCAGCTTTGCCAACACCTGGTCGTCTAATGGTTAGACGGAGACCTGGAGAGCCTACAAGCCACAGTGTCTCGCACCCACTGTGAAATTTGGTGGAGGATCGGTGATGATCTGGGGTGCTTCAGCAAGGCTGGAATCGGGCAGATTTGTCTTTGTGAAGGACTCATGAATCAAGCCACGTACAAGGTTGTCCTGGAAGAACACTTGCTTCCTTCTGCTCTGACAATGTTCCCCAACTCTGAGGATTGGTTTTCCAGCAGGACAATGCTCCATGCCACACAGCCAGGTCAATCAAGTGTTGATGGAGGACCATCAGATCAAGACCCTGTCATGGCCAGCCCAATCTCCAGACCTGAACCCATTGAAAACCTCTGGAATGTGATCAAGAGGAAGATGGATGGTCACAAGCCATCAAACAAAGCCGAGCTGCTTGAATTTTTGCGCCAGGATGGCATAAAGTCACCCAACAGCAATGTGAAAGACTGGTGGAGAGCATGCCAAGACGCATGAAAGCTGTGATTGAATATCAGGGTTATTCCACAAAATAATGATTTCTGAACTCTTCCTAAGTTAGAACATTAGTATTGTGGTGTTTAAAAATGAATATGAATTTGTTTTGTTTGTATTATTTGAGGTCTGAAAAACACTGAATCTTTGTTGTTATTTTGACCAGTTGTCATTTTCTGCAAATAAATGCTCCAAATGAGAATATTTTTATTCGGAATTTGGGAGAAATGTTTAGTTAGAGAGCTGGCTGAGCTTCATTCTCAAATTTGCGCCCAAAAGGTTTGTTGATCTCATTGCCAGTGAAGACCATCCGATTTATAAAAAAGTGATTTCTTAAGTGCGGCTTTCTTGGGGTTAAGGATTATTTGATCCTTCAAGTAGACCCTTCTAGCCCTTCCAATCTATACATTGCCACCAACTGCCCCTTCGGTATTTGGACACATAGTATGAGATGTGTTTTAATTACATTTGTTAAGAAGTTTAATTCCTGGGGTTAACGGATAAGAAGGCTAATTAAGGGTTCATTAAGAGTTCAATATCAAATTGGCGCCCAAACACCCGTTCTGATCTCATAATATTGCTTTACCCATCCACCAACTAAATTCATCACTTAAGAACGATTTTTGTCTGGGGTTTACGGATAAGAGAGGTTCTTAATGGTGCAAGGGTCTTCACATAGCCCTTGAAAATAATTTGATTGAGCTGACGCCCATTCATTACATGATGGGGTCTATAGATAGTTAACAAAAACACAAATTACAACCATTTAAGAAACCATAGTGCCTGGGTTAATGAATAAGAAAGGGCTAATTAAGGGTTCATAGAGGTTCATTCTCAATTTGCACCCAACACTCGTTCTGACCTCATAAGATTGCTTCACCCACCCAATAACTAAATTCATCACTTAACAACGATTTTGGCTGGGTTTACGGATAAAAGGGGTCTTAAGGGCGCAAGGGTCTTCACATAGCAATCTGGAATACAAATTACAACCACATTCCGAATGCCTGGTTCCATTACGTGTCTTCATCGACAACCGTTTAATGAACTAAATACGCGCTCCGGAGGTGTAGATATAAATTAGGATATAGATGAGAAAATATAAATTTGTGGGACAGGGTTAAAATTATTCACTTTTTCGAGATCCACTTCTACCAGTGCAGGTAGCATTTTCCGGGCCGACCTTGACAATGAGATGATTCGCAAACTGAGAAAATTATATAATGTATATGTAAAGTTTATATGAATTGGGTGTATCGTAAAATAATGATAAGAAAGATATAATTGTATTTTAAGAATGTTGATGAAAAGGAAAAAGTTAGATAGGCATGTATAGAGTAGTAGGAATGTTTAGCAGAAAAGCACGGTAGTCAAGTGAAAAAAGAGATGAATAAGGAATTTATGGCTAAGAATAGAGCTATGAATGAAAAAAATTGGTGCAATGTAAAAATGTTCAATTGAATGAGTTGGATTTGTAGTTTTTTATGAATACAAAGGAAATAGATAAGTGTTGATGAGTAGGTCTAAATAAAAAGAAATGGAGATGATGTATGAAGAGCGATAAGTTTGTGGTGTTATAAGGATATGATGAATATATGAAAAAATTGAGGGCACTAGGGAAAAATACTAAGTTTGGATGAGTATGTGAAGTGTAGAATCTTGTATCGTTGAAGTGATGAAGTGGAAAATTGATTGCGAATTAATGGATAAATGATGAATGATTATGATTTTTTAGATGAAAAAGGAAGAATACGCGGAGATGGATGGCAAATAAGTTTGGATTAATGAATTATGAGAAATTAAGAACTAAGGATTGAAAAATAAATGAATGATGGAGAGTTTGGTTGAGAGAAATAAGGAGTTTGAAGATACATTGAATCACATAGAGAGAAGTAATGCAGATGAGCATGAGGATGATTGGATTAAAAAATAGGCGACAAAATACATGGCAAGTTGTTGGAGTGTAAGAAGGGAAGTGTGAAGCAAATTGAAAGGTGGCTTAGATATGGAGGAATGGTAATAAGCGAATAAAATGGAAGTTATGAGAATAAAAAGAGAAGAGGATTAAGAGAATACTAAGAATTGTTGTCAGGAAATAATTGATAGATAACGATGAAGAATAATATAATAAGAAAAGGAAGAGTGTAGTGCGGTAAAGAATTCTTGATAAGTGTAGAGGTAAGGTGCAGATAATGAGAATTGTTGAGAATGCATTGATGATGAAAAGGATTTGAGGAATATTAAGAACAAATTTTGAAATTAGGAAAAGTGGTAAAAAGAATGAAAAAGAAAAGGAGGAAGAATGAAGTGTACAAGCAGTTATGAAGATATACTTTGGGCTACGGACAAAGTGGATAAGATTAACTACTTAAATTTATAAATGTGCGTGTATATGTGTAGGGATGGGTTATGGGCATATCAAAGAAAGAGGAATTTTGAAAAAGCTGGAGAAACAAGAACTGATAAGGCATACGAATGTATGTGAAGTACATTTGAATAGATGGAGAATTTTTAATTATGTAAAAAACTAAAAACAGATTAAAAAAGGTGGTTGTTTCATGGTAATCGTTGTGGGGGCAGGTTTAATACAAAATAAAAAGTATAAGAATAGGTGAAAACATTAAGAGGAACGTTATATTAAGGTGCTGGAAGGAAGGGAGGAGAGAGAGAAATGTAGTTAATCAGTGGAGGAGCAGATAAGACGAGAAAATTGGAAGTTGAAATGAGTTTCTAAACAAAAGAGGATTAGGATTATGATGGTGACTGGCTGGGAAGCAGTAAGAAAAAAATTATGGAAGGAAAGAATCGTTTTATTCAGGGTGTCAAACAAGTAAATGGTGGCAAAAAGGTTTTGTTGTGACTGGTGGAGTGTGTAAAAAGTTGATGGTTGTATGAATAACGGATGTGATAAACACATAGCATTCGCAAGGAAAGGGAGAAAACGGCCCGTACGATATAATGTGTGCAAACAAAAAGTTCATTCGGGGTTTTTTAAAGATAGAAAAGAGCCGAACGATGAAAATGTTTGCATTCTCGAGGAGTTCGTCTGCCTCATGTACGGTGCGAAAAAGACCGACGACGCCTGAACAAACTACGATTCGATGTTGTCAATCGGCACGTATACCGCAAATCGAATTCAATGCGACGTTCGAACTGAGAATGAAGGCAGAAAGCAGCATCCCGCCTTGTCAGCTGAGTTGCGGCCACATAGTGTAGTCTTCGATATGATTTTGTGGCTACAATGTGGGGCAGTTCCCACCTGGCTACCATAGAATTAAATGAACGGGATGGGAAATCGTGATGGTAACTATCAGAGTAATCTGGTTGAATGGACAAGCAACTGCCAGTGCTTGTCCAGAAATACAGTTGAAATGGACAGTGACGGTGATCCATCCAGAAGGATGATCTGATGATCGATTACATCATACTGAAGGTGAAGCAAAGAAAGTGATGAGATGATGATGATGATGAAAGATGAATGAGATGATAATATGATAGTGATAATTCTGAAGGGTGAATGAGCCAAAATACCTGAAATGTCAAGCCTGTTTAGGTGGGAGATCTCAAAGTTATTTTTACTTTGTAGATGGTTGTCATTTTTATTACGTTAATAGGTTCTGATATGTAGCACGTTTAGCTCATATTGATCTAACTATAATATATTAACGTATAGCTGGCTCTGATTCAGAGAACAGTTCAGAAGTGGAGTCGAGAAGCATCTGGAGTTTGTTAAAAAATGCATCTATTCGTGTACCAGACGTAGAAAATATTGGATTGTACAACTAGATTTTATACCATCTGTTGTGTACCAGGATTGGTAAAAATCAATCTGATGTAGCACAGGGACGATATTTTGTAGTAACCTAATAAAACTCATCATGACAGTGATAGTGCATCGTATAGTCACCCTCTTCACATTCAATTTCCTTATGCTATGTTCATTTTTCGACCCCCAATGTGTTGAATTGTCCCCCGGTTATCCACAACATGGCCCGTCAGTGTATATCAAATCGATTTCACTGAGAATGTTGTGTGTTCATCTTGCCTTTATACACTTGCGTTTGATGATCATCGTGCCACAATATATTACAATACACATTAGAATCAACATAGACAACACCCGCGTCATCGCTTTTTTTTCATTATCTCAATGTGCCTCTGCCTCTCGTGTTTCCTTCTTGGCTATGTGAAGACCCTTGGCCCTTAAGACCCTTCTTATCCGTAAATCCCAGACAAAATCGTTCTTAAGTGATGAATTTAGTTAGTGAGTGGGTGAAAGCAATCTTATGTAGAACGGGTGTTGGGCGCCAATTTGAGATTGAACTCTTAATGAACCCTTAATTAGCCCTTTCTTATCCGTTAACCCCAGGTATTAAAACTTCTTAACAAATGTAATTAAAACACATCTCACACTATGTGTCCAAATACCGAAGGGCTAGTTTGGGCGCGATGTTTAGATTGGGAGGGCTAGAAGGGTCTACTTGAAGGATCAAATAATCCTTAACCCCAAGAAAGCCGCACTTAAGAAATCACTTTTTATAAATCGGATGGTCATAACTGGCCAATGAGATCAACAAACCTTTTGGGCGCAAATTTGAGAATGAAGCTCAGCCAGCTCTCCAACTAAAAACGTTTCCTCGGCTTCTGCGCCATGTTGATGAATAGAAAAATGAGACGTCTCAAAGGAGGAGGCAAAAGAAAGCTTAAAATAAATTCATAACAAACTAGAAGGGCACTCAGTGGAGCGCATACCTCCGCCATGCAATGCCTGATCCACGAGAACATATCGGGTCCAATACATTTTTGAGATATCATGTTGTATCACCGTTTTTGGCCCGATCTCTCACTGGTGAAGAATCACCTACAAAAATAAATAATTATCGTATCCCGATCCGGATTCGGATCTTCATCGAAATTGAATCAGTTCTTTCTTGTCACACCCCCAACGTGTCCACCAAGTTTCGTCCGGATCCGTCCACAACTTGTTGAGATATTGTGCTATATATCATTTTTGGCCCCATCTCTCAATGGTGAAAAACACTTCAAAAATTCTAGTAGTCGGATCCGGATCTTCATAAAAATCGAATCAGTTCGTCCTCGTCACACACCCAATCTGTTCACAAAAATTTCATCCGAATCCGTCCACAACTTTTTGAGACATCCTGCACAAACAAGCAAACAAATATAAAACAGAAAGGGGTGAAAACATAACCTCCTTCACCTTCGATGACGGAGGTAATAACTGGTACATTTGCAAAATGGTGGCAGATTAAAATAAAAACGATCAATTACATCAGCATTGGAACGTACACAACAAATATCAAATCTCAACACAAAGTGCAAACGACACAATTTTTTTGGTCCGTGTGTGTAATATATAGAGGATTGCCTGTTTGTTGAAAAGTGCACAGGAAGAGTTTTCGATGAAAGTGCTCATGGCAGAAACCCACCGAGTTGGTTCGTTTCCGTTTCCAACAATCAGGGTTAAGCCGTTTCTGCTCCATGGCCAAAGCCTTGGCTTCCTGCTCATAGACAGACTTCTCCTCGTAACGCATGCGCTTCCACCGATCCCCGAGCATCACGCTGATAGCCCTTCAAATACAAATCGGTGAGTAAGCAGAGAGAAATGTCACCTGGGGGCCGCTGCATGTGTGGCAAGTCCAGCAGCACAACATCATTCTTTCCATGTTCTTGCACAATGTTTAATTAATACTTCCGAGAGTATGGTAAAATCGATCCCATATTGGAACGAATCGCCAAACTCCAACATTGCGGGCAACTTCTTGTAATTGCCACAATATCTATGGGCTAGGTACAGAGCAGCTCAGAGGGCGAAACACCATACCACCTGACTCGAATGTTTACCTGCTTGCCTTCCTCGGTTCCACAAAACCTTAACCAACTGCAATAAATCCAAATTCAATAACAGTGTTTGCGTAACATAAAATAAAGTAACGTGCATTACAGGATGGAAGCACGTGGTCTCCGCTTATGTACAACAAACGGTAATTTCTCATTTGGCAAAGTGAGTGCTCCACTCAATGGAAACACATCTACAGATATTATCCATCCATTGGGACCATACTCTGTGCAGAGCGTTGGTGCTGCCTTAGCAGTCTCGCTTGCTATGGCAAATACTGAAGGGTCGCCACTCCGTCACAGGATACCAGCAAGCTGGGCTCATTTTGCCGACCTCGGAAGGACGGCAAGTCAACCCACTGGTTAATCAACTGCGAGTGGGATTTGAACTCAGGATCCTAGGATTCCAAGCCCACCACCCTAACCATTAAGTCAACACCAGGCATACAGATATTATGAATTGTTCAAATGAAAAAAAAAACAAGGCATTTTAAAAGGATAACAACTGAAATCAGTTTGAATCACACATTTCATGCAAATTATATTTGAGAAATGCAATACCTCTCCGCTGCCCCCCCCCACCCCCGGTTCACCATTCCCCCGACCTTCCTCAAGAACCCTTTTGCCATGGTGTGCGTATATTTGCCTTTGAAGAATGCCAACTCTTGCCCACATGGTTGTACAAATTCCAATCACTGATACACAGTTGCCGACGAAGTGTTAGTTCCACCGGTATTTCTTGTTGGAGTTGATCAATATAACCTGAATTGTGCTGAACAAATTGCATTTTGTTGGTTTGTGCACGAAACAAATTGTGAAGGTGATAACGCATCGGATGGCACAGTGTATAGACTTGAGGTCGATGGACGTAGCATGGGGGTGGGGGGAAAGGGACATGCCCGTCCGTGATGACCCACAAAGTCACGATTTATTTTTCATCGGTCTTTGCGAGTTGTGGAAGTCACCACGTAGATTTTTCAAGACCATAATTAGAAAATTATTGTTAAGAGCGAGGGAGAACGATTCTCGGCTTGTTGGAACGATTGGTCCTGCAGCGTGGGTGGGATCAAGGTGTAGAAAAGTGAATTTTTTTGGTCGAACATATCAGACAAATGGGGATATTTCACAATCAGCTTTGACGCTGATGGAAGGTTATGAAAGTAACTGAGCATACAACTCAGTGCCCCTTTTAAGAAATTCTCTCAAGCATCTGCGCAAAAAAATAAGATACTTAGTCACATTGACGTTCATTTCTAATCAGTGGATGATAGCTTTGCATGGGAAAATCTTGATTGATGTCGGAAAGGTCGTTGACTATTTGTAATGATATTAATAGATTGCATTACAACATGCCAGTAGAGATGGAAAAGTAACTGTGAGTCATATTTTCTGCTCCACCAAGAGTCTCGGAGAGAGAAAGTTGAGCATCCAGCTGAGACGGATAATGGCGAAGCATTTAAGATGGAATGCCAATCACCCTACTCGAGACAATCCGTAAGGGAACTCTCACAATTATAATTGGCCAACATGAGAAGCCACAGCTACCGCACTTCATGAGCACTTGAATACGTTAAGTTATATTGGAAGCAGACTCGGTGGCGTAATGGTTAGAGCGTCTGCTCCGAGTTTGGGAGGTCATCGATTTGAACCTTGGGCAAGGCACACCAAAGACTTTAAATATGGCATGTTCTACTTCCTTATTGGATGCTCAGCATTTACAAAAGGAGAGAGCACAGACAAAATGATAAGCACAGGCTTGATGGGCTTAATGGCCTCAGTCTGTGATGTGTTGAAGTTCCTATTAAGGGAACTCTTTCTTCTTGTCATTAATAATTATTATTAATTATTATTATTATATTGCACTGGCAGGATAACCTCGAGGTACACACACTCACCTGTCTGCCGTCTAACTGAGTTTGACTCTCGACTCAGCGATAAACTGTCATCCATATAAAACTTCACAGGTAGGGTAATTCATCAATGAGTGTGCCGGTCCTCAAATGGATGTTAAACTGGGCGTCCTGTCTGCCGGCATTAGTTGGTGGATGTTAAAGATCCCACGGTGTATTTTGTGAAGAGTAGGCGAGCTATCACCAGCACCCTGAACAAATGATAAATTCCTACCATAACTACTGCTGGGAAGGCAATGGCAAACCAACCAATATAACCCTTGTCAAGAAACTGTTTCGGCAGGACAGACGCTCTGTAACACTATGGTACATCAGAATCAATTATTACATTGTGCCTGATGCTAAAGCAAAGCAGTTTAAGCAGCAGTTCAAGACAACCAGATACCGAATCTTGAATACCCACCATCTTGCCATTAAACAACCAATATATTACATGCTGCTAAAACATGGACACAATCAGTAACCTAATTGAGTTTAGTGCAAACATTTTTGCAAACAACAGGAGTTCACTTTCTGAGCAGCGCATAATATACAACGTATTATTGCAAGATTTCAACATCGAAGGAAGACACTTGCATTAAACTAGAATGGCACTCGGTTGAGCACAGTCTCGCCTCATGCGTTCATTCTGAACAAAAATACCATCGTTAACTGAACACGCTACCATTATGGCAAATATACCTGTATCATCCATGCACCCTATTATGTCACGTACATTGCCATTGTCCATAGCTTTATATATATATATATATATATATATATATATATATATATATATATATAATATATATATTATATATAAATATATATATATATATAATATATATATATATATGTATTACTTGTGGGGTATGCTTACACATTGTAAGCAATATAACGAACCAAGCTTTGTCCATAGGTACATAATAAATACAAGCTTTATGATCATACGCAAGCATCACCAACCTCCTGCGAGATATTGATTGAGTTTTTATTTCATAGTTTACAGTACTATAAATTACAATTTTCAAATGCTAGATATCGATTGAGGTTTTTATTTCATAGTTTACAGACTATAAATTACAATTTTCAAATGCTAGATATCGATTGAGGTTTTTATTTCACTAGTTTACAGATACTATAAATTACAATTTTCAAATGCTAGTACTCGATTGAGGTTTTTATTTCATAGTTTACAGTACTATAAATTACAATTTTCAAATGCGAGATATCGATTGAGGTTTTTATTTCATAGTTTACAGAACTATAAATTACAATTTTCAAATGCTAGATATCGATTGAGGTTTTTATTTCACAGTTTACAGAACTAGAAATTACAATTTTCAAATGCTAGATATCGATTGAGGTTTTTATTTCACAGTTTACAGTACTATAAATTACAATTTTCAAATGCTAGATATCGATTGAGGTTTTTATTTCATAGTTTACAGTACTAAAATTACAATTTTCAAATGCGAGATATCGATTGAGGTTTTTATTTCACAGTTTACAGAACTAGAAATACAATTTTCAAATGCTAGATATCGATTGAGGTTTTTATTTCACGGTTTACAGAACTAGAAATTACAATTTTCATATGCTAGATATCGATTGCGGTTTTTATTTCACAGTTTGCAGTACTGGAAATTGCAATTTTCAAATGCGAGATATCGATTGAGGTTGTAATTTCACAGTTTACAGTTATAGAAATTACAATTTTCAAATGCTAGATATCGATTGAGGTTTTTATTTCACAGTTTACAGAACTAGAAATTACAATTTTCAAATGCTAGATATCGATTGAGGTTTTTAATTCACAGTTTACAGAACTAGAAATTACAATTTTCAAATGCTAGCTATCGATTGAGGTTTTTATTTCACAGTTTACAGTTACAGAAATTACAATAGAGTTTACAGTTATAGAAATTACAATATTAAAATGCTAGATATCAACTGAGGTTTGTATTTCACAGTTTACAGCACTAGAAATTACAATAGTTCACAGTTAGAGAAATGTTTAAACTAACATTTCAATTAAAGTATAAACCATATTTTGTGGTGTATTAACCATGCTTTTTATCGGCTGGAAAAACTTAAAAGTCAGGGACGTGGTTAATACACAAGTATAGAAAATAATCAGTCTTAAAAACAATCAATTTTTCAGTGCTAAATTTAAATTACAGTAGAATCTGGATAATAAGCGTATGCACTTATTTTTAGATTTAGTGGAACAAATGTGCTTATTACCTCCACCGCCAAACGTGAAGGAGGTTATGTTTTCACCCCTCTCTGTATGTTTGTTTGTCCGTCTGTTTGTTTGTGTGCAGGATATCACAAAAAGTTGTGGACGGATCCAGATGAAATTTGGTGGTCAAGTTGGGTGTGTGACAAGGACGAACTGATTAGATCTTGGTGAAGATCCGGATCCGGATCAGACTTCGAGAATTTTAAAAGTGGTTCTTCACCATTGAGAGATGGGGCCAAAATGATACATAGCACGATATCTCAAAAAGTTGTGGACGGATTCAAACAAAAACTTGGTGGACACATTAGATGCATGATAAGGAAGAAGCGATTCAATTTTGGTGAAGATCTGAATCTGGATCTGGATATGAGAATTAATTAATTTTGAAAGTGATTTTTCACCATTGATAGGGCCAAAAACTATTATATAGCATGGATTTTGGAAATGTAATGGGCCCGATATGCTCTCATGGATCAGGTATTACGTGGTGGAGGTATGCACTCGACTGAGTGCCCTTCTCATTTTCCATATGTGCTTACACGTATTCAAAAAGCCATGACATGCACAAATAATGGTAAATGTTCTTCAGAATTGAAGAACTGCATAGATGTCAGTTTTTACATCATTGCAATTTTAATTGTCTGTACCTCAGAAACAAATACGAAATATATTTCCAGTCCTCAAGCACATATCTGTTTAAACTCCGCAATAAGTTCATTTTCCATGTCCAGGTAAAAGGCCCGTCTTGCGCTCCCTATCTTCTTCGAACCTCTCTCACTCTGAACAATTATTTCCTCATTCTTCACCATTCACAAAGTCCTCGTGTGAAGTCCCAATTTCTTACACGTCTGATACTGGTTCTTACAAGAGTTGTAAAACACGACAATCTCAATCTTCTTTTAACGGGTGTGTGAACAACGCTTCACAAGCATGTCCATTTTGATCGTGATGAAAGACGTTTTATGACCCTTTATCAGAAAGGGTCGTAAAACACCCTTTTACGACCCTTGATGAACATTATTTTGAACGTACAACTCTTGTAAGTACCAGTCCAGGGCCTGATCAAAGCAAGAGCAAGTTTCCAGCCGGCGTCATTGTTCGTGTGCAGCGGAAGGGGTGTATGGACGAGGGACTGTTCCAGGACTGAGTGTGCACGGTCTGGAGTAGTAGGCGGGATGACGGTCTCTACCAACGACGGAGCATGCTAGTCCTGGATGCATTCAGATGTCACAAGACCGCCGGCAACAAAGCACTGCTCCGTCAGACCAACACCCATCTCGTCATCATCCCAGGTGGGACGACAGTGCTCCTGCAGCCCCTTGATGCATTAATGTACAAACGTATTTAGATGTAGATTAGAAAAGAAAATGATCATTTAAATTTTTTTTGAGGGAGAAAAACACGGGTGCGGTTAATACACCAGAAAATACAGCACTGACTATTGTAACACTTATCACTGTGCTGTATATAATGTCTCAGATTGCTCACCTACAGTAAGCACAAGACTGCACTTATTTTCGGATATTTTCATTTCCGGACGCTTTCCGATAGCTCTGTGATTTTTACTGGTGTATCGGCTTTGATGTCCAGCGGCACGCGAAATTTCAGCTTTCTAAATCACCTGGAAGGTACTGAACTTTAATATCAGTCAGTGAGTCAGTGAGTGGTTATATGAGCTTTATATATGATATTAGGAGGTTTAACGACCAGTTCTGTGCACATTAAGGCAATGAAAATGAACATCCCAAAAAAATTCAAACTATTGTCTCCGTGGCTAGAGATCCATCAATGAAGTGGTTCTGGAGAAGATCTTTTAATATGGCTAGAACACCACTTCACCGATGATGTCATTGTTATCACCTATATATATATATTATATATATATATATATATATATATATATATATATATATATATATATAATATATATATCCCATGGGGAGTTGATGACATACACCAAGTTTCAATTTTTTTCGTTGAGCGGTTTCGGAGATGTCCAATTTTTTTTCCTTTTATCCAATATGGCTGCCATACCATGTGACCTAAGATGCCAGAGATATGAATAAAATATTCTCCATAGGGAGTCCCTTTGATGTTTAAAGTTTTGCATCAATTGGACAAACGGTTGCAGCGAAAAAAAAATTTCAAGGGGA
Source organism: Eptatretus atami (assembly GCA_035128595.1). Lineage (NCBI taxonomy): Eukaryota > Metazoa > Chordata > Myxini > Myxiniformes > Myxinidae > Eptatretus > Eptatretus atami. The sequence continues at coordinate 79,590,765 of CM068961.1, forward strand.
AAAAAATATATATACATGGACAAAGACAGAAAGACAGATACAGGGGCGTTACAATAGTCTCGCAACCCCTTTGGGGCGAGACCAACAAGAACAACTTAGATTTTGAATTTTTTTAAAACCTTATTTATGTACTGCTAATAACTGGTTAAGGGTCCTGTATAAATTTATGCAAGCATGAGGGCTGGAAGGTATGGATTCAAACCTGGAACAAAATAAATTAAAATTGACAAAAGGTAAGATGATTACATGAGAACAGAGGTTAGGGGATTGTGGGAGGAAAGAGGAAATAAGAGAGAGAAGATTTTGATGAGACCCATGACCAAAACCTAAGAGAGCGATTCAACCAATACAGGTAGAAAATGCATCAGTTCATGCATAGGTGCAAGAGCAGCTGTGATCAGAGCAAATTAGCAAGCTCTCAAAATTAAACGATAAATAAAATAGTCTAACATCACAAGAACTGCTTTGGCTCAAAGAGAAAGTTTAAAAGGAGATATTATATTTCAATAACTCTCACAAAAAAAGAAAGAAAAAAAGGAATCTTGTCAGGTATCAAAAAACATAATTTAACATGATCACACCTTCTGACAGCAATATGAGTTTTTATTTTTATTTTTTAATTGAAGTGCAATAAGCTTTGCCTTTCTTAATTGCCATATGTGGAAATATGAAAACGACAGGCTTTCAGATAGTACAAAATTCAACAGCAAATTTGTGTTGAGAGTGCTGAAGTAGGCTCAGTTGGACCCCCTTTCCGAGTGCTTATGACGAACAAGGTGATATGCTCAATTTAAACTTGTGAAAAGGCATGTGACCACTGCATGCTGCTTACTCTGGGCAGTGATCTATTGCGTTGGCCTGATGATCGTCTCCTTGGTTTATTTTTGAATTTTTAGACAAGATCTGGGCAAAAGGTGAGCATGTTTTTATTTTTAATGCATGATTTTATACAAGTGGCAAGGCAAAAAGGTAATGCACCGACACAGTAGGGCCAAAGATGCACAAAACAAGCAGTGGAATGAATGAACAAGAGAGGAAATGGAGGATGGGAGGAAACACAGTAACCTGCAAGTGAGAGCGTGAAGTGAGGTTGGGTTAATGGGGTACAAAAAAAACCATGGGTACTCTTTATAGACGTACTCACATCCTCATCTAATTGCCTTGTTACTGTCATCGACCCAACTGATCCACTAAGTTTTGTCATAATCCGACCATAAATTTTTGAGATACCGTGCTATATATCGTATTTGACCACATCTCTCAATGGTGAAGATTTACAAACTCTTTATACTATCTGTATATGGATCAAGATCATCACCAAAATCGAATAATTTTGCGCTTGTCACACACCCAACCTGTCGATCAAATTTCGTCCGAATCAGTCCATAACTTTGAGATTTCCAGCTCACAGACAGACCGACAAGGAGACAGACAGGGATGAAAACATAACCTCTATCCATGTTCAGCGATGGACGAAATGAGAATGAGCAATCAGAAAATGCACACCTCACCCAGACTTGTTTCATGTGGTTTTATAGTATGTATTTTGTAGACGTACTCACATCCTAATTGTAAGTAACTTTATCGATGTACTCACATCCTAATTGTAAGTACTTTATCGATGTACTCACATCCTAATTGTACATACTTTATAGACACTCACATCCTAATTGTACATACTTTATAGACGTACTCACATCCTAATTGTACATACTTTATAGACGTAC
>CM068961.1:79609991-79622895 GCA_035128595.1 Eptatretus atami
TTCCGGGAAGTCACGACTGAATTGCTTGTCCGGTGGGCGTGCGGCTGCCATTGGCTAAAGCGGTCGTTCGTACGCCGGGCGGGCGTAGATTCGTAACAATACTTTATAGACGTACTCACATCCTAATTGTACATACTTTATAGATGTACACATCCTAATTGTACACTTCTTTAAGATGTCTCACTCTAATTGGGTAATACTTATAGACGGTACTCACATACTAATTGGTACTACTTTATAACGTACTCACATGCTACATGTACATACTTTATAGACGTACACCATCCTAATTGGATACACTTTATAGACGTACTCACATCCAATGTCAATACTTTAATAGATGTACTCACATCTAATTGTACATACTTTATAGACGATACTCACGATCCTAATTGTAATCTTTATAGATGTACTCACATCCTAATGTACATACTTTAAGATGTACTCTCATCCTAATTGTATACACTTTATGAGATGTACTCACATCCTACATTGGTACATACTTATAGATGTACTCACATCCTAATTGACATACTTTATAGATGTAACTCACATCCTAAATTGGACATACTTTATAGAATGTACTCACATACCTATTGTACATACTTAAAGATTGTAACTCACATCCTAACACTTAGTACATACCTTATAGATTCTCGTACTCACATCCTAATTGTACATTAGGTGGTCCAAAAAGTCGAAAAAAATAGAATGTTGTCTCACAGCTTAAAATTATTCTAAATGATCAATAAGCACATAAATTTTTTTAGCTTGATCGGAGTGATTTGAGGTCGCTTCATTTGACGACTTTTGTCTCATGAACTTGAAATAAATAGGGTATGGTCAGGTACGATTACGGTACTTCTTGGATGTCCGAGTGGAAATTGGGAGTGCATTTTCGAACTCTATGCGGCGTGATTTACTTAGAATGATGCACCGACATTGAATTCACTACCATTTCGAAAATATGATAAACAAGTTTATCATTACTGGAGTTGAGTAACATAATCCTACTCATTTCGATATTTTCTAATCTATAATTAATTTGTTGTCCGTCTAAAACATTTTCTTAAAAGTAAATCGACCGCCACTGAGTTCGAAAATGCAGTCTATTTTCACCTAGGAAGTTCAAAAGTGAACGGATTCGCATGTTCACCATGGCCCTAATTTAATATAATAATAAACTAAATAATATACACATATTTTTCGTGAATCATTGAAATCTAAAAAACTGGATGTTGGGACCGGCTAGAATAGATATCAAGCGGGAGTGAGACAGAATAGAGGCCGGAGATGGATAGTGGTATTTTGGGTAAATGAGCCGAAACATTCTAATAGTTTGTAATTCCTTTGATTGAAAAATTAAGGGTATGGTCAGATACGATTACGTGTACTCCTCTGTAATACGGTGGAAATTGACTGCATTTTCGAACTCAGTGGGGGTCGTATTACTCAAAGAAATGTTTAGACGGACAACAATCAATTATAGATTAGAAAATAATAGAAATGAGTAGAGATTAGTTACTCAACTCCAGTAATGATAATCTTGTTTAGGTCATATTTTCGAATGGTCGGTGAATTCATGTCGGTGGCACTCATTTCTTAGAGTAAATCGACCCCATAGAGTTCGAAAAATGCACCTCCATTTCCTCGCTGCGGACATCCAGAAGTACCGTAATCGTACCTGCACCAACCCTAAATTCTATAAACTCATGACTAAAAGTCGCTCATATGGACGGACCTCTGAAATCACCTACCGATAAACTTATTGTAAGCGTTATTGAATCATAGTGGAACTAATTTAAGGCTTGTGGGAGACAACATCTGAATATTTCTTTTTTTTTTTGCTGTTTTCTGACACCTATTTACATACTTTATAGATGTATCTCACATCTCTAATGTAATAATCAGTACACTTGTTTGTTACATGTCGTGTTCCTTAGCAATCCTTCCACCAATTGGTTGGACAGCTGCCTTACTCCACGACAACTGTAACATATAGTCCATGGGCAGAAGAAGTGTTGATACACCTGAGGGGGGGGGGGGGCAGGACAAAATTTAAATGGTGCCACAGTGAATTGTTGACCCCTATGAGTACGACATATGTGATAACCTTTTCTTATAGTGCTTATTTTTCCAGCAATTAACATTTGGTGCATAAACACCATGAATGCCCATTCTCTATGGCACAGTTTGGCCTGTGGTATGGTCTTTTAAAAGAAGAAAAGAACTATGAAATAAATGTAGGCATGCCCCCAGAATATTTATAAAATGAACTATGTATTACCTATACAGTATACAATGTGTTAATTTGGGTTAGAGTTAATTGTTTTTTCACTATTTTGTGTTTCATTTGACATCAGCAGACAGCATCGACCTACACACGTGTAATTTCCGTCACAAGAGAAGCGATATGTTGGAGCCTACCATCTTTGTGTTTGTTTGGCAGCAAGGCAAGGTGGAAAACGTTTTTGTGGCACGAGCCGCATATAAATTAATATCATGATGAATTCTAGATAAGTAGATAAGTGATGTGATGATGCCGAGGGTGAGCAGCGGCCGATTTGCAATTTGTTTGTGCCAGATGTATGCAAACTTGCTTCAGATCCCACCGCTTCTTTACTCCAGCAATTACGTTTCAGTAATCAAGTTCCACAAATCGGGATTATGCATAGTTTAAAGCGTTCATCATTTTACAGGACTTCAATGAAAATAGACCCGGTGAGACAGGCAACACCGTGCCATCAATGGATTGCCTCGTCCATTGGTGTGACCAGCAAGCAGACACACAAGCCGGTATAAGCCCTCAAAGTTTGAACTCGTGGAACACTTTGGCTGAATGCAGAGCGAACGAGAAAATATGTTCCAAATGCTCTGGACCTGGGGAGACTTACCTGTGATGAGAAATATCCGCACCGGTTTACTATCATTCGAAAATGCCGGCAGTATCTTCGTGATGCAGAGACTCCTTAATGGTGTCAGCAATCAAACAGGTAAAAGACAGACGAGTGTGAAAAATAATGCCAGTTTAAGGAAATCATCGAGGACATCGGATGCAGCTGACTCTAACGTTTTATGAGGCCAGAATGCTTCTTTTTATCGAACCGCCAACGAAGTTTATTCACGACAGAAAAACAAGAAAATCCCTTGTACAATGCAGAGCTGCGAGCAGATGGATGAAGCTGCGAGCAGAAATGAAGCTACAAAGAAAATGGAGAGTAGATGCTTACTATTGGCCAGCAGAGACCTTCGGAACAACGAATGGGCACTATCAATAGCTTGTGCTAACACATCGCTACAGCGAGGGGAGGGAAAAGGCTGCCAGCAGTTGACACGTGGTGTAGGGCACGATGAAGCTCATATTGGAGATGGCTCGATGTGCCACTCAATCACAATGAAGTGTTTTCTGTTTATCAGTCAATAGCTTTTCACCAACACCCAGGTGACTAACGATGCCGATCTCCAATTCTAACTGGAAACATGATTAAATCTACTTGTATTGAACTGTGAAGGATTTACAACAAGCATCTCCGCGCTGGAAGGCTAGAAAATGAGTTTGAGTGGGCCCGAGACGTCTTCACCACATGAAATAGGGAAACTTCTTCTCGATCCTGACACTCATCAAATAAATGAACTTGCCAAGGCCTACCAGGTGCTTGAAAGTGGACATGCAGCCCTAAAAATCTCTCACATGCGACCCAAGACGTCACGAACGCAGCCCTTCAGGTGAGAAGCAAGGTCAAAAAGCAGAGATTTCTACCCAGGCCTGGTAACCACTGGTAGTGGAAGCGAGGAGAGTGGATCCGATCCATCCCAGAGTTTGTCCACCCTCTTTCGACAATATTGCTGAAGGTACCAGAGACACAGCCGTGCATCAAATAGTTTTTGTGCTGCTTGTAAGCTTGATATAAGCGATCACTTGATACAAAGGTGATCACAATTTATGCTATTACTCTGGCAAGGCAAAGCCGACTAAAACACATCATTCTCCATTGCAGTCAGTCTCTGACTGGGAATGTTGGCTCATATACGACTGACCACCGACTTGGTCAAGTGTGTCCTACTCCCAGATGGAAGAGATTTGACTACGACTTCTGTGTCAACAGAAGCCTCAGTGGTCAAATATGATGTTGCCTTGGACCCACGCACACATGCCATCCTGGAGTTTTCCTATCTAGCCTGGGACACAACATTGACCGAGCTTGAGGACCGACAGTGGTGAGGGGACTCACGAGTAACGAATGAGCTAATACAGGCCAAGGCAGTTGAGATGCAGCAAGCTAACCGTTGCACTACCTGTGACAATACAAAGAAGAGAGACATCATATCACCATTGATTGCTCGCCACAAACAATGTTGGTCAAAGAGAGGGGGCCACCCAAAATGAAGGTGTGAGAGTTTGATGAGCATTGTCCTGCCTGTGGAATGGGAAGAACCTCATCTGGGTTATGGCCGACTTTTCAAAGGAAGTAGACACCATAAATTAGGCAGCTGGACTGACTTCAATATCCTGACACAAGGTGACATCACAGTCCTGCAAGACAACAATGGCTATCTACCTCCCCATCAATGCTCCTGCAACACAAATGTCAACTGTCAACAAAGTGTGAATCACCACTCACACATAATACAATGTTTTAGAGATAGTCCAAGGATCGTATGCATCTTTGACCAGGTACATATCAGCAAAGGCTGTCTCGATAATATGGAACACTCTGAGAAAAAATGTCTCCTATGGGTGGGCACATTAAACAGCTGATTACCACTACGAAGCTACCTTCTCAGCAATGGTTATGCATACCAAAATATATGCAATAGAAGACAAACTAAAAAAATATCAGAGTTGACTTCCCTCCCCGCCCCCCCAGAGACATTATCTTTGTTCAAGAGCCAGAGATTCCCCACCTCTTCGTATAGAGGATTTCTTTGGGAGGAATATGTGCCGTGAGTTAGAAATGTTCGGTTTTTTCCCTTCTCAGTCTTTGACCATCTTGCAATCCACTGTGAATCCAACCACCGGACCGCGTCGCCGATCCTCACCATGTTACACTTTTCGAGGCTTGTGGCTCTCGTGCCCCTGTCGTTCCTAGTAATTAGCCCTTCAAACCTCCCCTTCATTCCTTTTCCTATTCCAACGGTCCCCCCACAAAGTCCAGCAGTCACAAGTCCACACGTCATGCAGCACATTGCTTCAAAATAAGGGACCATAAATTACGTTCTGACTGCGTACAATAGGATTTCTAAGCGGAGTGCTTGAGCACGTAGAACTAAATAGAATCGTTATTTCAATTCATACAAATCTACCATGCAGAGATGGGGAAGTCCCTGCCATTGATGAAAAGGTCATACATATTCCAGATAGAGGGAGGTGAATTTGGAACAAGGACACCATTTGGTCATCATCCTCAAAAAAGTTCCCCAGGGGTGAGGAACGTAGTAACAAAATAATTGAATTCAGAATAAGCGGTTTTCCATTTATTACAAAAACATTTTTTCAAGATGGCCACCACGTCGGCATCTGGATCCGGCCACGCCCAACAATCAATACGGGTTCTGCCTTTTCAAGGTGGTACAGTGTGTGACCAACATTTCACATCAATATGGCGAAAAAACATTTTTTCAAGATGGCCACCCAGTCGGCCATCTTGAATCCAGCCACGCCCACAATCAATAGGTTTCTTCTTTTTCAGGGTGTACATGTTGTGACCAAATTTCAATCGATATGGCGAACAGTTTATGAAGTTTATCGCACTCAACAGCTATAAATGTTGAAGCCGGACGGACTCGGACAGCCGGACGACCTGGGTGCAACAATATCCCCTTCCGCATGCGGCGGGGATAAAGAAACCCATTGGAACACAATGGAGGGAATTATTAGTCCTCAGTAGTCCTCTGGTTTCTTTTTGTTTACTTGTAAAATAACATTTAGGCTTCAGGATCATTAAGCTGGAAATATGAAGACAGATTAACTCGACTCTATGGTCGAAGGAGGTAAAAACAGATTGCTGATTATCCGAGGCGAGAGGACGTACAGAACACCTTGGAACAAGGGACATTGAAGCAGGCCTCTCCTTGCATTCCATCTCGAATCATCGAGCACCAAGGGGAAGCTTACATGAGTCTCCATGCGTTTACGAGCTTGCCACGCATCTAGTAAGTGGGAAGGAGCACGTACCCACACTCTGCTCCAGATCTTTATCTACTTTTCTTTCTCCTCACATTCATCTCCGGTTTGTGGAATTTGATTGCACCAAGTCTCGTGTGTAATAATTATGTAAGACCTTGTAGAGGAGCTCATAAGTGTCAAGGGAAAAGTTCTGCTCTGTGGTCTCTGTTCTACTTGCTGTAATACATGGCATATACGAATTCCCATTTTATACCGCATCGTACGCAATCATAACATCCTGTCACATGTGTTTTGTGCCATTCTTTTGCGAATAAAACCTGCTTCACTGTATATACGTGTCACAACAATTCCCCCGTAATCCTCTCCTATATAATAAACCGCATTTCATGTTTTCTTCCAAATACTGTTCATAGATGACTAACTTCTAATGTCATATTTTAAGACTTATCAAATTCTAATCCAAGATAACAAAGAAAGTTTGTTTGTGTGCATGCTTGTTTGTTGTGGCACTGCTCAGATTCCACTCCAGGCGCTGCATGAACTTCAACGCCGAGTGCTGAAAGCTTCGGTGTGTGCTTTGCCACCGCATGACGACGCACGACAAACGGCATAACTCAGTTTCACTCATTTTCTTGTGTTTTTGTTTTGTTTGTTCCGGGCAATAATTCAGCCATGCCTTTGAGCGGAGGAAGCTGAAATTTGGGCACGATAGTGAACAAGTTCTTTCAAATTTTCCCTCCAGGTCTTCAAACAGCTGTTCACCACCATCCTTATCTTCCCCCATCCAAAAACTCATGATACTTTCGACCCCCGTTTAATCCACGACAAACCCACTCCTCTCCCTTCCTGAAAGCCCTGCAATGTCATTTTTAATACTCCATGTTCCACCGCCTCATCCCTTCCGCTTCCACAGGTCTCCAAATGTTCTGTTCCGCACTGTTTTGGTGCTTCCCTCTCCCGCCCCTCTCGTTTCCTGCTTCCCTTGTTATACGTTTGTAGTAGCTTTTATACGAGCCTGATGTTGTCTCCGGGTGTATATATATATATATATATATATGATATGTATATATAATGTAATATATATATGGATTGTGTATATATATTATATATATATATATATGATATATATATATATATATATTATATTACCACTGATGAGCCAAAACATCTATGACACTGAACGTAGGGGGCAAGATAACAACATTATTTTTGACGAGGAATCGTGAAATGATGATACAAGCATCAACATTGGCACATTTGGTTCTCCAGGGATTATCTAATCAAATCTGCCTGATTGGCCATGTTTGAAAATCCAAATTTTGAAAAATTTGAAAAAAAGAAAAACAAAACAAAAAAGTCAAAGAATCACGAATCAATGTGTTGCTGCTGAGATTGGTGAATGTTTTCAGAAACATCATCAAAGACCGTTCCAAGTCTGCCATGCAGTTTTCTTCCCTTTACCGCGGAAGGCCAGAACACGACGTCACACATCCAGTGAACGCCATGGAATAATGGGATCCCTCTAGCTTTCTCAGGCCGCTATTGCAGAACTACCTCATGGACTGGGAATCCCATCGCGCCTTGGCTCCTTGCCAATAGGCAATCCACATGTTCTCGAAGACCTTAGTTCCTGTAAGGATGGCAGTACAGATTTTGCTATGAACTAGTACGTCCGTGTCATTGTCCTTAATGGATAATGGACTTGCTACCATCCGTGCGTTGCATCCCTGGCGCTGTACAAATACTTCGAGTGTCAGCTTCTTCATGACAACATGGAGACACAGCATCCCAGTGACCTCCTTGTGTTGCTAATGCATTCTTCTCTTTTGTGACAATGACTCGTGCTTGTCGTCTGTGCTGTCAGCACATATTTTCCGCAAGAAAGTGAAACAGCTTCAGTCTTGTTGGCTGTCATCTCAAAGAAAAAGCTTCTCCAGTTAACTTGGGGTTTATGGTTCTGTCACCTTCTTCTGATTTCCTTGCCCCCTTTTCGCACCTTGCCTCGGACTTCAGACTTGGACTTCTTGTACACCTCAACACTACGTCCACGTCTCTCGTACGCTGGCACCACTAGGATTCCACCTTTGAGATGAATGTCTCTTGAGCAAGTCATCAAAATATCTTTGAAGTTGTGGAGGTAGGGCGTTGATAAGTGCTAGAGCCATCAATGATGACTGCATCTCCCCTTGGTGTCTCTGTCCTGTGATGTTCCACATTGCGCTTCAAGATTTCAGCCAGCTGTGACTTCAAATAATTTTTGAAGTTTTTTTTTTTTTTTTTAAATTTTCATAAATTTGGATTTTCAAATGCCAATCGGGCAGATTTGATCAGAAAGCCCTGCAGAACAGAAATGCCACATTTGATGCTGTATCATAATTGCAACGATTTTTTCTACTTCTACTACACTACAGGTAAAAGTGAATAACATTGATTATCATTGTTACAATGGTACCTGTCAAGAGGGTGGGATATATTAGGCAGCAAGTGAACAGTCCAGTTCTTGAACGTTGATGTTTTGGATGGCAGGAAATGGGCAGGAGTAAAGACCTAGGCGATTTGACAAGGGACAAATTGTTTTGGCCCAGACAACTGGGTAGAGCATCTCTGAAAGGGCAAGGCTTAGTGGGTGCTCCCGGTTCAGTAGTGGCTGAGTACCTACCGACAGTGTCCGAAGGAGGAACCAAACCACAAACCCGCGACAGGTGGTTTGGGCACCCAAGGTCATTGATGCGCGAGGGCACACGAAGGCTATCCCGCTGGTCCGAACCGACAGAAGGTCACTGTGGCACAAGTCCGCTGAAAATTTTAATGGTGGTCACGGGAAGAAGATGTGTAAATCCACAGTGCATCACACCCTTCTGCGTATGGGGCTGCGTATAGCCGCAGTCCGGTCAGAGTGGCCCATGATGACCCCTGTACCCCGTCGAGAAGCACCTTACAATGGGCAATGCGAGCGTCGGGAACTGGACCTTGGAGGCAGTGGAAAGAAGATCGCTTGGTTCCGAGAGTCCCGTTCTCTTTTAGATCAAACGTGGAAGGCTGCGTACATGTACGCCGTTTACCTGGGGAAATGATGGTACCAGGATGCACTGTGGGAAGCGAACAAAGCCGGTGGAAGGGAGTGTGAATGCTCTGGGCAATGTCTATGCTGGGAAACCCTGGGTTCCGGCCATTCATGTGGACATCAATTTGACACGTGTCAGCCTACCTAAACTTGTTGACGATGCAGGTACACCCCTTCATGGCAATGGTTTCCCTATTGGCAAGTGGCCTCTTTCAGCGGATACATGCACCCTGCAACTGCACACAATTGTTCGGAAAATGTTTGAGGAACATGAATGACATCTGTGTTCACGGTGTTGCCTGGCTCAAAATTCTAGATCTCATGCTGATTGAGCATCCGTGGGATGTGCGGACCGACAAGTCCGAATCCACGGTGGCTTCCACCTCGAACCTGTACAGGACGTTAAAGGATCTGTGCCTAATGTTTTGGTGCCAGATACCACAGGACACCTTCAGGAGTCTTTTAGAGTCCATGCCTCGGCGGGTCAGCCGCTGGTTTTGACGCAAACGGAGGACCAACAGCAATATTAGGCCAGGTAGTCACAATGTTTTTGGCTCATCGGTGTATATAGTTGCTTTGGGCAAAAACGGTAGTTTTTTTCTTTCGGGTGGAAAACTGGTTTTCCACATGCTATTAGCCAATTGATTAAGAATTAATGTATTTTGCGATTATTAATTTATTTATTTTGTTTTGCATTAATCAATTTAGTCAATCAATTATTGTACGGTATCCCGTCGTTTTAAGAAAAGGGTTACAATTTCATTCTGTATGTGAATTCTGTAAAAAGTCGAAACCAAATTTTCCCATATACTCCCATTATAATAGTTGGATGATTAGCGTTTTCTTAACGGAACAAACATCTTAATTCTAGGATGTAGCAGATGCACTTCATAAGGAAACAACTTTATTACAATACTCTGCACTATTATTTTAAACTCTTAATATTACTGTAATACTGTGCACGTTGTACTACAATGGAGATCAAATAAAATCCCAAAACATTCATTGACGCGCTCCATCGGTTTCATCACAGTCAACTTCTATGTCGTGATAATTTATATTCATTGAGAAAGGTGTTAGGTGTTTGGGAGTGACCATCCCAATCATGGGAAGTTCCCTCCAGGGCGAGCCAGAAGGGGATGTGAGGGTGGTGGGGGAGGAAATGGATGATAGAATGGTGTGGTGGGGGTGCCTCACAGAAACCAATCCATGCATCGTTATAGCTAGTCACTCATGCATCAGACAACATTAAAGAAGTGGTGAAAAAGCAAAACTTTAAACTTATTTACTTTGTGAATCGTAAGCGTGTATTTATTTATTCATGATATAGAGAATCGATAATACTTCAAAAATCTCCAATTTAAACCCGAGATGGCTGGACAATTGTTTAAGCACGAAGTTCTGATACTTGATTAGATATAAATGTCCAAAATTCGTACGGTAATACAAATACAGTACGTATGTACATCTCAACTCTAAAGGTTAAAAAACAGGACATCTGTTGCAAGAATATGACCAGATTGGTGGTGGCTCAAGCAGATGTGGTGAAACCTATCAAGAATTATTCGAGCAACGACCTTGCCCGCAATGAGAGCAGCACCACCCCTCGTAGTTGATGCAGTCTTGGCGATCACCTTCCCTTTCCAGAGAGGGACAACAAGGCCCTCTTCCGTCAGTTGGATTGGGCCCTGTGTTCCAGGCAGAGCACAGAACTGCAATACACCGAACGAGTGCAGTGCAGCATGTCATTCAACAGCTTGAGAGTTCAACATGAATGCCACAGATCCCATGAGCTTTACGTCCATTTCAACGGTTCACCGCAGCTGTGTTTCCACAAACTAAGGTGGGACACAGTTGATTGTAGGTCATCAATCGAGATTGTAACACCCCTGACGTCCAACCGACAGCTGGTGGATCAGCTTGGTACAGCCGCTCATAGTAGCCGGCCTCAGCAGGCCTTCACTTCGGATCTCTGTCAATGAGCCGCATCCCCTCTGCTCAACTGCAGTAACACGCGAAGGGATGGGCTTGCTGAATGCAATGCATAATTCCCCTGAAAGCAAGACGAGAATCACCTGACCACAGGGAATATTTGCACACACAATGTTTGTGGGTCACTTGCTCCTAAATGTACCCCTACCTTCCACCGATTGGGATTCGTTTTACTCAAAAGGAGTGTCTAACAACTGCACTTCCCCTCGAGGGCTTATCTACAAACTGGGTTAAAAAGCAATCCTGGAGTAAAACTAGGAAATCCTCATGCTGCTTGCCTTTTCCCTGTTCCTCTATCCAATCTATCCTGGCAAGTTTAAAATCCCCCATAATCGGGTACTACTCCCTGAACACATGCTCTTTTAATTAATTCATTATTCCTTTTCCTCCTCTTCCTTCCACCCGAGACTTATCTAAAGCATCTACCAGTAATCTGTTTTTCAAATCTCTAATCTCGACCCACACAAATCCCTCAACATTTATTCCCTCCTTAAGTCACCCGCCTTTCTCTTGATGCAATGCTGTCATTTACCAAGATTGCTGCTACTCCGTCTATCTCTCCTTCCTAGTCACACGATAAACACCTTGTACTTCTAATCCTGGTCTGCCAGTTTACTTCTTAAACCCAATTTCAACTCACTGCAACTATATCATACACCTCGCTATCCACTTTGGCTTCAAGCTCTTCATCTTATTATTTAAACTTTGGGCATTGGTATAGAATATATTTAACTTTTCCTTCCTGAATTTTATTCCTGCCTGGCCTTACTCCATCACAATTAACTTAATCCGTTCCTTCCCTTTATAGCTTCCCCCCAATCCGCTTGACTAAAAAAGCTGAATTCCTTCCTCAATTCCCACTTGCAAACCTTGCTGCCCCCTTTATATTTAACATCGGCCATCATTCCGGAAAACTCCCTTTGTCCCCTAAATGATTCCCACTGCTTCAATAAATGTAAACCTTCCTCCCTGCACATTCATCCAGCCATTGGTTGAGTCTATTGCTTGCTGCTCATATTTTCTATATGTTTTCCTAATTTGGGAGAATCCAGAAAACAGTGAACCTCACGAACCCTTGTCTTCAGCCACGTACCCAATATCCCTGCTTCTATTTTTTTACAACCTCTGAGTAACGTTCCCAACATCATTCGCACGCGAGGGTGGTACCCACACACCAACTTCTTCCTGCCATGACCCGATACAATTATTTACCTTCTTCAAGTGTCCTAACTCCTGCTTCCTTCAAACTACACAAAAATTATATGTCTGCAATCCTTCCTGAAGAATGAAGAATCACATATTAATAATCTCATCAACAACAAAACTGTCTCCCCATACCGGCATTTCTACCAATTTTATTGCTGCATCTCCACCCACTACACCTCCACCACTGCCTGCACCCGCAACAGTTAGCACATTCTTGTGCAGACAAACAAACTAACAGACAACAGACGGAAATACAGCCCTCACTTGGCGAGGGGAAGGGAAATCGTAATTATAATAATATAACAGCATTATTACAAATTTAATAATGTTTGCAATAATAATAACAGAAGTCATAATATTGGCAAATAGTAATAAGGATAATAACATGATCACCCTTGGCCAACTCTGTGTAGGGAGTAGGTTGTTCAAATATAGAAAATAGTCAAAATTATTGGATGGAATATATAAAAGTTGACAGAGTGGTCACACCCTGTTATCCTCCCAGGGGGTACATA
>CM068961.1:79654035-79667212 GCA_035128595.1 Eptatretus atami
AAACAGAAAAGGAAAATAAAGCTTTGGCTGTGGTTATTAGGGGTGGTGGGGGAGGGTGGTTGCACCTGGGTAGCAGGGTTCGATAAATTGTTGAAGGGAGGGAGTGGAAGACAAGACTGCCATGCTCAGAGTTACTTCCTCTATCAGACTCCCACGCATATTTTGAAGGCAAAGTTGCAGTGTCTTGTAATGAAGAAATCCCTTCTCACATTGGTCTAATCAGCCACAGCGTTCCAGGACCGAAGGGATGGCATAGATGGTGGCTCCTTTTGGCAGCATGTCTTAGGAGTACTATTTTAGGTTTGTTTGTTTTTCTCTTAATTCTTGGCTTTTGGGGATTAGCTCTCCTGAGCACATTTCCAATGTGAGAGTGGTATGAGTAGTTTGGACCCAAGCCAAATTCCAGGCCTTCACCCCCTCACAAGAGTAGACCCAAACTCCAGTCTTGGTATTAAGCTGGGCAAGAAGATCCCTCCCTGCCCTTCCCTCTTCGAAGTTCAATAGAAGCTGCTAGAGCTTCCAATAGTTGGCCATCAGATGGTGGAAAAAGGGAGGAGCCCACGGATAAAGATTCAGTCGGGCAAGGGACTGGTTTGATACTCTCTTCATTCAGAAAGATGGGCTCCTTTCAGAGTTGTAGCATGGGAAGAAAGTTATGGTACGCAGCCTGAAGAAAGCTCTGGATGCAACCAATGAGGGCCATTTTAATAAAGTTGTTTTTGTCCTTCTTAGCCCAATGAGGTAGGCTCCCTCTTTCATGCAGGGAATGTCCTTATCGATATTAGAGGAAATTGGAATACCTCTGTTTTCACAGAGGGAGACCTGGCCTTCCCACTTTAACAGGATGGACTGTAGCAGCATGCAAGGCAAAATATGGATAAGCGTCCAGGCACTCATCTTCTGGGTTTTCACTGATAGCTTTGAGGGTGATCCATCATAACATGGATGTGGACAGACCGAACCTCGGCATCTCTGTGGATACATCAGGAGCAGGCAATGATATTGGTGTAGCTGTTGACGTGGATGGACAGGATGCAAGCACAGGCGGACCATGCGTCACTACTGACAAAAAGAGCACCTGTACATTGAGGAAGGAATAGTGAAGGAGATGGCATTGATGGTTGAGGCTGACAAGGACACATTTTGGGCAAATGAAGGTTGGACACATCCCTGTACCCAAAATTAATAGGGTCTTACCCTCTTTGATTGCATGGATTCCTCGGCAAGAAAGGTGTCCTGGGAGGTAGTATCAGGCGAGGTCTTACAGGCATTTTGGTATGATATCTCTGTGGCCCAATCACTGGCCTAAATATAGCCCAAGAGTGATGTGGGTGGTGCCATTGATTGATCAACCGACGATGGCATACGGTTGGCTTCGGTACATGGACAGCACCACAAATCAGTCGAAGCAGGTCCCACATTGCAGGAGGCCCATTTACTAGAATATGCCTGGTGTTGGCTTAATGGTTAGGGTGGTGGGCTTGGGATCCTAGGATCCTGAGTTCAAATTCCCCTTGGCTGTTGAATTAATATCAGGTGGGGTTGACTCTGCCTGTCATCCTTCCGAGGTCAGCAAAATGAGTGCCAGCTTGCTGGTATCCTGTGTCGGAGTGGTGACCCGTTCAGGATTGTGCTCAATAGCCCAGGAGACTGCTTAAGCAGCACCAACGCTCTGTACAGAGTATGGTCCCAATGGATGGATGGATGGATTTACTAGAATACTAGATGTGTAGTCATATATGTGGCTCATGAAAAGTTGAAAAATGCGTGAAGAAATGATGTGGTTGCCCACGCTGCGAAATAATAAATCAATGCCCAACTGTTACCATTTGCAACTTAGGGTTCAGAATGGTTGGTATTGAAATTTTTGAAGCAAAACAAGGATTTTTTTTTTTAACAAATAATATAATCAGACATACTGAATGGAGGACATAAAAAAAAAATTTGTTTCAAAATTAAAAGTAGAAAAAAAAGGCCATTGAAGGATGATTACAACTAAAAACAAGCCAAACACGTTACAAATAATTTGAGAAGCAAAAAAAAAGGACATGGCAGCAACAGCAGCAACAAAAAAATTAAAAATAAAAATAAAAGGATGAAGAAAATTAGCAGCAAAAACAAGGAGTTGATCAGGCTCACAGTTGCAGCAACAGCAATAAAAGGAAAGAGAAAGAAGGTAGAAGATGCATGGACCAAAGAAGTATGGTTGGAGAAAGCAGTGAAGAAACAAACAAAAAATAATAAAAATAAAAAACAATAGATTGAGTGGGGAATGGCTGCTTCAATAAGCAACTCAGATAACAAAATTAAGTAAATTATTGTTGCATACAAATGGAAGAGCAAGGTGACAGAGGATAAAAATGTCAATGAAGTGCCAGGTGGTGCAGTGCAACCACAGATGGATAAAACAAGCAATGTAATAAACAGAGAGGAAATGAGGGAAGGAAACACAGTAACCTTTAAGTAAGAAGGGTGAGGTGGGTCTAATGGGGATTAAAAAAAAATATTGTGAGTCGGGATAGGGGATGACATGAGATTATGGTGTACCACCTGTGTGGAGAACTGGAGGAAAGAGAGCAAGGAGATGGTCAGGGTCGAATGGCTGAAAGAACAGAGAGAGTTAGACCTGAGAAGAGGTGGCAAAAGAAGGAACGGCCACCAAATAATCTGAAATGTGAACGCAGCTGGCCTTGTGCTTCGGCCTATTTGTGGGGCATTCAATAATGTTGAGAGCTAAAAATTCCATTGACTCGGAGAGACAGATATGATGCGGAAGCGTCAGCTAATACGAGAGAACGGTAATCCTTCGAGCTTTGGACCGAGGCCACGCTGGCTGTGAGTAGTGATGCATCTTCAAGGAATTACTGGGAAAAACTGAGAATTCGCAGTTTGCAGCTGGCATTGGAGGCAAGCGTTGCTATGTGGATGGCCCAGGAGAGGTCATGGCTGATGGTGATGCCTAGAAGTTTAAAAGACTGAATGTCTTCCCATGGCTGGCCATGTAATTGGATTGATGGATTACTTTGACAATCTTTCTGCAGTGACAGTGTGAGATTGTGTTTTGCCAAGATTCAGACTTGTTCTGTTTGTCAGAACAGCATCTAACCAATTGCAAATCGGCAGAGTGACGCGGCTGCTGTCTTGTTTGTTCATTTGATGGCACACTCCATGACAATGTAAAGCCATCTGCCAAAAGAAAAGGAGAGTTTTTACAGAGCATCGGAGAGGTCGTTAATGTATATGAAGAACAAGACTGGGCCCCAAGCCAATGCCTTGGGCCACTCCAGCCCCCACTGGGAAATGAAAATGCTTTTCTCCTTTTAGCACTTTCATGTGAGCAAATACTTATTATTTTATAAGTGATGCGATTTCCCTTTGCACAATGGTGCTTAAAAGTTGCATTGGTCTTATTAATCGTTTTTGCTTTCTTAGTGCCTTGAGAACCATGAAAGAAGTTGCACATGAATCACATAAGACAAGGAAATTAGGACACTATTTTTCACGCAAATGTTTTTGTACAGGTAGAGCAGAACGATAGGGGGGTTAATGGAAGTCATTGGGACAACACCAAAGGGATGCCGAAACAAAAGACGGACGAGAACAGGGTATTAGTGGGTAAAGGAAAGTTCGTAATAGAAATGGGAGAGTCCATGAGGTGGCAGTAGGTAAAAAGTGGACAATTATTCCAATGATGATGATTAAAAAAGGAAGTCACATAAAATGTACAATGAGTACCTGTTTGAGCTGAGCACAAGCTCTCCTGTGTTCATTTGCTTCCTCAGTCAACCTTCCCACATCCTCCACACTCCACCACGCACTGCTTGACTCATGTAAAGCCAATAAAGAGCCTGTAACCCAAAAAGCGACAAAAAAAACGAGTTGTGCAGGCCGGAGGCACTAGCCTCGATCATAGACATGCACTAGTTAGCTCATCATTTAATACCTGTTTTTTTTGGTTTAAGAAAATTTTCAAACTATCCACATCGTGACGTGATGGATTTTAGCAATTGGAGGATTTTTAAAAGACCAAATATTTGTGCAAACAAGGCACCGGTGCCAAGCAAATCCACAAATGTATGGTGGCTGTGTACGGAGATAGTGTCCTAATTATTCGACAATTGCCAAATAGCTTACAGAGTTAATGCATGGCTGTGAGTCCATTGAGGATTAACCTTAAATGCCATAATTCCATAAATAATTGACCAGATTGAGAAGTTGTTAATGTTGAATCGCAGAATTAAGTTAGATATAATCCTGGCAAGTAATGGGATTTCTCATGGTTGCACTCTGACCAACATCCATGATTATTTTGGATATTTCTTCACCCATACGTCCTCTATTCCTGTTCATTTATTCTGTTGCTTGTAGCACCACTGCAATTATCAGTACATTGCCATTTTGCCCTTTTGATTTCAAAATGAGCCTACATTGTGTATCCTAAAATGAAAATATTATATATATATACAGTATATATATATAATTATATATATTGTTATGGCTGTGGAAATTCGCAGAGCACCATATAGGTCCTTAGATCAGTTATGTCGATAAGTCTGTGTTCAGGTATATTTCCCCACCGATGTTTAACGGGCAATTATTCGTGTGCCGGGCGTGATCTTTGAGTTAGCCGTTTTTCTTTCTATCGTTATTTTGGACCAACCGCTTCACAACAACCACCTCCACACCAACATCGCTCTCATCAACCGCTTCAAACAACCACCTCACACACAACACTTCTCCACAACCGCCTTCAGAACAACCACCGTAACACCACGCATTGCCACCTCGGCACACGGTTGCGAGAAGCCGGGCATTCATCGGGGAGAACGGACGACGGCCCCACCCCCCCAACGACGGACCCTGCGAGTGGATTTCAACACGTGAGGAAAAGACGCCCGGAGAAAGAAAAAGAATGGGAAAGGCCCGATTCGGCGAGGAAACGCCCTTCTTCTGGAAGTTTCGCCGCATGCTGGAAGAGGGGGGGGGGGGCGAAAGGAGGGGCGAGGCGCCGTGGAAATAAAAGGGCGCGCTGAACGCAAGTCAGAGTCGTCGGCTGCTGGAGGTTGTGGAGGTGTTTGGAAAGGAGAAAAGGGTGTCGTGTCGGAGTTGTGGGAGTGAGTGACGCCGCGGTAGGGGCCTGGAGAGAGCAGAGCGCAGGGAGCCAAGGCGCGCGACCTGCCGTACTGCCTTACTGTGGGTCGTTGGGGAGGGACGTCGAGGGTGCCCTAGCAAGTCACCACGAGGGTGAAGGTAGCCAGCCCGGTCTCTTGGAGCCTCTGCGGTCTACATGGCTCCGTGTATAAAGACCCCAAGGGGTCCAGTCTACCCCTCGTCTGTCCTGGGGTTTTCTCTTTGTTGCTTTTGAATGAACGTTGTGGCGCCATGTCCGTAAGTAGAACTGTTAAGTGTGTACATATAGATAGACGGTAGTAGCTCTTTTGCATTGCTTTTGTTGGTTGTATACTTGTTGCGTGTTCGGCCTTGCATAATTGCATACCTGCATGACTGCATCACTGTTTACGTGTGCTTATTCAATAAATGTGCTTGTTTAAATGTTCACCCGTTCGTTGCGTCTTTTCCCTAATTGAACTGCCATATTGCACTCGGGATATAGTTGGTTGTTAAATAACCGATAAAGTGATCGGGTCAACGGGGCTGCGCGATAAACACCCCGCTCGGTTATCCCAAAACGAAGCGAGCTGCTTAAGCGGCTCTTTTCCAAGCGGCCCGTGAGGTATAGTCTCTCGGTAGTCTGCCGCGCGATTAATTAGGTATATCGACAATTCGGCGATTGACCCTGTAGCGCGGGTAGAATATGACTAGGCTGTGGTGTGCTCAAAACACACCCGTGGCTGGTTTTCGGCGATGATCCGGAAAGCCCGACTGGATTGTCCGTTCGGTGGGCGAGGCGGCCGCCATTGGCTAAACGCGGTCGCTCCACGCCGGCGGGCGGAAATCCACAACATATATATATAATAATATATATATATATAATATATATAATATATATATATATATATATATATATAGTCATGCGCCGCTTAACGACGTTCCGGCAACGACGGATCGCATATACGACGGATCTGCCAGCTCTGAAAAAAAAAAAAATGAAAAAAAGATGAGCTGAAAAATTCCTATCGCCGAGTGATGATCGCCTCGTATAAAAATAGCACATACATTATGTACACTCTACAGAACATAATACCTCATAATGATAATAAACAACGACAGTGTGGCCCTGTTATAATGCGATCGTTGAGGTCCATAAAATGTCATCGCGAAAAAGCAGGGTCGTGCTAAATCGGGATTCAAGGAAATCGGTTCAAACCGAACCATGTTTGCACGTTTACCTTCCAGCAAGTAAATTACCTTTGAATTGAAGAATTCCACGAATAAATCGTTGTCGTCAATTAAAACAATTTTTTTGTGAAGCTTTTCATGTTGTTAAAACAATCGCACTGTACCAGAAAATATATTATCACAATTGAACAGGTGCTCGTTATTCATTTGTAATTATAACATCGATGCAATGATTACGTAATTTTAAAAATCAAACGCTATTTATTCACCTTCTATAATCGATGCGAGAGGAGGTTGTAAGCTGCTGCTAACCACACTGATGGCCGTCATGAACTGCACAAGGTAAAACTAACGTCTTCTGTCTCTTGGATGTGTTTCAATTGCCGACAGTATTTCAGTACAGTAACATCCTGTACAGGTTTGTATCCGAGGAGCAATAGGCTACACCATATAGCTTAGGTGTCTATGTTTGTGTAAGTACGATGTTCGAAAACGAAATGAAAAAAAAAAATGATGTTCGCACAACGACGACGTCGCTTAACGACGCGTTTCTCAGAACGTAACCCTGTCGTTAAGTGCGCATGACTGTTATATAATATATATATATATATATATTATATATATATAATTATTAGATATTATATATATATATATATATATATATAGATTGATAGATATAGTGCAGCAAGTGTATCTAAGTCAGCCACGAATGACTCCTTTTATAGTGTTTATCCATGTTGTTTGTGTTCCTGTAAGGGCATAATTACAACAGATATTTGCAATCACAACGCGATCGGCAAGGACAAGCCTTCCCCGGCTTACTCTTGGCAACCGGCACCGCTGACTTCCCCGCTTGGCCAAGAATCCAATGATGGCATATTTTGTTTGGTCTGCCATATGACCTTGACCTTCAACATTTAAGGATAGTGTAAATTACGAAAATGTGCCCCCATCTACAATCTATACATAAAACTCAACATCATGAAAATCGGAGGAAAATTATTCAAGTTATGATCAAAAAAAGTGATTTTTGTTAATTAGGTCAGAATCTGAAAAAAGCTGTCTCAAAT
This sequence comes from Eptatretus atami, assembly GCA_035128595.1. NCBI lineage: Eukaryota > Metazoa > Chordata > Myxini > Myxiniformes > Myxinidae > Eptatretus > Eptatretus atami. The sequence goes on from CM068961.1 coordinate 79,661,406, forward strand.
ATCAGGTGCACAACTTGAGTGCAGGTACACTATATGATGCAAGAACATCTTGGAAAGCCAAGCAGTCTGAGATTCCACAATGGCAAAATTGAGTGATGACAAAAAAAGATGCCTATTTTTTTCAGATGGCCATTTGACCTTGACCTTTAACTCAGAGGGGTAAAATGCAAATTAAGCGGAAATGCACCTTGCTCTAGATCTAGACCATCTAGAGAGGGTAATTTAGTTCTGATTGGACAAACTTCAGTAAAGTTATGATGAAAAATGTTAAAATGGCTGTCATTAGGTCACGACCTTAAAAATTAGGTCAAGGTCAAAAAAATTTACGTAAACGCAGCATAGTTTCTATTCACATTATTGATGCAAAATTTCATTCCAAAAATCCGAGCCGGCTACGAGATACAGCTCGGAAATTTCGGAAATTTGGAGTGCAGGAAGAATATATTGTTATGGTTGTGGGGGTAGTTGGAAGAATTTAATAGGGAATATAGCATTGTGTAGAGTTGCTTGGTCCGTGGACGTGTAGGAGGCATCTCGTTGGAACTAAGTGGGGAACCTGCGAGGTTAAGTGTTACGTGTCACCACACGAGGAAGTGGGGTCGTGTTGATTAGCTCGGGTTTAAGAATAAGCTTCCCCAGTACTATGTAATCAAACCTCTGTGACCTTTACCTATGTCTTTATAACCAAAACCATGAGGAGGAACAAGCAGGCTAGCCGAGCGGGCAGAAGCCCCACCTTCCTGGGTTTCGTGCGAGCAGGCCACGCCCCGGAGGCGGAGGATATATCGGCGCGATAAAAGAGGAAGGTTGGCTTGCACATTGTGGGAGGCTTCCGACTGTATAGGACGAGAGATTGGCAGAACGTACACACGAGGTCAGCGTGAGGGACGCACGAGGTCAGTGTGGGGAGCGGCAGAGTTGATTCGGAAGAGAATCAGAGGTGGGAGTTCACGGCTTGCGCATTTTTGGAGTGCCGTGATCAGAGCGGAGGCACGAGACGCATTGTTCAGAGAGGAGGGTGAGCACACGCCGAGGAGGATGACACGGCCATTGTATTCGTGTTTAGGTGATTTGGTTCACATGGTGAAGCAAGACGTTGGCCTTTAGCTCTTGGTTGAGTCGGTGAGGACGATCGGAGCCCACGAAGCCGTTATACTGGGGCTCTGAGCCTTGGTATGGAGTGCCGCTCGCGGATTGCCTGGCGTACGTTTGTCCTGCTTCAAGAGAAGCACCATTTTGCACGTGTCTGCACATGTAAATTGAAGCGCCTCCATTCCAAGTTCCACAGGGACCAGCTCTGGGCCAAGCTAAGTACAAGAATAGTGGAAAGGAAGGGTTTTCTTTTTATTTTGTTTCCCCGTTGTCTGTATTTGAGTCTGTGTGAGAGGCGCCTCGACTGTAGGATTTATTTATTTCATATTATTATCATTACCTTTTGAATTATTGTCCTTTGTAGATATTTATTTTATTTTCATTAAATGTGTTCATTTTGAAGAAACTGTATGAATCGTGCATTTGTGTATTTGTAGTGGGGTTCGAGGATAAACCCCCTGTGCATCAGTTTCATTCCCTGTACTCCTCTGCCCGTCCGCCATTACCCCATGCCCTTCCAGCACGTGTTAAAATCTCCGAGGATCAACGTGTCCGCCTCCTATTGATAAAGACTGCTCGACCGTCCCAGGGGCTGGTGGTGTTAACCGCCCGGCACCACAATTTGGGTTAGGTGGTTAACCTGGGCTGGCCGGCCACCCCCGTGACTTATATATATACATATATATAAATATATATAGACACACACAAACACACACACCTTTCTAAACAATGGTTTAGTCCTCCAATGGGTCTAAGAATCTCTGTGACACAATTAAAAATTGGGGGCACTACTTGTCAAAAAACCCTACAAAATATTTGAGCAGTTTTCATGCCAACACAATTACGTTTATTATATTGCTATTGATATTAGAGACTTGGTGAATATGATGCAGAAATTGGAAACTAGGTAAGTTACATGATGTCATCATTCCTCCATACTTTGCAAAATAAATTTCCCCAAGTTTTAATTCATCCCAACACCCAACTTCAAGACCCAATAAGTGCAAACACAGCAACTGAAGGAAGAGCCCGCATCATTTGATCGTCCTCCTTCAACGAGTAACCATTTTTGTTGAAAAGGCAGGTTGATTGATATTGTTTCAACATAAGCCAACAGTTTCCCTTGATGGCATACAGTAAACATTGTGCAGTTTTATTGGGGGATAATCCCATTTGCTGGATATTTTTACATGAGTAATTAATCATCATAATGGTGGAATTGAGCGACTCAGCTAAAAGTCCATCTTGGTAGCTCGTGAATAAAAGCCCGATGTTCATTTCCTCTTCGACATTTGACCAGTTTCTGTGATTGAAGATTTTGTTTGTTTGTTTCGTACAGCGATTTATTAAACTTTCAACACCCTTCATGGTCGGTCATTCAAATTTCAATATCCCCAACTTTGCAACGATACCTTTTTCGTTTTATGAAAGAGCAAACAAGTTGGTACAGGCAGGAAATTATTGAAATGTATTTTTGTTGCGCGGTCTACATTTAAATCTTGACCAACACCACACCAGAACCACCAAGGTTAAAAATAGAATGCTCTCAAGATTGCATGCATATACCCTCCCTGCAAGCAAAGCCTGATGTGTGAGAAACTCACCACTGAGAAAACAGTGCCACACTGTGGGAGGCCAGGACTGCGACCAACTTGGTTTATCTTCTTCACAAGGTGAATGGTCCAGCAAACAAGCTTCAGACTCAACCTCCACGTCCAAATCCTGACATAATGATACACAAAAACTGACAAGTGAGCAGTTCATTGTGTATTTTAAAATCCATTTTCATGAAATACTTTTTGCTTGTTACTCAGTTCATAACTAAGGTAGATGCATACAAGTATTTTATCAAAACTACAAGTATTTTATCGACTTGTATAATCATATCTTCTTTGCTACTGTGGTATAGAATGGTATTTTCATTATTATTATTATTATTATTATTATTATTATTATTTAATTAGACATCCACATATAAAGCTCATTCTAACCACTCACTGACTGACTGATATTAATGTTCGGTACCTTCCGGATGACGGAGAAAGAGAAAATTTTGCTAACCGACTGACATCGAAAAAAAAAATATCACAGAATCACATCGGGGAACAAAAAATTAATAAGGATTAAAAAAACATAATCACACAACCGTTGGAAAGTGTCTGTAAATGAAAATATCCAAAAATCAGTGCAGCATTGTGCTCACTGCAGGTAAGCGACCTGAGACAATGGGGAAGCATGGTTCGTTATTCCTTACAATGTGTAAGCATACCCCCACTAGTAAATATTGTTACGGCTGTGGAAATTCGCAGAACACCACAAAGGTTCCTTAGATCAGTTATCCCGGTAAGTGTGTGTTCAGAAAGGTTTCCCCACCGTTGTTTAGAGGGATTTCTTCGTGTTCATCGGGCTGTGACCCTTTGAGGTAGGTTTTTCTTTTTCTATTGTTATTTGGAACCGACAGATCACGCTACGACCCTTTTCGTCGCGTCGAAAAGGGGTCCGAGCACGCAGAGTGAAGAACAACAAGGAAACCTGCGCTAGTGCGCAGGTTTTCGCGCCCTTTCTTCTCCGCGGCTGGCACGAGAAGGGGCGAGGCAGCTTGCTCCCAATTGGTGGATGCGCGGTGTGACGCGGTAGGAGTCGAGGAACGCCCCTTTGGGAGAAGCTACTGGAAGGAAGGTGGAGCCGAAAACGGGGTGGGGCGAAGGGCGGAGCCCCGTGTTATTTAAGGCAGACGGCACGCGAGGCTCGAGCGGTCTCCCTGTGGTCCAGGCTCTCGCTGCTTTCTCTGCTCGTGGTTCACTCGCCTCCCCGCTCTTTGTGGTTCATGACTCGCTTGTCTTTGTGGTCCGGTGGAGCGACCTGTGCATCGGAGACACGGACTGAAGGCGTAGCTCTGCCGGCTGTGTGGTGCCGAACGCGCGTCCGGGCGGGAGCGCCGGAGAGAGCTTGCCGCCACGGGAGGCCCGGAATCAGGCGCGGCCACGCTAACTGCCGCGGGGACGGGACGTCACGACTCGCCGACCACCGAGGGGGGGGGGGGGCAGGTAACCTGCATCGGTCTCGTGGGCCTATTCGGTCAGCCAAGGCTCACGGACATAAAGGTCCCAGACCCCGTCTACCTCCTTGTCTATGAGGGGGTCTTTTCCTTTGTTTTTGAGTGCATGCTGTGGGCCGTGTCTATTAAGTAGACCTGTCTAAGTAACTGTGCCTGTACATTGATCCTTGCTCATATTCGGTGTATGCTTTCTATTTGCCTTGCTTGTACATACGTGCATGATTCCTTGCTGTGTTGTGGTAAATAAATGTACTTGCTTGTGAATGTATCCCGTTCGTGCGTCCTCTTTCCCCATTGAAATGCCATCTTGCATCGCGGAATAAATAGTGTGGGTTTAAACACCCTTAAAAGAATCGGATCCGCGAGGTCGGCGATAATACCCGCTCGGTTATCACTGAGAACGGAAGAACCGCTTAGCGGTTCGTGTCCAAGCCGACCTGCGCGAGGTACGGCTGCCCGGTCGGCTCCCCGCGCAGGTACTTAGGTAATTCGATTCGGCGAGTGACCCTATCTTGCGCGGGTAGACAATTGGCACGGCGGTGGTGGGGTTGAAGACCCACCCGTGACAGGGTTCCGGCGTTAGCTCCGGAAGGTCACGACTGAATGTCGTCGGTGGGCGACGCGGTTGCTATTATGGAAAGCGGCCGATCGCACGCCGGCGGCGCGAATTCGTAACACTGGTGTCCGGGAGTGAGATTCAATCCACCCCGTCTCCAAACTAAATTAACGGGAATCGGACCAGGGTGCGAAGACAACCCCCCCCCCCCCCCCCGTTCCCATCAAATCGGAGCGATAAAAATAAATTCCACGAAATAAGATGGCTTTCAAGGCGAACGGGTGCCGGGGTATTAGATTTAGAAATTTGACTCCATGGCTCAGGACGAGAACCCGAGCAGGAAATGCTTATTGGGCAGGATGAATTTCCCCAAACGGACCCAGAGTCCGAAATGGGCGGGCAGCGGCAGAGGCCGCGGTGTATGACACCCCCCTCCCTCCTCCGTCAAAATCCCTCCCCGTTCCCGGGAACCGCGCCCGACCAAGGCATTCGGCTTCGTCAGGGTCGTTCACATGAACCAGTTGGGGAGATGTTGATGGGAATGAGGAAACAATGGACGCAAACACGCAGGATTTGTACAGCAAAAATGAATGCGAACATGAAGCGATGGGAAACGAAATAAAAGCGAATGCACGCAAGATAAATGGCGAAATGGATGAGAATGTGCAAACACTGCGGGGTGGATGCAGCGCATGGGGCTAGATCTCCGGGGAGGCCAAGGGGAACTAAAGGAGAAATGGCAAACGAAATAAAAACGGCTGTGCAAGAGATAGACAAATTAGGACAAGGAATGAAAAAAGTAAAAGAAGGACAAGACCAAATAAAGGGGAAATGAAAGGAACACGACGACGATAGAACAATTAAAGAAAGAGCAGGGGAAGATAAGAGAGGGATTGGGAGTCGTGAAGGAGGAAAGTGTGAAAAAAGACATCAAGACATAACGAAGAGAGTTGAAAAGCTGGGACGGGAGGAAAAAACGGAGACACAGAAAGAATTGGAGGCCGTAAAGGACGAGTGTAAAAAGAGACATGAAGAGATGACGGAGATGGTTAAGGAAATGGAGAGGAAAGCCGAGGGGAAGACAGAGGAACTGGGAAGACG
>CM068961.1:79693821-79731053 GCA_035128595.1 Eptatretus atami
CGGACGGCCAGCTCTAGGAAGAGTCTGGGTAGTTCCATATTCTTTCAATTTCCTAATGATGGAGCTCACTTTGCTCATGAAAACTTTTAACACTCTCAAAATTGTTTTATACCCTTCCCCAGATCTATACCTCCTCACAATTCTATCTCAGGAGTTCCACGGACAGTTCCTTGGACTTCATGGTGGAGTTTCTGCTCTGACGTGCACCGTCAACTGTGGGACCTAATATAGAAATGTGTGTTTCTTTCCAAGTCATGTCCAATCAACTGAGTTGACCCCTGGTGGACTCCAATCAACTTGAAGAGACATCTCAAGGATGATCAAAGGAAATTGGATGCACCTGAGCTCAATTTGGAGTGTCATAGCAAAGGTGTTGAACAATTATTGATGCAAGACATTTCAGTTTTTCATTTTTAATGGATATGTAACTATTTCTATTTTTTTAAATTCCACTTGGACATTATGGGGTGTTTCGTGTGGACCAGTGACAAAAATTTAAATTTCATCCGTTTTTAATTCAGGCTGTAACACAACAAAATGTGACAAAAGTTGAGGGGTGTGAATACTTTCCGAAGGAACTGTTTGTGTCTTTCGTACATCATAAAACATAAATAAAAGAAAAAATATCCCTTTGGGCCAACCATATTACTGTGCAAGAAAACTGCACAATCCTCACATATTTGAAGGTTTTGAAATTGCTCAACGACAAATGTCATTCACCGGCATTGATAAAATGTCACAAAGACATTAAAGGTCGTCTCACTGGATGTGAAATCACCAAGTTTCATGGGGATGGCACAAACCTATTGTTGTATTACATTGAAAACCACGTAAAATTAATAATAACTCGAGCAAAGTTGATGATGCGCCATCGCATATCCCCACACTTCATAATAATTAGAAGGGCACATGTTAGAGCGCATACCTCCGCCACGCAATGCCTGATCCACGAGAACATATCGGGCCAAATACATTTTTGAAATATCGTGCTATATAATCGTTTTTGGCCCCATCTCTCAATGGTGAAGAATCATTTTTTAAAAAATTAAAAATTCTGGGATCCAGATCCGAATTTGGATCTTCACCAAAATCTAATCAGTTCGTCCTTGTCAATCACATCGCCCAACCTGCCCACCAGGTTTTATCCGAATCCATCCACAACTTTTTGAGATATCCTGCACACAGACAGACAAACAGACAGACAAGCCGGTAGGGCGATGGGTCGCCGAGCATGGAAACTATAGATATAGAGCAAAATGGATGTCATATAGCGATGGGGAATCACCTTAAGATTATGCATATCAAATCTCATCCAGTTCCATCTACTGATAACTACTCGGTATCCATTTGAATGAAAAGTACCGAAAATGCGGTTTTAAATCGGAAATCCCCAAAGTTCGAGGGGTGCTGTGGGTGAACAAAGATCTAAATCGAAAATCCGGCTCGATCGTTGTGCACAATGTATTCCAGACGATTAGTGTGAATTTTCATGACCATCCGACCATAACCCTAGGAGGAGTAGCATTTGGCGCGAAGGCACCTCCAGCTCTCGCATATTATCGATTTTTGCACTAATTGACCTTTGACCCCTGCCCTAAGCGAAATCGGTCAATATGTCCTGAGGCAAAGTTGTAGTACTCATTGAGTACCATGAACCTGCAAAGTTTATTCGTATTGATGCACTCACCTGGTCGCTAGGGGACCTTCAATTTTCGCCAATTTGCGCGCACACCCTAATTGTAGGGGGCGCTGTGGTAAAGTATTCCATATATCACAAAAACCGGAATATATTTGATAGGGCATACCTGCAGATCATTTGTGCCAAATTCATAACCCTACGTGGGATAATGGCTTTCGGAATTGATTTCGCGTGAACGGTACCGATTTTGAAGGTTTTCTGGTTGTTGCTAGGGAACCAAAGCGTCCCTACAACCATCACAATTTCCAAAGCACAGGTCATAAGATGTACCACCACCCGAGTTTGGTCAAAATCCGCCCACGTTTACTACCATATTTGCTGATGACAAAGAACAAACATCCAAACAAACAGACAGAATTACTGACAATAAGGGTCACCTATTTTGGCGACCCAACAGACAGAAAGACAGAGAGGGGTGAAAACATAACCTCCTTCACCTTCGTGGCGAGGTAATAATAATAATGAGTTAGTCCACAGGGAGCTTCGATGGAGGAGGAGGCAATTAGTCCCACAAAGCTGACGCTATCGCTGTTTGTCTGTGCTGTCTAAATTCGAATCTCAAGCAAGGAAGCAGGACATCCCATTTTTAAAGTCCGTCTGACTCTCCAGGGTCAGTTCAAATCGCCAAAATCCCAGACTCCGAGTGGAAGTTCCAGCCAATATAGCACAAAGGCTGATTACTAATGAATGCTTCTGACTAAGACCTTCATAATTACTTTAGATAAAAGATTGAGGTTGGAGTGAGTAATGGAGAGTAAAAAAACAGTCACAGTGAGAGTGAGACTGAAAACCTGTGACTCAGAGGGTTGTGGTTGGATTACATAGGATTATAAGGAGGGTAAAACAAAAAAAAAAAAAACAGTGTGTTAAGGATGGCAGAGGGATGGCAGGAAAGCCTAGAGGTCAGCACCACTCGTCTCTAAGCTGTCTAGCCTGGGTTTGAATCCCGACGCAGCCATAAACTGTCATCCTATAAACTGTTTCACAGGCAGGATTGTTCATCAATGCGTGTGCCGTCCCTCGGGTGGATGTTAAACGGTCTGCCGGCATTAGTTGATGGACGTTAAAGATCCCACGGTGTACTTTGCGAAGAGTAAACGAGTTATCGCCGGCACCATGGTCAAATTCCAAATTTTTGCCTGAACAACTGCTGGGAAGGCAATGGCAAACCACCCAGTATAACCCTTACCAAGAAACTGCTTTGGCAGCATCAACACTCTGTAATAGAGTATGCTATCATCAGAAGGAGTATATGGAGGATGGAGGATGGCACGAGATGGTGTTACACAGACTACATGAAGGCCCTGGAAGGAAGAGTGAGATTGGCCGGTGAGGGGGTTTATCAAACCAGAGAAAAGAGGAATAACAAAGCATTTGCAAACATCTGGATGGGTCGACGCAAGATTATTAGATTCCAATAGGCAGATGCCTCTGCATGGGGAATTACAAACCATGTTCGTGAAGATTCATTCACAGCAAGTTGGTATAAAAGTGCATTAAATGTGGGATCAGTATTTTTTTTTTTAGCCGCGTCGCGTTGCGAACGCTGGCTCTAAGAGAGCTCCGCGTTGTTCTTGTTCTTCTTCTGGTGAAGACAAAACCTTTATGACGCGGCTCTTGGACACATTTGTCCTTGTTTTTGAAAATATTTTTAAATGACCACAGAAAAAGTTGATTACCATCTTAAATTACGGACTGTTGTGCGAGCTAATCCTTAAATACTAGGCTAGGATGCACTACAGGATATCCCCGATAAGCAAGTGCAAATATTTTCTTTAACGGAGAACATCACACCACACACGTATTAAAAAAATAAACAAACAAACAAACAAATAAATAAAAAATACTCTCACCCAGTTCGCAAAGGGTAATAAACACCACTATTTCAGAATTAGCACAAAATGAACTCATCGTTTTGGTATCGAACACTGGCATGTCAATCATTCCGATTCAATCGTCCAAGCAGATTAAGCAGAAACTAGAACGGCACTCGGGAGAGCGTGTACCTCCGCCAGGACGAACAGTTTAACGTTTTCTATCCCACTGATAAGCCGGATCTGGCTCCAGACCTGAACCTACATCAAATTGCCTTGTCCTTGTCATCGACCCAACTCATCCACAATTTTTTGATGCGTCGTTCTTGGACCCATCTCTCAACGGTGATGAATCACTGAGAAAATTAAAAAAATTTTTTATCGTTTCTGAATCCTGATTCGAATCTTCACCAAAATCTAATCAATTTGTCCCCCTTACGCCCCTAATCCGTCCAACAAATTTCGCCCAAATACGTCCACAACTTTTTGAGATATCTTGCTCACACGGACAGGCAGACACGGGTGAAAACATAACCTCCGTCCACCGTCGGTGGCGGAGGTAAAAAATGGAGGAGCTATTTCTTCATTTGGCAGAAGGTTGACACATTAAATGCAAACACATGTCCATGTAATAAATAAAATGAAGTTTCTCGTTTGGTTATCATGATCAAACAAACAGTAAAGGGGCCAAGCATTAGAGAGGGAACTGTCATGGAAACAGTAATGGGTGGAAGGTAGATGAGACGAGAGGAGTAAGCCAGGAGGAAAGGAGATGGGACAAAGAAGTTCACCATCTTTGCCTACGTGGATTCCAGCAATCTACAGCACATCGAGCGAACACATTTAATTACCCTTCCTTGGATTTTATCAAACGACGGTTGATAAGAGTATGTTTACTCCCGTGGGAAATGACGTGGGGCTGATCTTTTGAGCGTTAGCTCTTCATAAAAGCAAAAAAAACAAATAATTTAAAACGCCTCCGACGAAGGGTTAATGCTTCAAACTTCAGGCACACCTTATTTAAGCCTACTCTTATCAATCAAATAACTGACCAAATACAGCACTGGAGTATCAGGAGGAACAAGCAGACAGAGACGGAGTCATCAGAAGGGACGTGGATAGGATTCGGGGTGCAGGTGCTACTCCTCCACCCTCAAGCCCATCCAGGCGCAGCCAAGAGAACCTTAGAAAAACTATTTGCAAGATTCACCCCTCCGTCGACAAAGAAAAAGAAAGAAAGAGAGATGGAGGACAGAAAAAACACACACTCACTCACACAAACAGAAAACAGCCACACTTCATACCAACGGGAAGCATACACACCACACACCAACAAAAAGCACACACATCCCCCCTTCACACCAGAAATACCTTAACACTTCCAACCTGAACTCCACAGAATGTACACAGGAATCCACCAGGACACACATCAATACAAGGCCCTCTAATTAGAATGAACATCCATTTCCGGTAAACACGAATGACACTTCCAGTTTAAATATTAATTATTTAATTAAAAAATAAATAAATAATAAATAAATAAATAAACAGCCCCCTCCCCCCCCCTTTTTTTTACCTCCACCACAAAGGTGAAGGAGGTTATGTTTTCACCTCTTTCTCTCTGTTTACTTGGTGAAAAATTTCTTTGCCAAGTATGTTGGTCTGTAAGCGTATGTCTGTCACATGATATTTGGCCACAGTTTTCGAGAAATCATTTTGAAATTTTTTGTGTGCAGTTGACCGGCCAAGGAGGGCAACGCTAAATTTTAGTGGAGATCCAAATCCGGATCCGGATCTGAGAATTCTTTAAGTGATTCTTCAGCAATGAGAGATGGCGCCAAAAAAGATATATTGCACAATATCTCAAAATGTTATGGGTGGATTCACAAAAAAGTTGGTGGACAGATTGAGAGTGCCACTAGGAAGAATCGATTCGATTTTGGTGAATATACGAATCTAAATCTGGATACAACAATTATTTAATTTATAACTGATTCTTCACCGTTGAGAGATGGGGCTAAAAACGATATTGCATGATATCTCAAAAAGTTGAGGACGGATTCGGATGAATCTTTGTGGACAGGTTGGGTGTGTGAAGAGGTCAAATCGATTCGATTTTGGTGAAGATCTGGATTCGAGAATTTTTCAGGTGATTTCTCACCATTGAGAGATGCGGCCAAAAACGATGTATCGCATGCTATCTATAAAAGTTGTGGACGAATTGTGACAAAACGAGGTGGAAGAGTTTGGTTCGGTGACAAAAACAAGCCGATTCAATTTTGGTTAAGGTCTGGAATCAGATCCAACCGATCAGTGGCATACAAAATGTAAACTATTCAACCTGGCGGAGGTATGTTCTCCACGGAGTGCAGTTCCGTTTCATCACTTTGTCACACGATGAGTGATTTTTCATCTGTTTGTTATTTGCAAAATTGAAGATTTTTCAAGTATAGTGGTCAGTCGATTTCGTTATTCTGTCTGTCTGTTTGTTTGTCACCGACAGGTCACAATTTTAAACCGATCTTCACAAAACTTCACCGCGTGGTAGAGTTTGTCATAAGGATGAAGCCTATTGTTTTTGAGGTCAAAATCGGCCAAAGGTCAACAACATAGGTGAGATTTCTAAATTCCTCAATATTCATCCGATTGTGTTGAAATTTGAAGAGTAGTTATATTTCATGTCAATGAATTCAACCTGCCAATTATTTTTAAGGTCAACATAAACTAAAAGGTAAACATAGGCCCAAGGTCAACAACTAAGGTCTTATTTCGAAACTCAATTTTATCCAATTGACTTGAATTGAAGAGATATGTATATGTAATATATATATATATATATATATTATATATATACACAGTCATGCGCCGCTTACAACGTTCCGGCAATGACGGATCGCATATACGACGGATCTGCCAGCTCTGAAAAAAAAAAAAAAATGAAAAAAAATGTAGCTGAAAATTCCTCTCGCGAGTGATGTAGCCGACGTAGCGCTGCAGTCGTATAAAAATAGCACATACAATTATGTACGCTGTACAGTACATAATACTTCATAATGATAATAACGACATGTGGCCCTGTTATAATGCGATCGTTGAGGTCCATAAAATGTCATCGCGAAAACGCAGGGTCGTGCTAAATCGGGATTCAAGGAAATCGGCTTTCAAACTGAACCAATGTTTCCGCGTTTACCTCTAGCAAGTAAATTACCTTTGAATTGAAGAATTCCGCGAATAAATCGTTGTTACAGTCGAAATTAAAACCCAAATTTGTTTTTTGGTGAAGCTTTTCATGTTGTTAAAACAATCGCACTGTTCCGAAAATATATATATCACAACATTGACAGGAGCTCGTTTCTTCATTTGTAAATTATAACATCGATGCAATGATTACGTATTTATAAAATCCAAACGCTATTTATTCATCTTTCTATAATCGATGCGAGAGGAGATTGTAAGCTGCTGCTAACAACACCGATGGCCGTCATGAACAGCACAAAGGTAAAACTAACGTGTCTTCCGTCTCTCTTGGATGTGTGTTACAATTGTCGACAGTATTCAGTACAGTAACATGCTGTACAGGTTTGTATCCGAGGAGCAATAGGCTATACCATATAGCCTAGGTGTGTAGTTTTGTGTAAGTACGATGTTCGAAAACGAAACGAAAAAAAAAAAAATGATGTTCGCACAACGACGACGTCGCTTAACACGCGTTTCTCAGAACGTAACCCGGTCGTTAAGTGGCGCATGACTGTATATATAAATATATATATATATATGTATATTGAAACGCAAAAGAAACTACACCTTTTAAACCTTTAAATATCAACAATAACACTACGTGTAGTGAATGTGTGAACTTATTTGTGACAATAGTGTCCTCACTGTCACAAAAGGTCACGGATGGTCACTTGAACCTTCAGTTGTCACTTCATAGCAAGCTGTTGAACAGCCGTTTTGACTGTCAGTGATTAGCCAAGGGTATGGGATGATTTTAATGAGCTGCACGTGATGTCTTGATATTGGCTTTTAAAAGGCCAGTGCAAAATGGGCATTTCAATAACATGCCACGATTGTCAAGGGATTAACGGCAGTGTGCCTTGGGCATCTGCAAGGCGGATTGAGCTACCGTGAGGTGGCACGTCGCCTTGGCTGTTCACACCAGACGATATCGGCCCTGGTGGACAGAGAACCCTCCACAACTCTGCAGATGACAGACCTCGATCAGGGAGGCCAAGAGTCACTGCAAGGCAGGACAGGCAGATGGTCCTAAGTCACCTGCGACTCGATTCCGTCCGACTCCCGCATTGCGGCAGAAACTCCGGGCGTGCAAACCACGGATCTCCAATGATACTGCACGAAGACGACTGCATGATGCACTGCCTGTATCCAAACAATGGTGGCCACACACGCTATTGAAAGGGGACTGACATTGCACCCTGTGCTGTTCTGTACTGTAGAACAAACTTATGAGATGGTGTATCTTGGTCAAAAACTTGACATGTCATCATAAATGCCAATGTTTCAATTAGCAATTGTTGGTTTGTTTTATTTTGAACTGTTCAATTTTATTACATTTCAAACAAGTGGTAAGTTTCTTTTGCGTTTCAGTTATATATATGATTATATATAATATATATATAGAGTCACTGAATTCAACCACCAATTATTTTGGAGGTCCACATCAGCAAAAAGGTCAACATAACCAAATTTCTAAAAATGTCAATTTTCATCCGATTATTCACCATTGAGAGATAGGGCCAAAAACTATATATAGCATGATATTTGAAAAATATATTGGGCCCGATATGTTCTTGTGGATCGGGCTTGCATGGTGGAGTAAGCGCTCAACCGAGTGCCCCTCTAATCATTGTTATTTACACAACTTGCAATGCTATGGGAAGCTGTTGACATGAAAACCAACCAAACTAAAACTAGAGATTACAATGACATCTAAAAACCTTAGTCAGTGTCCAAGTCTCGCATCCATAGAGCAAGACTGGAAGCACCAAGGACCTGAAGACTCGGACTTTTGTCCTCCGCACAGGTATCGGTTAGCTTGGTTTGGTTGCATTTTTACGACCTTTGAACTTTGGCCGAAAATATCTCGAGAACAAAAATACTACCCCTCCAGTTTTTTGACGTTATAGTAGACAGTATGAACTTTCATTTTCATGCAAGGCAGGTCAAGGTCACGAGGTTCAAGGACAAGGTCAAATGTCAGGTCAACAAATAATCCACCCCTAACTTAACTATATCGATGAACCGATGCTGGATTTGCATTCTATGGCCAATTACCTTTCCAACGACACCAAAATAATCGAGATAGGCAAGGGGTTGCTGAGATATGAGGATTTGAATTTTGGTGGAAAGCGACATTAGTCGAAAAGGTCAAAAGTTCTCAAGGTCATATCTCGTCACCCCTAGTCCGATTTAGCTAAAATTTTGTATGTGAACATAGACTATCATATGTAACATACATGCAAAAAATTAGCCAAATCTGAGGGGGTCGGGTTACAACCCTTGGGTGAACTGAGGTAGAATGACCCTGGCACCCACGAAGACAAGGAATCCTCCAGAGGGATCCCGATTCACTGAATCGAACGCTTTACAGAGATCAACATCGGCTGCAGCAGCCCCTGCGAAACTCTCGTCTGCGTTCGGTGAGGACCCGAAGAGCAAGGATACGGTCAATCGTTGACCTCTTTGGTGTAAAGCCTGACTGCTCTGGAAGCTGGTGCTCAAGCAGATGGTGGCGAACCCTATCAAGAATTATCCGAGCAAAGACCTTGCCCGCACTGAGAGCAGCGTCACCCTCGGTAGTTTTTGCAGTCTTGGCGATCACCCTTCCCTTTCAGAGAGGGACAACAAGGCCCCTCTTCCAATCGTTGGATGATGCCTGTATTCCAGGCAGAGCACAAAACCGCATGCAACGACAGAGTGCAGCATTTCTACCAGCCTTGAGAAGCTCAGCATGGATCCCACAGATCCCTGGAGCTTTACCCCTTACAACCGGTTCACCGCAGCCCGTGTTTCCACAAGTGAAGGTGGACCACAGTTGATTCGTTGGTCAGCAACAGGGATTGTAACACCCTTGACGTCCAACTCGACAGCTGGTGGATCAGCCTGGTGCAACCGCTCAAAGTAACCGGCCCAGCGGGCCTTCACTTCAGACTCCTCTGTCAAGAGCCCACCACCCTTGTCTAACTGCAGTGCTCCGAGGATGGGCTTGGTGAATGCAATGCATGAATTCCCCTGCAAGCGGGACGAGAATCACCTGTCCACAGGTGATGCTCTACCCCCACAGATTCCTCGCACATAGGCATCCTTGTCCACCCTTAGCACACGTACAGTTTTATGCCTCAGCTCCCTGAACAGCTCAGCTATGCCATTCAGCCTGGCCTGCGACTGGTCAATGGTATCCAGTGTCCCTGAGAGACAAAATTCTTCTTTGCCCTACGGTGAGTTCCAAGCCATCCACCGGCAACATCAAAGACGGTGGTTGAAGGCACTCCACATCTTTCAGGACCCACAAAGCACCCAGATCCCACAAATTCCACTCGCTGTTCCAAACTTCTCAGCTACCCTCTCATCCTTGAGCTTGCCAACATCCAGCCTTGGCTGGGATGGTACCATTCTCCTGGATTTAAGGTGCAGCTTTAGAGTTGCTACAACAAGCCGGTGGTCAGTATGGAGGAACTGAGCACTCCGGTAGACCTGCAGTTCTGGATCATCCTCCAGCGACCGTTAACGAGGACATGGTCAATCTCCTGTGCCACACCGCCAGCGTTGGAATACCAAGTCCAGCGATGAGCTTGTGGGCGCTGAAACCATGAACCAGCCACCATAAGTCCATGACTTCTTGCAAAGTCAAGGAACTTAGTGCTATTCTGGTTCATAGTTCCTGACCCATGGGACCAACACACGTCTCATAACCATCCTATCAGCTCCAGTCGATGCATTGAAATCCTCCAAGACTAGAAGTGTATCTTGTCTGGGGCACTGATCAACCACAGACTCAAGCGTGGCATGAATGTGTCCTTCACGGTGAGATCACTCACCTCAGTCGGAGCATAGACAGAGACCAGGGAAATGACACCTAAGGAGTGACGAATCCTTAGTCTCATAATACGCTCGTTGACCGGTGTTACCTCAATTATCATTGGGGTCAGCTTATTGGATACAGCTACAGCAACTCCTTGAGTATGGAACCATCAGAGCGACCAGACCAATAGTAGGTGTAACCACCCACCATTATCTCGCCGCAATCCGGTCTCCGAACCTCAGAGAGTGCTGCAATACCGATGTCCAAAGCTTGAGCTCAGATGATAAAGAGAACAGGTGATCATCCTCCCTTAGGGAGGACATTCCAGGCACCCACCGAAGGGACCGCCTCAGGTTAACCCAAGGAGACCGCCGTCTGGTGGACGACACCTCAGCACCACTCCGACACATTCTCCCGCAATTTGACCCAGGAATGTTACCCATGGTTTCCCTCCTATCAAAGATTGGGGGTCCCGAAGGCTTTGCCCCAATCCCGTCATCCGGTGAGCTGCCCTGCGAAGGGAAGCTGCACAGGAGGTACTCCCACGGAGTGGGTTTCAGAGTTTTTTGCGTTTTTGTGTTTTGCGGAATGAAGGGTTTTACGGTGGCCGGAGTGCAAATCCTGCCACAACCTCCTAATAAAAAGTAACCCAACTGCAGAGGACGTCCGCAGACACAGTTGGCACTAGATATGGATTATGGATGGCCGTTGCTCACAAGGAGCTCCTCCGCCCTTTGACAGGTTTGTTTTTAATCCTGCTGGTTGTCCATATCAAAACACCCTCCTCACCAAAAAACCTGGTGGGGAGACGGTTGAGTCGCCGACAACCCAACCATGGAAAAGGTTAGTACAGGTTACATGATACCTGTAAGCAGGTCACAGATTAACTGGCTGACCTGACTTGTGGAGGACTTATGTTAAAAATTCCACGGACTGCAAGAAGAACGAGAACGGCACTCGGTAGAGAGCAAACCTCCGCTCAGGCTGAACAGTTTACGTTTTGTATCCCACTGATGGGCCGGATCTGGATTCAGATGTTCACCAAAATTAAATCAAGTATTCCTCGTCACACACACAACCTGTCCACCAAGTTTCGTCCGAGTCTGTCCATAACTTTTTCAGATATCGTGCTGTATGAATCACTTTTGGTCCGATCTCTCAATGGTGAAGAATCCCTGAAAAAAATTCCAGTATCCGGATCGTCCCCAAAATCAAATAATTTCTTCCATGTCACACACACACCTAACATGTCCACCAAATTTCATCCAAATCTGTCCACAACTTTTTGAGATACCTTGTTCACAGACAAACAAACAAACAAACAAACAGTTGAAAACATAACCTCCGTCCACCTTCGTGGTGGAGGTAACAAACAAATCATTGCTTGAGGAAATTAGACCACCATGTACAATCACCCGACTTAGCATGGTCACAAATAAACGATTTGGCAGCATGTTGTCTTGCCAGGTCCATAATAAGGGAGAACTCCAGATCAGCAGTTCTGCATTCATTTATGTGTGACCATAAATCTCAGTCTTTGGCATAATCTCAGTCTCAGAGACGTGAGTGCCACACAGAAGTCACCGTAGTTGGCATAATCAGTCATATTGCATTCAGGGTTAGAGATTGACTGACACACAATCGCGCGCGCACGCACGCACGCACGCACGCACACACCTTCTGAAGTTAGCAACCAATGACACACACGTCTTGAGCATTTTTAATTCAACAACTTCACATATTTTCATGTTTTACCTCTTGTTGTATGGAAACCTAGAGGCTCATGGAAAAGCTAAATGATAGAGGGTAGCAGGTACACAGACTGACACGGATCAAAGCTGAACAGGTAGAAAAACATCACAGGTAGAACAAGAGTGGATGGCTAGTTTTTATTTTTTCTTAAGGAAATTGGGAGAGGCAGTAAGCAAGAGTATGAGAGGCGGTAGTGGGTATAGAATTAAGATTGGGCTGATGATGGCCAACACTCTTGAAGGAGGGAAGGGAGGGGCATGAGAGAAAACGCAGGGAGTCGGTCCACAGAGAAGACAACAGAGGGATGAAGGAATGGAGGTGAGTGTTCAACAAGAATTTGGGAGACAAACCAGGTGTGGGATTTTGATAGAACATCGGTAGTCCGAGGAGGGCTGAAAGAAAGATGGAAGGACAAAAGGACGAGAGTGCAGGAGGAGGGAGGCCAAAAGTGAGTCGCTATGAAATTATGTCATGACCAACCTGCTTGTAGTCAGCAACAAGCTGACCTTGGGACTTGGCCTCCTGGCATGATATGCAAATAACACAGAGCTTTGAACTCGATCGCCTCCAAGGGATCAATGAAAAGCAGCTGCACGAGCCCATAATGAAGACTCCGTGATAATTCAGATGAAGGCCTTATCTCTTTTACATTTCAACTACTAAGGTCTGCATTGATGAATCACATTTGCTCGCAAAATAATCACGCAACTATAGTTGTATATGTAGTCCATAATGATATTTCCTTTAAGGCCTCGAGCATGTGAGCAGATAAGCTGATTCAAGTGAACAAAATCATACAAGAAGGGAAAGTTACAATTCAAAAGGTTTCCTGGATATAAAAACCAGTTCGTTTTTGTATGTATGTATGTATGTATGTGTATGTATGTGTATGTATGTGTGTATGCATGTATGTATGTATGTGTGACCTCACTGCCTTCCCCACAATGGGTGGACAGCTGGTCCGATTCAACCAATTGTCCTGAAAAAAAACAAACATCATACTTCGGCCATTTCATAAACATTAAAAATATATCAAAATAAATAAATAAATAAACAAGCTGGTAGGATGACTACCCAATATACCTGACGCGTGGCACGTTCGATGGGGATGACCTGAGGATTATGCACAATAAAATTCATGATTCTAGCTTCAGGGTAATGCTGCAGATTGTTTTTTCGTTAAAATCCCCACATTTAGAGGTTTTCGGCCGTTGCTAGGCAACGGAGGGGTCCATAGCAACGGTTCTTTCTCACACATAACTAGGAACACCATGAACCTACCATACTAGTTTCATGTTATATTGACTCATAGTCTCTGAGATATAACGAACTTCGTTTTTTTATTGTTTTCGACCAGGGTTCATTAAGTCTATTCTCCGACAGTTTTCATAGGATCCGGCTGGAAATTTTTGACAATATGGCTGAATGTTACTGCCCACAGTCGCTCGTGGCCCGATTTTTGATTTTTGAAAAAATTTTTTTATGTTTTTCAAAAATTTCAAAGTCCGTTGCTAGGCAACGGTGGTGTCCATAGCAACGGTTCTTATTTGCAACACACTAGGTCATGTGATGACCTACCAACCAAGTTTCATCGAAATCGCCATTGTATTAAGAGGCACTGGACCGAACAACAGACAGACTGACAAACAAGCCGGTAGGCGGACATGGGTAGTCGCCTACCCAATAGAACCTGACGCGATGGGCCGTTTGATGGGGAATGACCTGAGGATTAAGCCAAAAAAATTCATGATTCAAGCTTCAAGGGTTATGCTGCAGATTGTTTTTTTCGTTAAATCCCACATTGAGGTTTTTCGGCCGTTGCTAGGCAACGGAGGGTCCATAGCAACGGTTCTTTCTCACACATAACTAGGACATACCACGAACTACCATACCAGTTTCATGTATATTGACTCATAGTCTCTGAGATATAAGAACTTCGTTTTTTTATTGTTTTCGACCAGGGTTCATTCAAATTCTATCTTCTCGACAGTTTTCACAGGATCCGGCTGGAATTTTGACAATATGGCTGAATGTACTGCCACAGTCGTCGTGCCCGATTTTTGATTTTCGAAAATAATATTTTTATTGATTTTCTAAAATTTCAAAGCCCGTTGCTAGGCAACGGTGGTGTCCATAGCAACGGTTTCATTTGACACACAACTCGGTCATGGTATGAACCTACCAACCAAGTTTCATCGAAATCGCCATTGTATTAAGGAGCACTGGATTGAACAGAGGGACAGACAAACATATCGACGGAAAAAGTGATAATATAGGGTCGAACAATTTCAAATAATTTAAAAAAACAATTTTTTTTTTGACTGATCGACTACCCAACAAATTTGGCGGGGGCGCAGAGGCCCGTGCCTCTGGTGCCAACCCATGGCAGTGAATTGGAATAATCCGAGCTAAATAACCACGATGTATTCTACCATGCACATTAAGCAGTATGCATGTTATTGCTTTGTGTACTTGACCCACGTTATTACGTGGAAAATCAAAGATTTATCAAGTAAATTGATCAGTCGATTTTGTTATCCTGTCTGTCTGTTTGTTGCCTGCAGGTCACAATTTTAAACCGATCTTTACAAACTTCACCACATGGTAGAGTTTGTCATAAGGAAGAAGCTATTGTTTTTGAGGTCAAAAGGTCAACTAGGCCTAAGGTCAACAACTAAGGTGGTATTTCTAATCCTCATTTCAACCCATTGACTTGGGTTTTAGAGGAGTTGCATATTTGGTCATTAAATTCCACCACATTATTTTTGAGGTCAAATTTGTTTTTTGGATTTTGCAAGTATCGTGCTGCACGACGTCTTCTGCTTGTTATTCTGTTGGGTCGCCGAAATAGGTGACCCTCATTGTCAGTATTTGTCTGTTTGTTTGGATTTGTTCGTTTGTCATCAGCATATTGGTAGTAACGTGGGGATTTTGACAACACCGGTGGTAGGTCACCTTATGACCTAGTGCTTTGGAAATTGTGATGGTTGCTAGGACGCTTTGGTTCCAGCAACAACCAAAAACTACAAAATCGGTACCGTTCACGCGAAATCAATTCCGAAAGCCATATCCGACGTAGGGTTATGAAATTTGCACGAATGATCTACAGGTGATGCTCTATCAATAATTCCGGTTTTTGGATATTGAAATCTTACCCGCAGCGCCCCTACATTAAGGGTATGCGCGAAAATTGGCGAAAATTGAAGGCCTAGCGACCAGGTGAGTGCATCGTGAATGAAACTTTGCAGGTTCATGGTCTATCAATGAGGTACTACAACTTCTCTCAGGACATATTGACACGATTTCGTTAGGTCAGGGGGTCAAGGTCAATTAGTGCAAATGATATATATGCGAGAGCTGGAGGTGCTCTTGCGCCAATGCTATCTCCTAGGGTTATGGTCGGACAGAAAATGTCAACACTAATGTCTGGAATACATTGTGCACAAACGATCTGCGGATTTTCATTTAGATCTTTGTTCACCCACAGCCCTCGAACTTTGGGGATTTCCGATTTTACGACATTTTCGGTACTTTTATTCAATGACGATACCGAGTAGTTTCAGTAGATGGGACTGGATAGAAAGTTTGATTATGCATAATCTTAAAGGTGATTCCCTATCCGCTACGTATCTATCACCCCCATATACGCGTAGTCCACCACCAGACCTATTTGTGCCCCCGGGCGCGTTCATACCAAGCCTGTTGGAAAAGGCAGAAAATCGACAGAGAACTTGGAATCTATAATGGTGGGTTGCATGAGAAGCCCATTGATTTTGAGGTCAAAGGTCATCCTGAGGTCAAATTTCTAAAATCGTCATTTTACATCCGATTGACTTCAAATTTCAACAAGATTTGTGCATTGCGTCACTGAATTGGGAAACACTATTTTTGAGATCAAAACGCGTTGAAAGTTCAAACTTCTAATCAGTTTTCATCTGAAAAGCATCATTTTTCATCACGATTGACTTGAAAGTACAAGATTTGCATAGTCCGTCACCGAATTGGATAAAGGAACTATTTTGAGGTCAAATAGGTCAAGGTCACTCAAGGTCAACTTTTTAAATTCATCAATTCAATTCTGAAAAATAATCAATTTTCATCGAATGACCTGACTTTGATTAAGATTGTGAATTTCAATTCTTAAATGAAATGGACAATTTGAATGTATCCATGGCAACTTTGCATAGGGAGGGCGATTTTGCACGTATCGTGCTCTGCACGATCGTCTGGTTGTTTTGATTATATTCGGGAGCGATTGTGGCAGCAATCTGTCTACATTCTATACACCGCCCAAATAAAGCGATGAGCAATTTGCATAATTAAGGCACTTTTAGTTTTAGCCGAGTTTTCAAGACTGATTAGTGTGAAAATACAGAAGGGTGCCTGTCATATGCATTAGGCATGTTTCTGCTTCATGTATATCATTCAGATTACAGTGGTCGATTGCCTATACACCACCCAAATAAAGGGATGAGAAATTTATGTGCTAAATGAAGGTTTTTGTGCTTAATTTCGGTTAGGTTGACTTTTAAAGGTTGAATCATGTGGAAATACAGAAGGGTCACCCGCCATTTTGACGTGCTTTTCTGCTCGTAGTAATAATAAGAAAAACAACAATAACAACCATTCCTTTCACGCCGCCAAACATACGACTCAAACCTCGGCGTTGCACCTTTTAACTTCTTGCTTTGCTTAAACCAAACTATTCAGATTCCCCTATTCTGATAGGACATCACAAAGACAAAATGTTTACACAATACATACCATTCTCCAAAAAATACTGAAAGTTAGGAGCAACAAGGAACATCCATTGTGGAAAGCCTTCAGTGTTTTTGGAACTCTTCGCTCACCATTATTCTATTGGAATTATGACCAAGCAAGGCTCACCGATCCATGCCGAGGTTTTGCTGGATCTTCGCCCGCGACCCATAGGGCAATCAAACACTATTCAGCGAAATTTGCAAACACAAACATTGTGTGCCTGTCACCGAACCAAACAGCTAAACACGCACCAAGTTCAGCAGGTGCAGCTTCAGGAGATGCAGGTAGGTGCTCAGAACATTGCAGCGAATCGCCATCCGAGGGATGCCAACACGGTTCGGTCACGACCCGTAACACGCCTGCACCGAGGCGGCCACCCACTGGACGCTTGGCACGGCTCAACTGCCAGAGGGAGGGAAGGAAGGAAGGACAGAAAGAGGGAGGACACAGTCTGAGAGTGCAGTGCCACACTTTTTCACATATACGTGAACCTGGCATCGGAGCAGGAACGGTGAGAAAGGTTAGAATGGATGTTCAATGTTCACAAGTGTGTTCTTGGTGTGAGGCTGGATTGTAAACAATGTTAGAATTCATTTTGTAAAACACAAAGCTCCTGGGTGTGCGCTGCCGCTCGCCACGTCGCCACAGGCGCGAATCCCCTTACCTTGGCTAATATTTTAAACCACCCATTAGCCACTGTGGCTAATCCATGTTTTTAGTGTTTTTTTTTTTTACCAGTTTTAGACGAAATTTTGGGTGATTTAGCACAGAATTCAACCTTCGTTGAGACAGGCCGCCATTTTTTATGTTTTGATTACGGGAATCTCGCGTGATTTCATACAAGCTATTATATACAACTTTAGTAGTTTTAAACTAGTTTCTAGTAAAAAAAAAAAATCGACCGAAATTACACATGATTCCCATGATTCTCGTCTCAAAATTTTATTTTATGAAAAAAATAATAAATTTTCGGAATATTCGCGTATCGGCGCTACATGCTTCGTTGGGTCAGTGGTTGCCAGGTATTTGACACAATCATAGTAGTAACTGTAGTAGGACGAGTTTGTTTGGATGAGTGAGTTTGATGGGTGACTTTGGTTGGTTGGATGAGTGAAGTTGAGGGTGAGATTGGTTGTACGAGTGAGTTTGATGTGTGACATTGGGAAGTGTGAGTTTGATGTGTGAGATTGGTGTAGTGATTTGATGTGTGAGTTGTTGGATGAGTGAGTTGATTGTGAGTTGATGTGAGATGTTGATGGGTGGTTGATGTGATGTGTGATGTGTGAGATTTTGGATGAGTGAGTTGACTGGCTGAGGTGGTCCAATCCTGGTCCACAACCACCCCCATCCCCCACTACCACCTACTAAAGGCACAACGACCATACGCCATTACCCCCCCCCCACCACACCACCATTACCCCCACCCCCACCCCACACACACACACAACACACACACCACCACAACCATCACCACACCACCCACCATCCCTCACCAATCACCACCTCCCCTGATGGTTGTTCATTCAACCAATCTCACACGTCAAACTCGCTCATCCAACCAATCTGAACAATCCAACTCACTCATCCAACCAACCTCACCCATCCGCTTTAAAATTAACTTATTATTTCATATTGCTAAAAAAAAAACTTTTGAATAAAATATGTGGCTATTTCCTTTCTCCTGTGGCTAATCATTCTAAACCTGGATTAGCCACAGTGGCTAATTCCTTTTGAAAGCCAGAGCACACCCAGAGCTCTAACAGTTATGTGTCGATGAAAAAACAGGATAAGAGAAGGGACATGAGGAGGATGAGGGGTAGGGGACGTGAGGAGACGAGGGGTAGGGGACGTGAGGAAGACGAGGGGTAGGGACGTGAGGGGAGGGAGGGAAGGAGTCTGGGTCTGGAGGAGAGGGGTCTGGAGGAGAGGGGTTGGGAGGGAGGGATGGGGTCTGAGGAGGGGAGGGGTCTGGGGAGTGGGGAGGGTCTGGGGAGGAGGAGAGGTCTGGGGAGGGGGGAGGGAGAGGGGTCTGGGGAGGGGGAGGGGTTTGGGGAAGGGGAATGGGGTCTGGGGACAGGAGAGAAAAGGACAAAGTTGTAGGGAGGTAGTTCTGAACTGAAATGTTAAGTTAGTAACTTGAAGTTAGTTAGTAACTGAAGTTAGTTAGTAACTGAAGTCAGACAAATGCAGCTCAACTTCGCATTCTCACAATATCTTCTACAAAGATCGGTTCATTCATTGGAGTGTTAAAGTCACTTTTTTCGCTCAAACCTTACGACATCGTCGCCATGAGATCCAAACGATAATAATTACTCGAACACGCAGTTGTCCACGACGGTTGCTCAACATTATCCACAACTTCACATTGAACACACCGAGTTAACTAGTCGGGTTTATAACCCGTTTAACAACTACCGACGTGCGCGGACGGATCGAACGTTTCAGAAATCCGACGTTCGTTCTCGCTTGTCTCGAGCGAAGAGACATTTAAAGTTGAAAACAATGAACGAAGTGTAAAAGTTGATTCATCCTCCTTCGTGCCTCAGATTCCCCTGGTCCCCCCCGTCACGGTCAATAAAAATTGGGGAACAAACTCGATTCGCGGAACAAACTCGGAAGATAAACAAAACAAGTTTACAAAAAAATAAAATAAATATAAAAACAACAAGCTTAGCTCGCGGCCATATTGTCATTTCATTCCTCCTCGTCGAACTTCTCCTTCATTGAGAATCAAGCGGAGGAATCATGGCTTTGTAACCCGAGTCCGAGTGCGAGACGGTCCGGGCCGCAGGCCGAGCCTTCCAGCGAAGCGGGAACCAGTCGGGCCGGGACCGCAGGCGGGTTACGTGAGATCATATTAATGAATGGGGGAGGCCGTTCGAGGTCGCGCTTTCATTCAAACCGTCGAGCGACACGGAGAGCTTGGTGGGTCACGGAGCTCACGGAGCGTCCGCGTCCCCATCCAGCATCAGGCAGGAAGGAAGATTGCGATCAAACACTCGGGAAGACGTTAAAGGACAACGCACTCACCGAGGCGGTGGCCATGGCGAAGCACCAACCGTGGTGCTGTGGCTGCGCAGTGAACAATTCGCTCATTGGCCGCTTGTTACCGCCAGAGGGCGTCGGGCTCTTCTTCCGCTGCATGAACGACATAAACACAGCGGCGAATTCGGCGTTGCACATTCGGCACAGCGGCGTTGCACATTCGGTACAGCGGGGCGTATTCGGCATTGCACATTCGGCACAGCGGACACAAACACAGCGGCGAATTCGCGTTGCACATTCGGCACAGCGGCGTATTCGGCATTGCACATTCGGCACAGCGGACACAAACACAGCGGCGAATTCGGCGTTGCACATTCGGCACAGCGGACACAAACACAGCGGCGCGTATTCCGCGTTGCACATTCGGCACAGCGGACACAAACACAGCGGCGTATTCGGCGTTGCACATTCGGCACAGCGGACACAAACACAGCGGCGTATTCGGCACAGCGCGACACAAACACAGCGGCGTATTCGGGGTTGCACATTCGGCACAGCGGACACAAACACAGCGGCGTTATTACGGCACAGCGGACACAAACACAGCGGCGTATTCGGCGTTGCACATTCGCCCCGAAATATAAACACGCAAATATTTCGTTTTGCGGGACGTTCAACTGAAAATGCATTTGCTGGACAAATGTCGAGGATCTTCGGCGCAGGAAGAGGCCATCGGTCCACCGAGCCTGCGGTCAACGAACCACGTAATTGTGGCGACCCAGTGACACAGAAGCGACGTCCAAGTCCCGCCGATGTCCCCAAAATCCCTCGATCTCCAACGTATCCAGGTACCAGGTACCAGGTCTCTCACTCCCATTGAAACATATCCACGACCTTTCCGGGGAGACCGTTCCATGTCCGTCTCGTTACCCTCGAGCTCCGGTTCCTGGTCTGTATAATTCTCCCTTTCGGGACGACGACCTCCACCAGGACGACTTGAATTATTCTCTCATTAATATTTGGGTCGGACGGGAAATATTTGTTGGCAAGTCTTTCACGAACCGGTTGGCGAAACGAGACGGTTGAGCGAAGGTGGCAGGAATTTGTAATTCGTTCGGCGTGCCGGCGATAGCTCGCCGACTCTTCGGGAAAGACACACCGTGGGATATATAAGGTCCACGATCGACCCTTCCTGGCAGACACCGGATAAAGGTCCTTCGGACGGACGGCACGCACAAGTGTGCGTTGTGTGTGTGTGGTGTGTGTGTTGTGTTGATGTTTGTATGTGTTTGTGTGTGTTGTATGTATGTATGTGTTTGTGTGTGTGATGTATTGTGTTGCGAATTCGCGCCGTCGTCGTGCGATCGCACGCGACTCGAACCGCGACCGCCTCGCCCACCGGACGGACAATTCAGTCGTGACCCTCCCGGCTAACGCCGGGATCCAGTCACGGGTGGGCCTTTCGACCTCACCACAATCGTGCCAATCGGCCACCCGCGTAGGATAGGGTTGTTCGCCAAATTCGACCTACCTAAGTACCCACGCGGATGGTAAACCGGGCGATCGTACCTCGCCGCAGGTCGACTCCGGACACGGCCGCTTGGGCGGGCCGTTCCGTACTATCGGGATAACCGAGCGGTGTTATCGTCGACCTCGACGGTTCAGATTATTTACCGGGCGTTTTGCACCCACTACGAACCCTTTACGTGAAGCAGGATGGAGGTTCAATTAAAGAAAAGACGAAGCGAAACGGGAAACATCACACAATGCACATTTATTCCGCGGCACGCGGCACACCTATAGCACACGTAAAGCAAACAGCATGTATTTACAGTCACAATAACGATTGCACATATATTACATAGAACAAAAGAAATGCACATATAAAAGGAGTTAAAACCGACTACACGACACACGGACACACTTATACAGTTCACCTTACACTACAGACACGGCGCCACAACACGCATCACACCGAAGCAAAGAAAAAGACCCCTCACAGGCAAGGGAGTCAGACTGGGCCCGTGGCCTAATGCGCGGGGACCTGGATGAGCGGCCAGGCCCACGAGACCGAAGGGTACCCGCGCCCTCGTGGCGAGCGCAGAATGTCGCTGCACGGCGGTTCCGTGGGCACCTGCTGGTGTGGTGGGAACGGGGCCCCTTGTCGCACTCTTCAGCGCGGGGAAAGGGGAATTGTTGATGCTCTGGGGAGGGAGTATGGCTGGCTTGCTTGAATCCCGCGACGCGAGCTCCAGGTCCACCTCAGCCTCGCCTCCGCAGCCGTCTGCCCCACCGATCTCGCCTCACCGATCTCTCGAACTCGTCTCCAACGACCCAACCAACTGACTTCCTCACCGATCTGCTGCTCCACCGACACTGCTCGATACTGCTCACCGACACTCTCCACGACTGCTCGATACTGACTGCTCAACTCACTGCGCTCGCACTTTTTATCGGCTTCGGGAACCCACCATATGCAAATATCGGATCCAAACGACCTCAGGGCGGAGCCAACGCTCCGCCGATTGGACGGGAAAAAGGGGGTGTGATTATTCCTGATCCTCAAATTTGCATATGCGATTTCGTCAGGCGCGTCTGGAGCGGGGCCAAGCCGCCCCGCGCTCCTGATTGGGTGGATCAGATGTGGCGTGCATCATTCCTGATCCGAATTCTCCTCAAAACCCCGCCATCTTGCACTCGCGTCTCGCGTGTTCTCTGAGACAGCTCGACGTCGCGCCCACAGGCGCGGGAATGGCCGTAGGAGAAGGTGGGTGGAGGGTTTTCAGGCTGTCCGATGGCCATGGCGCTGTTTGGAATGGCGGTGATGTGAGGTTTGCGGTAGCGAGTGGTGAAGGTAGGTTTTGCTGCTGCGTTGTGTTGTTGTATCAAACAAAGGTAGAACAGAAAAACGCCTAACTCAAAGGATCGCAGCCGAATGAATCACATTAATTCCCTCTATACAATGGGTTTGGGCTACTACACATGTACTTAAGAAATATATCTCACCTACGGACCTTTATGGTGTTTGCGAATTTCCAGAACCGTAACACTACCCCCTCCCCTTTTTACAGACTCGTCCCGAGTCGTCAAATTATCGTGTGCCATCATGTGTAGTTCTCCCTAGTACGTTTTACCTACGGATCCCTGAGTGCGACATTCATGGTATTCGTGTCCCCAAAATAAATAACCTGAGGGCTGAGTAACTAACTAAACAAAACTCACTCACACGGACGACTTAAATAAAATTGCCGGCGCTAACACATACATGCCGGGGCGCACTCCATATTACAATACAACTTAACACCTTAACTTTACAAATTTTACACCTACTCCATGGCCCAGGATCAATGGACTCTGCAGGAAAAAGGTTAAGAGTCAACAGAAAACCGGTGCACGGGCGCCACTGCAGGCCGACGTGTTGCAGCTGCCAACAGGACAGTTCTGCAGCTTGCAAACTGTTGCTTGCGGATCCTGGCGCACATGGAATTGAACAAGGGGGTGCAAGCAAATTGAAACGGCTGGTGAACAGGGGCAGCGGGCATGACATGGCAAAGGTAAAGGCAACATAGCCAGCAGAAAAGGCCGTTGCAGGCAAACACAGCGGCAGACGAACTGGCCGGCACAGGCCTGCAGTAAAAAACACCGTCGACGATCCGGCGGCCACAGGCCTTGCAGCAAACACAGCAGACGATCCGGCGGCACAGGCCTTGCAGAAAACACACAGCCGATGAAGTTGGCCGGCACAGGCCCCGCAGCACACAGCCGCAGACGATGAAGTTGGCCAGCCTTGCCTTGCAGTGGAGGTTGGTGGAGGGAGTGCGTGGTGTTGGCCACAACAGAAGGTGGACTCGACCCCCTACTTGTCTCCCTCCACCTATCGCCTTTGCCCGTCACTGTACCTACCCACTCCCTTAATTGTAAAAACCAATTAGCCCCCCTAATTTCTTTTGTTGTTTTTATTTTTACTTCCCTACTTCCCCACTATAAATCGTCCCCTAACCCCCTTTATCGGCCTTGTTCGGCTAACCTATTCGTCTCCTAGCCTACTCCAACCCCTACGTTCCCTTCCCGGAGGGGAATAAGGGAGAGCTAGCGTCCTGTTCGAGGCCCAACGAAGCCTCAAGATGCGCCCCCAGATCTCAGCGATCTAACCCAAAGTGGGTCCAGCGGCCCATAACACGAGAGCGAAGGGATGGATGGTGCGGAGGGTACACTTCCTAATCTACCCTAACCATTTAACTGTTAACTACCCGGGGCTTTCAACAAGCGCCTCTCGCTTAACCTATTGGTTTAAAAACCAAGATTCCGCGTCGCTGTGTTGGTGTCCACGCAAATTTCGGGCCTCGCCCTCCAATTTTCCTCCCGTGCCCTCACACGGTCTCATGGCTGGGACCGTGGCTTCCCTTGGCAGCGGACGCCTCTGCCGAATCCCCTACAATGGCACCCCGGCACTACACTGCCTCCGAGCCTACCAGCTCCCTAAACACCGGGGAGTGCCCCCATGGCAACTCCCCTGAAACGCACACGTGGCAGCTGGCGCCCCGGGCCCTTTCCGAGGTCACCCGTGCCACGACACTGCCCGCGCGCAACGGCTCCGGGCCCCCGCACCAAGCGGGCGCACCCGTGCCCACTACGCTAACCGCGCCCCCATGGGCCTTGGCCTACCACGCGCCGACTAGCCGGTGCCGGGGTACCCACTCAGCGATACTCACCGTCGCAGCCATGCTCCCGCCCGTTCACAGGGCTCTGCATCCCTCAAATAGGTTTCGAGCTACACTCCCACCAACAGCAAAACGACCTCCATTTTTGTCAATTTAACTAACCCAGCTAACTCACTTTACACCGCCCCGGGGTACCTTGGGCGGGAGTCCCACTCCTCGCCCCAATCACTTCATCGCACCAGCATTCCACATTCGCTCCACTCACACAGACCCGCTGGCCCACTCACTCAACATGTTTCCACACAACTCACAACTCTTACACACGCACACCGCTGAACTCTGCCATCTTCGAAACTACCTCGTGCTCCCACGTCGTCCCTTAAACCAATGCACGTTCCTTTAACACTACGTAGCTAAGCTACGTCCCCTCTACACACTCAAAGTCTGTCACTGTCTCCAAATCTGAAAAAATCATTTCCCATTTACCATCCTAAAGCTCACTAACAATCCCTCTACCTAATCCATTCCACGGACTCCATGAGGACTTACCCCTGCCCCATGAAGTGCGGTCTAGCTAAGCTAACCCCTTCCCTAGCTAGTTTCATCCTGTGCCCAGGCAGGGGGTCTTTTCACCCCTACCCGGAATCCTGTTCACCCGAAAGCGAGGCTTACCTTTGTTAATTTGTATGCCAAATACGCGCAGCACCAGCGGCGGCAACTCACAGCTCGCGCACTTTGCAACCTTACCCATGACGTCATGCAGCTGCACGCGCACCTCGTCCTCTTGGACGGTACCATCCGGCAGGGATTCACCCTCCTGCCGGATTCCAGCCCCACGTGCAGCCACTGACGTCACCCTGCGCACCCCCAAAATGCACCCTCGCACTCCGAGGGGCCCCACGCGAACACATTGTCTCTGCCCGTTGGAGCTTAACACAAGCTCGCGTGGAGACCGCGTCGGTCAATCCGTCTACCTGCCTAGACTTTGTCGTCGCGGGGATCGGCAACATCCACCGCGTGCGTTTCCGACCGGGCTTCACTCCCGCAAGCGAGCACGTGGGGGTCTCGTGCGCTGCACAGCACGGACGCGCGCTCGCTGCGGGTGAACCCGGCACGGTCCCACAACAGCTACGGCCGCTACCCGGCTTCTGTCCCTCTGTCGCCGTCTCCCGTTCCACCACGCACACCTGCGTGTCACGACGCACAGACTCCACTCCAACACACTCACATTCCACCCGGGAGACGCGGCTGCATGCTCACGCATGCCGACCGACATCTCCCTCACATACAGAGACCTCACACACACGGTCTCCCTCACACGGACCCTTCTCACTCACACCCAACCTTCCACTTGCACAGGGGGTCTCACTCCACCATGCGTGCTGGAAAGCACGCATCTCCGCACCACTCGCAAACACAACACCCTGCACAACCACACTGGGATCTCGTGTCCACAACGGTTCCCGGGGCCTCTATACCCCCCAAGCTGCACGTGCACCTATCCACAGCACTCGTCCCTCAACTCCGCTTGGCACGACCGAACCCACCTGGTCGTGATTCGCCTCAAGGGCATAACTTCCTCCCCTTCGTTCCTGGAGGCGGCCATCCAGCTGCTCACACCGGGTCTCTACCAGTCCGGACTCACTCCCATTATCCTCCACTACCTCTGTGTGTGTGTGTCTGTTCCTTTAACCCCGTCATTATCATGCAGTCTCTCCTCTATTTTCTCTATCTCCGCGTCTCTATACATCTATTAGTTTCTGTTTCTTTCTGGAGTTTTCCATCTCTCTGGATTCAATTTTACTCTCCCTTCAGTTCTTAATCAAACTCGTATAGTTTTTGTTTTCTCTCCCACTCTTCCTCATGCTCCTCATTTTCCAATCTCATCGTTTCTCTCAATTGGCTCATTTCCTTCCTGTGTTTCATTCGCTGCTCTCTCATTACCCTTCCTTGCTTCCTCTCCTGTCCTTCCTTCTCCGTTTCAGGTTTGCTTCATTTGGTTAATCTCTTTCTTGTGTTTCATTTTGCTGCTGTCTCATTACTCTTCCTTGTTTCTTCTCGTGTCCTTCCTTCTCCAGTTTCATGTTTGCTTCATTTGGTTAATCTCCTTCTTGTGTTTCATTTGCTGCTGTCTCATTACTCTTCCTTGTTTCTTCTCGTGTCCTTCCTTCTCCAATTTCACATGGTTTGCTTCATGTTGTTAATCTCCTTCTTGTGTTTCAGTTGCTGCTGTTCATTACTCTTCCTTGTTTCTTCTCCTGTCTTTCCTTCTGCAGTTTCATGGTTTTCTTCATTGTGGTTAATTTCCCTTTTGTGTTTCATTCGTGTTCTTTGTCTACCTCTTCGCACTCCAGCCTGTCTTTTCTCAATGGTCAACCTCGCTTCATGTTCTTTTTGTTTTCTATCCCATTGTTCATCTCGTTCTTCC
Source organism: Eptatretus atami (assembly GCA_035128595.1). Lineage (NCBI taxonomy): Eukaryota > Metazoa > Chordata > Myxini > Myxiniformes > Myxinidae > Eptatretus > Eptatretus atami. The sequence continues at coordinate 79,720,964 of CM068961.1, forward strand.
TCTCCAATCTCGTTGTTGTCCTTCAATCTCTGATTCTCCTTCCTGCTTCATTCCTTGCTCCTTCATTTTCTCCTCGTATTCCAACCTATTTTTTCCTTTTTGTCGTTCAGTTTCAAATTCATACTCTTTCAGTTTTGTTACCACTTCTTTCTTGTTCCTCGTTCTGCAATTCAATATTTCTTTCAACTGACAGATTTCTTTCTCTGTTCTCATTCCATGTTCTTTGTATTTCTTATCACTGTCTTTCTTGTTCCTCATTCTGCAATCTCGTGGTTCTTCCATTGATCCGATTTCCTTCTTCTGTCTCATTCGTTCTTCCATCATTACTCTTTCTTGCATCTCATTCTTTAATCTGGCCTTGCTTCCAGCTGTTCGATCGTACAACGTGTCCTTAACGTTTCATTCTCCGTTCTCGTCTTTCCTCTTCTCAACATCCGTAGCTCGTTTTGTAACTCAGAAGCTTTCTTTCCAATTCCTTTCTCATCTCCGCACACTCCAACTTTGCTTTGGCTTCTAACTGTCCTTCCGGCTTCCCCTTGTGTTTGTCTATCGTTCCCAGTTCCTCTGTCTCCGTTTAACCTCCCGTCCCAGCTTATCAACTCTCTTCGTCATGTTTGCAGTCTTTCTCACACTCCACATATTTTTATTTCCTTCGTGCACGTCTCCGTCACCCCAATTAATTTTTCCCTCTCGGTCACCGTCACTTTTTCCGTCACCTCCACGCTTCTCGCCCAACACGTCTCCCGGATTATTTTTTTTTCACCGCCTTCACCGCGGGCCTGACAACCGTTGCACCCCCTCCCAGCTCGTTCGCCCACACGTGGCGTCGCCATTACGCACTTCGCTGTTGTGCCTTCATGCCGCCTGCAGGTCCGGCCCATTTGCTGCGTTTCACCCCGCATTTCTTTTATTTCTTTCCTTCTCATTTCGTTTTTTGTTTGTTCTTTTAGGTGCGTTTCCATCCATTTTTTCGTTCAATTCCATCCATTTGCCGTTCATTTCGTTTATTGCCTGCAAAATCATGTTTACCTGGCCCACGTTAAGTGGGTCCGCGGCAATCGCTTCAACCCTCAGGCGCGGTCCGCCGGCGACTGGGGAAGGACTTTTGACGAGGCGGGGTGGGGGGGTCATACACCGCGGCCTCTGCCGCCGCCGCGCCCATTTCGGGCCTGGGTTCAGTTGGGGGGAATTGTTCCTGCTCATTAAGCATTTCCTGCATGGGGGCTCATCCTGGACCATGGATTCTACATCACTACACATATACATCTCTCTACCCCCGGCTCCCGCTCGCCTTGAGACGCCATCTTATTCCACTAAGGGGTTAATTTAATGCTCGTAATTTAGAGGAATCGGGGGTCGCTCCCCTCACCCGACCGATTCCCATGTGAATTTAGCTTGGAGACGGGAGGGATTTGAATCACACTCCTGTACACCAGTGTGCGAATTCTGCGCCCGTCGGCGTGCGATCGGCCACGCGACTCGAACCGCGACCGCCTCGCCCACCGGACGGACAATTCAGTCGTGACCCTCCCGGCTAACGCCGGGATCCAGTCACGGGTGGGCCTTTCGACCTCACCACAATGTGCCAATCGGCCACCCGCGTAGGATAGGGTTGTTCGCCAAATTCGACCTACCTAAGTACCACGCGGATGGTAAACCGGGCGATCGTACCTCGCCGCAGGTCGACTCCGGACACGGCCGCTTGGGCGGGCCGTTCCGTACTATCGGGATAACCGAGCGTGTTATCGTCGACCTCGACGGTTCAGATTATTTACCGGGCGTTTTGCACCCTACGAACCCTTTACGTGAAGCAGGATGGAGGTTCAATTAAAGAAAAGACGAAGCGAAACGGGAAAACAGTTCACACAATGCACATTTATTCCGCGGCACGCGGAGCACACCTATAGCACACGTAAAGCAAACAGCATGTATTTACAGTCACAATAACGATTGCACATATATTACATAGAACAAAAGAAATGCACATATAAAAGGATTAAAACCGACTACACGACAACACGACCACTTATATAGTTACACCTTACAAGACACGGCGCCACAACACGCATTCACACCGAAGCAAGAGAAGACCCCTCACAGGCAAGGGAGTCAGACTGGGCCCGTGGCCTAATGCGCGTGGGACCTGGATGAAGCGCAGGCCCACGAGACCGAAGGGTCCTACCCGCGCCCTCGTGGCGCAGCCGCAGAATGTCGCTGCAACGCGGTTCCGTGGGCACCTGCTGGTGTGGTGGGAACGGGCCCTTGTCGCACTCTCTCAGCGCGGGAAAAGGGGGAATTGTTGATGCTCTGGGGAGGGAGTATGGCTGGCTTGCTTGAATCCCGCGACGCGAGCTCCAGGTCCAGCCCAGCCGTTTCCCTTCCGCAGCCGTCTGCCCCACCGATCTCGCTCAGATCTTTCCGAGCTCCCGTCTCCAACGACCCACCACACTGACTTCTCACCGATCTGCTGCCTCACGACACTGCTCGATACTGCTCCCCGACACTCTCCACGATACTGCTCGATATCTGATGCTCAACTCACTGCGCTCGCCTTTTTATTCGGCTTCGGGGAACCCACCATATGCAAATTATCGGATCCAAAGACCTCAGGGGCGGAGCCACGCTCGCCGATTGGACGGGAAAAAGGGGCGGTATCATTCCTGAATCTCAAATTTGCATTATTGCGATTTTTCAGGCGCGTGGAGGGGGGCCAAGCTGCCCCGCGCTTCCTGATTGGGGTGATCCAGATTGGGCGCTGCATCATTCCTGTCCGAATTCTCCTCAGAAAACCCGCCATCTGCCTCGCGTCTCGCGTGTCTCGCGAAGACAGCTCGACGCTCGGGTCCACAGGTGGCGCGGGAATGGCCGTAGGAGAAGGTGGTGGAGGCTTTTCGGCGGTGTCCGATGGCCATGGCGCTGTTGGAATGGCGGTGATGTGAGGTTTGCCGGTAGACGATGGTGAAGGTTGTTTTGCTGCTGGCGGTTGTTGTTGTTGCTATCAAAAACAAAGGTAGAACAGAAAAACGCCTAACTCAAAGGATCGCAGCCCGAATGAATCACATTAACCCTCTATAACATGGTTTGGGCTAACTACACAGTACTATAAATATATCTCACTAACGGGACTTTATGGTGTTTGCGATTTCCAGAACGTAACAGTATGTATGTGTGTGTGTGTTGTGTGTGTGTGGTGTATGTATGTGTTTGTGTGTGATGTATGTGTGTGTGTTTGTATGTGTATGTGTGTATGTGTGTGTGTGTATGTATGTGTTTGTGTGTTTGTATGTGTTTTGTGTGTATGTATGTGTGTGTGTATGTATGGTGTGTGTGTGTGTGTGTGTGTGTGTGTGCCATCTACGGGAATTTGTGCGTCTCGTTTACCAGACGTTAGAGATCCCACGGTGTCCTTTGCGAGGAGGTGGCGAGCTATCGCCGGCACCATGGCCAAATTGGAAAAACCTGCCCGAACTAGTTGAACGTCAGGCCTGGCCTGCCCGTTCGTCAAGATTCGGGACAATCTTCCCCTGGTCGACCCGACAACAGAAGGTGGGTTAATAATGGCCGTTAAAAGTAGAAGAAGGAGCAATAAATAAAAACAATGTCACTGTGCCGAATCCTAAAGGAACAAACTTGTACTGTTGTTGTCCAAAGCCCGGTGTTGATCTCGTGGTTAAGGTGGCTGACCTAAGATCTTTGGGTCTTGAGGTTGCGCCCCTGTTGTCCTGTTGAATAACACCAGGTGGGTTGACTCAGCCTGTCATCCTTCAGTGGCCAGCAAAACGAGTCGCAGCTTGCTGAAACGGGGGCACTGCATCAGCGGCACAGCCACACTCCCAGTAATGATGCAACAGCAGCCAAAAACTGTGTACTAAACAATAAAATAACACCAAATAACACCAGTGGGTTACTCAGCCTGTCATCCTTCAGTGGCAGCAAAACGAGTCGCAGCTTACTGGAACAGGGGGCACTGCATCAGCGGCACAGCCACACCTCCAGCAATGATGCCAACCAGCAGCCAGAAAACTGTGTACTAAACAATAAAAATTACTCTCCAAAAGAAATTCAAAATGCTCGAAACCTTGGGCTGTTGTTTTTTCCCATTTAATTCGAGATACACCGAGCGAACGCGCGCGCTTCGGAACTTGCGACCGACCGATGGTCACTCGGGAAAGCGTTTACTGAAATCCTTTTTGAGATGTGCTTGAATTCAATGCAATAAGCGACAGCAATTTGTGCACAAAGACGTTTGGGTTTACCATCATTACAACTGAGAAAACTGTTTTAGTTTGGATTTATCAGATAGCTTTGCAGTTCAAAATCATTGCGAAATCGTTCTGAACTTATTTACCACTCCAGATTAGATCAGCTGGCTGAGATCCAGATCCCACAAAGAGGGCAACAGCAGACAACCCAGTGTATTTCAAACGACGAGCAGTATTTTGTTCATCTCCAACCGTCAAGCTGTTCCGTCAGCACGCCACTTAACCCTTTGAACCCTAGCAGCCGTTTTACCATCCACTATTCAAACCTCCACACACCCGAGCGTCCGCTTTGATGTGTAAAACATTACAACAAACAAAGCTAAACTTCTGGAAAAAATTTTAAAAATATATGAAGAAAGGTAATATCATACATGACCTTCAAAATCATAATTCATTTGAATAATATACTCCAACACTACATGGGGGAAGGTGTTCTACAAGCTCTCGAGCTTGTGATGCCGTTGGTCTTAAATGGAAACGTAAGGCTGGTGTCAAGATTTCAGAAACAACAACCAAATTTGAGTGTGGTGGAGGTGAAACAGTGATTGAACATGCAGAAAGAAAAGGTGATGATAAATTGCTCACAAGAAATACGAGGGGTACAATCTGTTTGCCGTTGAGGCACACGACCACGCAACCTGTCGAAAGCAATACACACGGGAAACTGGATTGGGAAGAAGTGAAGAGCAAGAGCAAAAAAACCAAAACAAAATGAACTAGAAAAGGCTCATGACTGTGCTTTTGGTGGAGATTTTGAGGACATTGAAACTTACAGATCTCTGTACTCTCAGCGTGGCAGTGCTGGGCACAACAAACCTTTGCAGGTTTTGAATCCAGTGAAAAATATCTGACTCAGCTGGTGTTTAGTACATCAATAGAAACAGCAGCAGCAATGAAAATGACATACAGTTTGGAGTGACAGACAGCACAGCTGATGTAGCCAAGACACTGAGAAAAAACAATCCTGGAAGCATTTTAAAATTGTGAGAAGTTACCATGGCCACCAACTGATTAATGTCTGCAAAACCTGCAAGGTATAATAGCAGGTGAACGAGAAAGACTTTTGATAATTGTATTATCTGGACAAAAAGAAAACAAGCTCAAATAGCTAAGATCCTCGTCCTCTTAATGATGACGTCATAAAAACGAATATGACGTCATTGTGATGTATCAGGTTTGCGATAATTATTTGTGCTAATGCCCGGCTTGATTCCGCAAACAAATTCAAAAAGCTTGCCTAGTTTCGGAGATAATGGTATAGGCGATTTCTATTAGCGGAGATATTTTGACGTCATAACTTTTTTTCTAGGAGGAATGTTCAAAATCGGAGATGGTTACTGTCTACGCAGGTATTTACATATATATGCCAAGTTTCAGGAAGTTTCGATGAAAACTGTAGGCTGTGAACACAAAAAAGTCCACTAAGAAGCAAGTGGAAGAACCAACAACGTGAGTAAGACTTAGAGATCCTCCACAAGGATCTAAAAAGAAAATGTTTGCCTGAATTTCCTTGTACTATCCATAAGTCAGGACATTTGCAGCAGCACAACCAATGGCAGGTGGAGCATGCCAAAGCATACATTACTGTGCATGACATTGAGACGTACAGGTGGTGGACACAAAAAAAAAAAATGGAAACACCAATGGAAAGTGACTTAATACTAATAGGGCGTTGGGCCACCACGTGCAGCCAGTACGGCCTGTATGCTCCAAGCATAGAGTCCACCAGTGTCTGGAATTCTGCAGGAGAGATGCGGTACCATTCTTCCGCAAGAAAGTCAATCGACTCACACCTGCTTGATGGAGGTGGAAAAAGCAGTCTCAGGCATCGTTCCAGAATATCCCATAAATGCTCGATTGGGTTCAGATCGAGTGACTGAAAGGCCATGAAATATGGATAACAGTATCATGCTCATCAAACCATTGGGAAACCAAATGTGCTCTATGGATGTGGGCATTGTCATCCTGGAAGGCACCCCTTCTGGGGCAGGAAAGAAATGCTGCAACATGTGGTGAAGATGATCACTTGGTGCCAAAAAAAGTAGCGATTGGCATCGACCTTGCCTTCAAAGAGAAAGACTGCACCAAAACCATGCCGGGAAAATGCTACCCAAGACATAACAGAACCCTTCACTGTTGGAAACAAGCACTCAGGGCTGGAGAGGTCTATCGGTTGGTGCCACACGTGCACTCGTTTGTTTGGCGAGAACATGGTGAAGGACGATTTATCTGACCATATCACATTTCTCCACTGCTCGGTAGTCCAATGCCTGTGCTCTTTGTACCACTGGACTCGCAAACGTGCATTGCCAGGTGTGGTGAGCGGTTTGTGCACTGCAACCCGACTATGGCGGACCGTTTTTGATGAAACTGGCTGCTCGCGCCCCAGGTTGAAATTTACAGTGAATTGATCTGCAGTGGCTCACCTGCTTTGCCTTGCATTTCAAGGGAAAGACATTATCAGCAAAGGGCAACAGTGGGTGGAAGCACATACTCCAGGATCATGATATCCATGCATTAATTTGAAGTGCATTAATTTGAGTTCCATGCCGACATCACCCGAGACACCATTGCTCATGAAAAACATCAGCAAGTTGAGTCTGTCTTTGTCATTGAAGCTCCTGCCAAACACACCCCAACAATCACCCCTCTTTCAAAGTCAATGAGGTCTCCGATTGCAGCCATGCTTATCCATAATTATAGGCAACCAGGCCTGTGCAGCATTTTTATACATGACCCTAAACATGCTGGAATGTTATTTGCTTAACACATGGGCCACACCTATGTGGAAGCCGTTGCTTTCAATATACTCGATGTCGCTCATTTACCCAGGTGTTTCCATCTTTTTTGTCCACTACCTGCATGTTCCTGAGTAAATATTTAATAACTTTGATAATTAAATATGGACATTGTGAAAACTGAACCTTCGGTTTATAACTGGAAACTGCCACTGCTAATGCTGCACAAAAAAAAAAACATCATCTGTATTATCTCAACAAATTGTATGTAACCCACAAGGACAATCGGTCTTTCCCTCTGACTTTGATAACTTTGACAAACTCCTAAATGAGTTATATGGTCCAAGATCTTTACATACAGCTCTTGGTATCACACTCCAGACAGACTCTGATGAAGATGCTGATGAACAAAACAGAACTGTGCCAAAAAAAACAAAGGAACACTCTCAACAGCAGCAACAAAGCAAAAACTTTCCAGCATGTTATGTGACATGGTGAAAGAGCTCTGTTATGGTCACCAGACAAAAGTAATACAACGGTTCAGAAACTACATTCATTGCATCAAGGAAGCAAAATCTTCTACGGATTATGCTTCGACTGTACACGGCAAATATGCCAGGATGGGGAGGATTTGTATCCATCACTGGTGACTCGCCGCATTACACTTACCATAATTGGATATTACCCTGTCACACACAGTCCTATTACTGACTAAAAGCCTGTACAGTAGTGCTTGAATCCAGCTGAAGAAGCTTTCCATGGGGTGGGACAAAAGTATATCACCACCACAATTGATATGGGTGTTCGCGTGAACGCATATCACTTGGTGTGGAACGATCCAGAGATGTAAACACATTATTGTTATTGGAACATTTAATCTGACACGTGCATACTTTCATTAAAATATATATTAAAAAAACTGGAAAGCTGTGGGTTCTCTGATGTATTGTTTGGGCCGGGGTTCGGGGGCATGAACGACCACGAGGTGGAGCAGTGGAGTCGTCTCCCACCGAACACCCGGAATTTAGGTCGTGACTCTCGGACAACTCGAAAGGTCATGGGTCACCTTGGAGGACCGTGGTCGCAATATTTTGACGGCGTGAGGTAGGTCCGACTTGTCTAATTCCAATTTACCTAAGTACCCCACGCCGTCCAACTACCGGGGAAACACCACCCTCGGCGACTTTGTCCGATCGAGTCGCTATCACCGACTCGGATCTGGCGTAACCGAGTGGGAGTTACCAAAGCTGCGCCGGACCAAATGAACAATTTATGGCACGAACGGCCTTACTATTTCTCAATATGCACCTTGCTAGGCCAATGAAGGAAAGCACAGAAAACGAGCTGGTACATTTAACAGGGGTTTTATTTTACATTAATCGGGAGGGAGACACAGAGCAGAGTTATCACGAATAAGAAATGTAATTCACAATGTACAAGGCACTGAACAATTCTACTTATCAGACTGGCGCCACACACAAACACACACACACACACACCACAACACACACACACACAACACCACACACACAGACACGTGGACCCCGTCGAGTCTTTTATTTGCTGTCAGCTTTCGGAGGAAGAGTGAAGCTGAGGCAGGGCCTATTCGGGTACCTCCCGGCCCTCGTGCGGTTCAACCGGACCCGCACTTGTGGAGCTCGGAGTATCGTCTGACGGGAACGGGGATCCCAGCTCGAGCACTGCTCTCCAACGCAAACCACCACGGTGGGACTCGAACCCACGACCGAAGTCCACGGGCCCACGACCTGGCTGCGTCGTCACCACCACCACCACGAGAGCCACCGCAAAAGCCGCGAAGACCGCTTCGAAACCGACGACGAGACCAAGCCAATCGCCACAATCACTTCTCTGCCGAACCCTGGTCCAGACAACCACTCGACTCTTCTGAGGTGGGAGGGGTCTCTTCTCCTCTCCACCTGATTGGACGGTCGGTTGTCAGGCGACTCATGGCGGCCCTTCATTGGTCGAGCCGAACACTCCATCTGGCTAAGGCGGAGCCAGCCCTGAGGTGACGAAACCTCCGCTCACGGCCGTGGTCCCGAACACGTGCGTAATAGCGACCGGGTCGATGTGAGGACGAGTGGCGGTTGTTGTTGTTTGTTGTTGTTGCTGAGGATGTAATTAAACCTGACTATAAAATAACTCATAGCCGGCACACCAATGTAATTCCCATTAAACAAAGGGGATGGATTCTAACTATAAACACATACTTATCGAAATAACTGAAATACGGGCACTCTGGCTGCTTGTGTGCACAAGGTTGCCAAATCCGTAACAGTATTACTTGAAGCAGGCTTGGTAGTATCAGGAACAGTTCATGGAGTCCTCAGCACCAATCACTGCAGCCGAACTTTGGCGTGTCACACGACAATGCTGGAGAGTCTTGAACGACTGCTACTGGAGCAATTTTTGAATGACAAGAATGAAGACAAAATATTCAAAAGTCTTCAGGAAGCATCAAAAGAAAAACTTAAGAAAGTTTCAACAGCACCAAGGAAAGATCGTATGGAAGTAGTTAGATGATGAGGCAATCTCAGGTTACATTGATAATGTGGATTTCAGAATGGGATCCGAGTAATGCACACAGCATCTTGGTCCTCAGTTATTTCCATAAATGCATGTTCAGAATGGACCCATCCCCTTGTCTGGTGGGATTCTAACTCTTTGATGCATTGGAGAAGGGGAGAGAACAGGTTCCCTTTCTTTCCTAAGGGACAACCTTTTCCTCTTTACGACACATTCATGACGTATGATTTTATGTAAGTTTTCAATTCTGCATGAGCGATATTCACCGTTCGTGCCCCGTGACTAAAACAAGCCGTTACTCACGGATCTCGTTTCTACCCCTTCATCAAGACCCAGTTGGCTTGTGGATACAGATTTATTTCCACAGTAGTTTTGGTTAATCATATCATTTTTCATATTGGGACTTACAGGACATTTTGGTCTATCACAATCGAACTTTTCCAGAACGTTTGTTCTGATGACTCAAACATGGCTGTGGTCTTCGGATTCAGTTGATCCTCAGACAGCCCACCTTTTTTTCCACGGACGCACAACTTTTCTATC
>CM068961.1:79736955-79741955 GCA_035128595.1 Eptatretus atami
AGCTGAAACATATAAAGAATGTACTCAGGTCAACAATGACACAAGAACGACTTGACAGACGAGATGTCATGGCAATTGAAAATGATGTTCTCAAAAATTTACAATTTACTGATGTTTTGGAGAAATTTGTTCCAAAGAAATTAACGCAAAAGCAAATGGTTGAATTTTATTTTTGTTTAGCCTTGTCAAATAAATTTAATATTTCAAAAACTGTATTTTAGTTTTGAAAATATCCAAATATCTCTTCTCTTTTTGTTGTGTTACACTTGCACCCATCTATGCGGGCGCCTAATGTTGACATTATGTGTAGAAGTTGAATAAACTGATTTCAAGAATCCGAAATTCGAGTTGCGTGCTTTTGTTAATTATCACTGGGGGCCTCACAGTATCTGTAGCCCAGGGGCCTACAAAATCGTAATCCGGCCCTGCCTCTTCATTGGGGTTTCTGTGTCTGTGTGTGTGCGTATGTGTGTGTCCTGGCACCTGTCTGCCTAAGTAAGACTGCAGAAGATCGTTATTATTATTGTTATTAATTTCGCGTTGTCTGCTCTGTGTCCCCTTTTGTAAGCCCACTGTTAATAAATATCATTAAGAATGTTCCCAGCTCATCTTTGTGGTTTCTTTCATTGATCCAGCATGGTCCGAATCCTAGTTTTAAGCACGGGACTTTATTCCCAACGATCCGTTCCTTTTAGCCGGTACGTCCTTGGCGGTGTCGCTCGGCTGCATCCAATCCGGTAGAGGGATCCGGTTTGGACAAGGCATACCGAGGGCGTGTTCCCCGGTAATTAAACCACGTGATTAATTAGGTAACCCGATTAACCCATAGACGGGAGGACCCTCGGTCATGCGGTTGAGTTATTGGCATCCACGATCGGTTAAGCGACCCGCCGCGTCACGGAATTATCCGTGTGCGACGGCCTACAATTCTGGGGAGTCTGGTGGGAACCGACATAGCTTCCCCCACCTAGTGGTCTTCTCACCCGACCCCCGGCCCGCAACAATATTTTTCTTATTAATAAATTCCTTGTTGACGTTTCAGCCTGTCCGTGATTGTCATTTCCTTCCATTGATCCAGCATTGTCCAAAACAAGATAGACTGGGAGATTATAATTCCCAAACTAATTAACCTGTCATCGTCGGCGTGCACCAGCAGTAAACGCTCGGCTGCATTAATTTAGATCTTATCAACATCACATTGGTGCATCGCCGAAGGCACGTTCCCTGGTCAGGAGGCCATGTGACCTCTAGTTAAATGGTAAAATAGACAGTGGACACTGGAACTCGTGAATAACTGATTGGCGTTCATGGTTGTTAAGCAACCCACCGCACCACAAAATTAATTGTGAACGGTGGTTCCAGGTCCAGTTCTTCCGAGGATAAACGAGGATCAACCCCCTCATAATACACTTGGTACCCGTGGCCGTAACAATATGTACCATTGCCAGTTTAACAATAAGTTGATACTCCAGGTCCCCCACCTTTTTGGTGGTATGAGGAATAAATCGGTGTCATATGAATCTAAATCTTTAACGGTTTTTGAAATAGAGTGTACACAAACTGAGTTACCAAGATGGTTGCCATAGCAACATAATTCAGCCAATCACAGCTGTGATCTAATCAGGTTTAGATAATCTCATGAGGAATAGATATCTGCAATATGAAAGCGAAATGTTCAACGGTTTTTGAAATGTCGCATACACAAAAGTACATGGATGATCAGTCAGTCAGTCAGACGGAGCTCAATTTAATACCCCGCTTGTCAGAGGGGTGGGGGCCAAAAAGGATGGGTAAGAGTGGACTATGTGTGGCTAGCCCTTCAGGCATTCTTGTAAAGGAGGGTAAAGCTTTTAAATGGCAACAAATGAAAGTGATAAAGCTATGATTCCAGAATGGAAGTCCACTCAAGAAGAAACAGATTCTATAGAGAGGCTGTACTGTATGTGTGCTTCAAAACAAGAATATGAGTATGTGAGAGTAAAAACCCCTGACAGTGACATCTTCTAGAAGCTACTCCATCCTGCAAAGAAACATCAATTTTGTTTGACACAGGATCCGGAAACGAGAAGCACTTGATTAACAGAACAAAAAGCCTGGTGTTGGCTTAGTGGTTTGGGTGGCGGCTTGGGATCCTAGGGTACTGAGTTCAAGCCCTGTTGGGCCGCTGAATTAATACACCAGGAGGTTGACTCAGCCTGTCATCCTTCCGAGGTCGGCAAAATGAGTACCAGTGCACTGGTAAGGGGGACACTGCATCAGTGGCATAGCCGCGTCCCAACCAATGATGCAACCAGCAGCCACAGGCTGCACTCGATAGAGAGAACAGAACAAAGCTGTTACATCACAATTCAGAGGATGCAACTCGGTCAGTGCTTTCAAAGCCAATGGAAAGATGAAGCCGATAAAATTGCTCCGTCACCTGTTTTCAGTGATGTTTTGTAGCAGTTGGCGAGGGCTAAAGTAAATATGAGACATTCATATTTTTCATAATACGTACTTGCATGATGCTGGTTATTGTATACAATGACCAAAGCTTGTGAACTATTACAAGAATATGTTTACTTTAATAAAATTGGAGACAAAGTTATGCTGATGTTGTTATTCAACCTGGTAGTGTTGGGAACCAAAATAATCATAAAATCACAATGGCGGAGGATCCTGAGGGGATGCAAGGTAGGTCACACTGGCTCCAAAACGAATAAATTCTGCCAATATGACTCTCAGCTCTTCAGCTGGTGAATTGCATTGGATTTAACCAAAATCGTTTTAACTTGCCCATGAGGAACTTTTCTTATAAAATAGTGTACAAGGCCAACGTAAGAGCTCAACAGCGGGCGTAGCATCAACAAGTCAACAAAGTAGAGGGAGACGGGTGACAAACAGGCAATAGTAAGTTGCTGCTGCTAGCTTTAGGCACTGGCTTCTTTCTTAGTTGTTCTGATAAGCGCTGACATTTCTTTCAAATAATCTGTGGCACGGAGACAGCCGATCGAACTCTCAGCAACCCAGAGATCCCCACATCCAATATGGTGACCCCCACCTTTGTGAAGGGAGAACGAGAAAAAGAGAGCGTGAGATAGAGAGAGCGCAGCGAGAGAGAGAGAAGAGAGAGAGAGAGAGAGAGAGAGAGAGAGAAGAAGAGAGAAGAGAAGGAAGAAGAGAGAAGAGAGAGAGAGACGAAGAAGAACGAGAGAGAGAGAACAGAGAGAGAGAGAAGAGAGAAGAGAGAGAGAGAGAGAGAGAGAGAGAGAGAGAGAGAGAGAGAGAGAGAGAGAGAGAGAGAGAGAGAGAGAGAGAGAGAGAGAGAGAGAGAGAGAGAGAGAGAGAGAGAGAGAGAAGAGAGAGAGAGAGAGAGAGACGAGAGAGAGAGAGAAGAGAGAGAGAGAGAGAGAGAGAGAGAAGAGAGAGAGAGAGAGAGAGAGAGAGAGAGAGAGAGAGAGAGAAGAGAGAGAAGAGAGAAGAGAGAGAAAGAGAGGAAGAGAGAACGAGAGAGAGAGAACGAGAGAGAGAGAGAGAGAGAGAGAGAGAGAGAGAGAGAGAGAGAGAGGAAGAACGAGAGAGAGAGAGAAGAGAGAGAGAACGAGAGAGAGAGAGAACGAGAGAGAGAGACGAGAGAGAAGAGAACGAGAGAGAGAGAACGAGAGAGAGAGAGAAGAAGAGAGAGAGAGAGAGAGAGAAGGAGAGAGAGAGAACGAGAGAGAGAGAGAGAGAGAGAGAACGAGAGAGAACGAGTAGTCCAGTAGAATTACACTATAACATGAAACAAATTGCAATAGTTTTTTTATTGTGGATCATATTCAGGGGTCACTCTGAATGTCCAATATAAAATAGGACAAAATAGGACCACACCTAGTGGACCACCGGAAGTGCCCTAATTTGCATAAATTCAAAATGGCCGCCATTGAGCAATTGGGGGGCTTAATACTCTAAACGGTGCGTTTAAGACCCCATAAATGTATTATTAGCAGATAGGAAAGTGACCCAAGGAATCCAAATATGTCGTCAAAATTTGTATATGATGTCATATATGTCAGAAATGACGTCATTGATGACGTCATTGATAAAATTTATGTTAATTTATGTTTTCCTCAATGTTTTTGTCGAAAGTACATGTATGACGTTCTTTGGAAATATCCTAGTCTGAAATATGTTCCATGAGTCTATGCCTTGTACATTAACAAATTCAAATGTATACCTCCACAGAGTCTGTCCTATACATGTCCTGGCTTATTCACATGATGAGGTTTTACTTAGTCTGAATCAATATCGGTGGCAACATCCCCCTTATGGTGCATGATGTCCCTTTGCATCCCGTGCATGATGTGAACACTCTAAGCCATTTTTCCGACAGCTGCAACGTAGGGTGTCACAATCACCATTGCATTGGCACCGGATTATTTTCAACAGATATTCCGGTGCAGGAAGCAAGTCCATCTTGCTTGGCTGCATTCGACCATCTGACAAATGCACCTCCCCAATCCGTGGATTCAGTTCTTGTTTCCCCAATCCAAACCTGGGCTTGATACTAAACCCTCTGTGAGTGATATCTTGCTGCGTTGGGATGTTGGAGGTAGCGTCTGTACTTGGACACTGCGAGCACTGGTAGCCACCTTTTCCGAGAACTTCCTGGCTCTCAGGTCATCCAGGCTTTCTTCCATCTTTCCACACATAGAAAGACAAGAGCGCTCTCTCTGCTTTATCTACGTCCTCTACCCCCAACCCTTCTTCAGCCAACTTTAGAATTTGCGACAAACTCATGATGATTTTGGGATTTCTTCACGGGTGCTCCTTTCCCTATCCCAAATATCCTGGATGTTGTGTCGCATCCAGCAATGGCATGGATCACTGGCAAGAGACTACACAATTCTTTCCCCAACTGCTTCTTGAGCAAACAATGTCCCAGACTCTCCTCTTCACCTCCTTCTCCCACACTTGCGTTCTGACCTGAAGACGAGTCCTTTGCAATCATCACCGCAATAGAAACACAACAGTGCAAGAAC
>CM068961.1:79746955-79757478 GCA_035128595.1 Eptatretus atami
TGCGAAAATGATAAAGAAGAGAAAAGAGTGAAAAAAGAGTAAGCTAAAAGAAAGCTTCGAACTAGGGATGGTAATGGGTAATGTGACTTCAGATTAAAGTGTGCAAATGAGATAAGATAGATGGAAAATAGAGAGCTCGCATGAACCAGTATCACTCAACTGCAATCTAAGAACTCAGTAGTTCAAGACTGAAATGCCCATCCAAGACTGGTGTTGATAAAGTTTGGAAAGCACACAAACCAGTGCAGGCAGCCCTTTATGGTAGTGGTCTGTCGAAATCTCTCTACTTAACCAGCCAGCAAGATAACCCCACAAAACAACGAAGTGCTTGGAAAAAAGCCCACCCTCCCACACACCAAAAAAGGCCAACATTACTTTTTCAGTATTTTCTCAATAAATATCAGTATATTCACAACAAAAGCAAGGGGTGAAGAAAGTTCAATGATTGGTGGCTTTGTGTGCCGGTTGCAGGAGCCAGACAGGAATATAAACGAGTGGTGCATGGAGCTATCGCAGCAACAAGTGCTTCTAGAGTCCAAGGAGAGAGACAGAGAGAGGGACAGAGACAAAGACAGAGAGCTATTCCTGTCAGGAACGTGGTTTTGTATCCAACCACAGCCCCACAACCAACACCACCCCCCTCCTCCAAGGCTAACTAATATCGAGTCACAGGTGTCTCCCCAGTCCAGGTAGAGCAGACCAATCACCTTCCAGGAGTTAAACCAATCATGGACAAGGAATGGTCAAGAGGCTGCCTTCCACACCCCACCAGATAGCTGGGCAGGGCCATCCTCACGCCACCCCCCCCCCCCCCCCCCCCCACAATTGCTTGTAGGTGGGAGGAAAGCATGGCATCACCCACAACACTTACTCAGCTTTGGCCAGTTCAAAGGGGAGAACAAAAGGGACGAGAAACCCTATAGCTATGGTGCTATAAATCGAGAAGCTTCTGTTTGTGTTCATTTGATTTTACGGCGATATTGAATAGCTGGACGGAATGAGTTGAAAACGGTGGTTGTACTCAGGGTGTGCAGGGACAGATTTTCGGGGGTAAAAAATATAACTCAGTTTTAAGAGTTCAGGGTTGGGAGAGGACCCATTTATCTGTGTAAATATTGGTGACATCGTGCCGCTCCCGGGGGAGAGGGGAGTTGGTATTACAAGTCATATTAAACTACACCAATCTAGGGGGTTTAACCTATCCATAAGAACGTGTTTTGCCCGAGTTCTCTAAATTGGACAATGCTGTCCCCTCATGACAATACAAAGATATCTGATCCTCACCTCATGTATTTAAGGTTTGAAAAGGTTCTAAAAACTATCTGAATACAAAATTAAATGGTGTCTCACACCAAAAGCGAACTACTGTCCCCTCCCTACCAGACAAATGTAACACCCTATATATTCACAACAGATATGTTGTGGAAATGCCTCCAAGGGGTTAATAATTATTATAATGAGTAGCACAGAGCAGATATTTCCTTAAAGTAAATGCCAAGCACAAGCGCATAATAATTAATTGATATTAGACACGGGTCGCTTTGATGTCGTCAGGTGACGTCTCTACCCCTATGTCTATCTAAACTAATCAACCCATTTGGCCCACATTTTTAGCTGATCTGGAATTGGAATTCCAGATAAGGTATTGTCATCGTGCACCGTCCGTCCGTCTGTCTCCTAATTTTGACTTCTCTGGCAAAACCGCTGGGCCAATCCGGCTGACATTTGGCAGCAACATTCCGCTCCTGACTGGTAACGGGGATTGCAAAGCTCGTTCCGGTCAAGTGACTAAGTCGGTAAAAATTGCGGACTTAAGTAAATTCCTTCAAAAATCTTCTTCTCCAGACCCACAGGTCAGAATGCTACCAAATTTGGGTTACAACATTAGGCCAGGGCAGAAATGTTATATTGTGGAGGTTAAGCAGATTGCATGACCGAAAGTGTGGCAACATAGCGGATGTATTAAATTATTGAGAAAATCCATAAATTCCTTCAGAAACTTTCTTCTCCAGACCCACCAGTTAGAATGCTTCCAAATACAGATTACAACATTGGGCCAGGGGACAAAAAGCTCCAGGTCCAGTGGTTCTATTTTTAGCTCACCTGGAACATAGTTCTGGGGATCTTATGTAATGCCGTGTCGTCTGTCCGTCCACATAGTATACTTGAAACTACACTAAACTATTTTGATGAAACTTTACCACAATGTTCATCGCCGTGTATGTAACAAAGTTTGTTCACGGCATTAAAAAAAAATTCCATAGGTATTTACTTTCTTCTCCAATATATATTTTGTGGGTCATCCATGCCTACCAGTGGTTCCCTGGTTATCTTATCCAGCCACTACCAGGTGAGCACCCAGGGGTATTGCCTTCACTATATACAGGGAGGTACAGGGGGGTGTATATGTTTACTATTTTGCCCTCTGCAATGTGCCCTAAATTTTTTCGCCTTCATTCGGCCTTGCGGCACAGGTTGTGGTGGCAAACACCATCAACCGAGCCATGATGGTTGAGCTTGTGTTCATGGAGGGGTTGTTTCACCTCCAAGACCGACCCGTATCCAATGGTGAAGGCCATGGCGAGTCATCAGTGATGCACAGGCCCCGAGGGCATAAAGGTGGGGGGCAACAATGGAAGTGTGAGGAGATACCCTGTAGTGAGGTACCTCATTAACAAAAATGCCAAGGACCGTTACACGGTGGACAAAAGCATAATTTTTTTTTACCAAAGCTTTGCCCATGTACAAGGATCAAAAAGAGGGTAAGCTCCAAAAAAATCTGATGACAGGAAGTGTATTTAATGACGTCACAATAGACAAACAAGATATTAGAGCAAATTAATGTATAAAATAACGTTGTGAAGAACTGTGCCGAGACATAATGATGAAGTGGAACTAATAATAGCCCAGTCTAAATTACTGAAAAAATGCTCTAGTGCTGTTTTAAATTCTGTAACTCAACGGGAAGATTATTATGAACTAAAGTCTCGATATGTGGATGTTAACTAATCAAACAAATTTGTGTGTAGACGGATCTAATACGAGTGTTTTTGTTGTTGTTGTTGCTGGATGACATCAGAATGATGTCATAAATCTTTTAAACATTGTCTAAGAAGAAAAATGACAATTGCATTGAATTCCTTGACCTCGGAAACATATATTTTGATGTCAAAATGCACTTAACAGCTTAGTTCTAAGTCATTGATTTATTTTTAAAAATGGATGATTACATAATAATTAGCTGATGACGTCATAATGACGACAGATATTACACTTCCCATCATCATTTTTTTTTGGAGCTTATTTTTTTTCAAGAAGGTATACCATGGAGATGCTTTGGTGAAAAAATTGTGCTTTTGTCCACCGTGTAACGATATTTTCACTATGGTACCCCACTACTGGGAGCCCAGAGCAGAAGGCTGCTTTATTGAATTGCTCATGCTGCACGGAAGCTATGCCCCCACCCAGATGGCCACACCTCTCCTCCTCACGGGCATCATGGCACGCAGACTGCGAGCCGATTTGCCAGCTGCTGACGAGCTCAGTTCCTGGTCACGGCTCGTACCATCTTCACGAACTCTTCTGGGTTTGCCGGAACACTACCGTCTCATCCTACTCGCTTTTGTCTCCCTATTGTGGTGTGTCTGAGGGCCCAATAAGGACAAAAATAATTAAGGATTTCACATTCGTTTGTGGGCACGTATCGGTGGAAGGTTAAGGGGTTATCATTATTTTATTATTACATACATGCATTGCTTCCTTCTGTTTCCTTCCCGATGACCCTAATCGTGCATTACTAAACACGAGCAGGGACCGGCGGAACATCCGCCCAATGTAAAATGTGACTTCCAAGTCCTCAACTCACCCTATCCCCCCTCACAGACCGCAAGTAATCAACCCCCTCCCCCACTCACTCCCAACCCCAAATCCTCAACCTCCAGGCTCCCAACCCCAAGGCCTCACCCTCCCCCACCCAACCCGAAGGCACCAATCCCCTCTCTCCCCACTCCAAAACCCTCCACAACACAATTCAACACTCCCCTCCCCACCACCAAATGTCCTCAACCCTCACTCCCATCCCTCAAACCTCCCTCTCCCAACTATGTCCTTATTTGCCCCCCCCCACAACCAACAATAAGCGAACATCCCTCCCACGTCAACCTTTAAACCCCATCCCCACCACAACTCATCAAGCCCCCTCCCCACTGAACTTCCTAAACTCCACCCTCCCCGACCCAAAGCCCCAAACTCTTCCCTCCGAACTCTGCTCCTTTGCACCCCTCCCCTGACCCCTACCACCCCCAACTCTGTCCTCCCCTCCTCCTAATAGAAACAGATGGGTATTCCCATATCGATCATTACATATTTCTTCATTAGCTCATCAAAACAGCAGAATATTTAACTGTTTCCCCCTCCCATTGCATGCTATGGACAACTTTACAGAAATGGCAAACGAGACAGCTGCTCGATGTTATGGCCTATCACGGTCGCCTGTCCAACTCACAATCCCATGAGATATGTGGAAACCCCGTGGAATTGCAACTCTCAAGTGACCAAGAGCAGACCAATTGTGCCAATAAACGAACCAAAACCAGTTTTCTTCCTGAAAAATGTCATATACAAAAATCATTAAAAATAATGATGTACGTCATCTTTAACAATCTCGCGGGATTCCCAGAAGTCCTCGAACAAAGACCTTTATAAGGACATGGGTTTTATGGTCCCTGATCGAGTTGTTTGAGAGAAAATAGCCGGAAATAATTGCAAGGACCCACGTAACCTTCACAGTAAAAGCCATGCTTGAAAGAATGCCACATAGTTATTTGGGTGGTGTATAGACAACAGACCGCTGCCTCGATAACTGAGGCCTATCTTCACAAGGTCCACCATGACGCCTATCGGCTCAAAATACTTTTAACTTTTACTTTGGTTGTTTTACACTGAAGGGAAAACTTAGAGAGATGACATGGCAATTGGACATGACAGCTCCGAAGATGTCTGACTTCGCATATCGATAAGCACCAACATGGTGGCCATATGATTTTTCAGGTTGAAATTGTGGTTGGAGTCAGGCTAGCTGTCCAACCAATGGGTGGAATGGAATGTTACACACAGACGGATGAAGAGTATTATATAGATAGACACCTGGTCTCGGGGTGAATTATGGCTGTGGTAGTCGCTTAATTTAGTGGTTATAAGAGACCCATTGAGGGATTGATTGTTGTTGGTTCTCATAGAAGACTGCGTCACGCGTCTTAGGTTACTTGGCCTCATTAGATCCAGACAAGCGGCGCCTGTTGGTGTGACACTCGCCTGATACGGACTCCCCAATCTTGAACCAGGTGACTGGGATGACTACAACAATATTCATAAGGAATATGAGTATAACAAGTCTGAAGACGACGATGGTTCACGAGCGGTATTTGACAATGTAGATTGTTTCAGAAGTCAAGGATGAGACAATGTGATAATGTTTGACCAAGTTATAAAATGATCAACATGATGTGGTACGAGTGACAGGTTATTAGCTGCAAAATGTCGAAACCCGGTTTCGTTCAACAACTTTCAAAATTTGACCTTTGCAATAACCTTTAAAGGTCCCAAAACAATGTTGTGGCATTAAAATAAGAAACAGGATACGTGCTATAGCTTATTGGAGTTAGTTCGTCGAAGAAGGTCGAAAACCCAGTTCGATTCCACAACTTTGAAAATTTGACCTTTGTGAACTTTAAAGGTCAAAGGTCAAGGATTATGACCTTTGGTGCAAAACTTCCTCCGAACATTCCAGGAACATTATAACGTCATATAGGCATATATGGCATTTCACACTCCTCGGATTATCCAGACTTTGATGAAATCACGTAAAACAAACTTGAAGGGGGCGCCACGGGCAAGGTGTTCGAGATAGAGCAAAATGGTTTCAAGACTTAGGTGGGGAATGACCTCAAGATTATGCATAAAAAAATATTGTTATCCTAGCTCTCAAAGTTTGGGCGGTCGTATGATTTTTATGTCAAAATTCGCAATTTTCTAAGTTCGTGACCTTGACCTTGGGACAAAAATGAAAATTCGAGCTCCGTGGGGCTATGCAGGTGCCATTGGGCTAACCAAATACCGAAACCCCTGCCAGATTCGACAAACCCCTCGGAGAAGATGGATTTTTATGTCAAAATTCGCAATTTTCTAAGTTCGTGACTTGTGATCTTGACCTTGGGATGAAAATGAAAGATTGAGCTCCGTGGGGCTTGCAGGTGCCATTGGGCTAACAAATACCGAAACCTCTGCCAGATTCGACAACCCCTCGGAGAAGATAAATTTTTATGTCAAAATTCGCAATTTTCTAAGTTCCTGACCTTGTGACCTTGGGACGAAAAATGAAAAAGAGCTCTGTGGGGCTATGCAGGTGCCATTGGGCTAACAATACAAAACCCCTGCCAGATTCGACACCCCCCTAGGAGAAGATGCAAATTTAAATCGGCTACCCCCTAAAAAACACATTCGCAATTTCCTAAGTTGTGACCTTGTGACCTCGACCTTGGGACGAAAATGAAAATCGAAGCTCCGTGGGGCTATGCAGGTGCCATTGGGCTAACCAAATACCGAAACCCCTGCCAGATTCGAACAAACCCCTCGGAGAAGAATAAATTTTTATGTCAAAATTCGCAATTTTCTAATTTCGTGACCTTGTGACCTTGACTTTGGGAACGAAAAAAAATCGAGCTTTGTGGGGCTATGCAGGTGCCATTTGGGCGAACCAATACTGAAACCCCTGTCAGATTCGACAAACCCCCTAGGAGAAGATGCAAATTGAAAATTGGCTACCCCAAAAACACGTTTTTTGGGCGCATAGAATGGCGCACACGCCATTCTCAGGAAAACAACAACTAGATCATGATATAAACCTCCACCAAAATTTTATCAGGAGCTATGGATATAACCAAAACCCACGGAGCTATGCTCGGGACAGACAGACAGACAGACAGACACACACACACCAATAACGAATATAGTGGTCACTTATTTTTTTTGTGAATATTTTTTTCGTGAACCAATAACAATGAATACGAGTATATTATCAATGGATATGACATGTGCAAGGAGGTCTGCATCACTCAGCAATGCCAATAACTTCTGCAGATGGTTTTCAAAATAATGGATGAAAAGTATGATGCACAGACACAATTACAATTTTTTTTTTTTTAATCAATACCGTAAGACAAACTCATAAGCAACGTGGGTTTTATTATCATCTTCGCTACCAATATTGACAATTAACCTAACACAGCAACTCCAATCTCATTATACTGAATAAGTTGCAGTTGAACTGAAACTATGGCTTTTATGAATAACAAGTGTGCTCCAGTGTAACATTTAAAATGCAAACGTTGGCAATAAGTGTTTGTAAAATAATGACATGTTGCTCTGAATAAATGCACAGTTGTGCAACCCCATAGCAAATTAGATTTGGACAGGATAAAACCCTGCCCACCCCTCCAATTTCTTTTTTTTGATGCGCAGTGGAGACTGCAATACTTTAGCCTACGGGATTTATTTTGGCTGAAATACTGAACTGAATTCTGAAACTATATATTTGAGTGCCATTATAACAAAATAAATAAGGCAGGTTTCATCTATGTACATTTTGGAAGATATCAGAGAGTGCAATATATTTTAACACTCAGCATGTGGGTAAATATACATGCTGCACCTTGTTTACACCATAAGAAAACGAGATCTAAAAGTGAAAATCATTCAAAACAAACTAAAACTGTCACGCACAAAAAAAAAACCCATTCCATAAACGCGTCCGTAAAGTACGGGAATTTTCAGGTTCAATTAGTTCTGTTCACACGGTTCATTTGAGAATACTAAGGAACAATTCAAAGCCAGCAAAAAAAAAAAAAATAATAATAATAATAATTACACAAATGTGAACTGGCGAGGGAAAATGTGCAGGCAGTGACAGAAGCTTTGAGCTGTTTAGATAATGACGATGGAAAATTGTGCATCTTAAAGTATCAGCCTCCTTTATAGACTTCTAGATATTAAGTATATGGGGGTAGAAAAGGGAACTTGGGAGTGGGTGGGTGTTGAAATAAAAATGGCAAGAAAAAGGAAAGGACGCAGAAACAGAATAGAGGGATGGAAGGTAATATATCGAGAAAGAAAGGAAGGGGTGAAAAAACTCTGCCATTTTTGGATCCATATATGTAGATGACCGTGTTTGGCCAACTATTTTTCGAAGTACTGTACTGATGTAATAAACAACAACCTCAACCCCATCAAAGTTGACCAGGATATATCCAAATGTCACCCAAACACTCAGGATCTTGTGAAATATCATAACAATTCATTCAAGCATGAAATGAGCTTTTTTTGAAGAAAAAAACAAAGCCAAAATTATTGTACTCTGAGTGCAGAAATGATCGATTTATGCAATTTTAAGCAATATGTTAAATAATTTACTGAAAAACATGACAAAATGTGCCTTGTCAAATTTAACACATTTTAGGCAACACTCAGTTTTATCCACCTTTTAAATTCTAACTTTTTAAATTATAACAATTCCACCATAACTGACAAACCCCCCAAAACAAGAACAAAGTAATGTTTACCTACATTGGCTTAAAGTTGCTCGAGAACAGCCAAATTAGACTTCATTAAACACAAGTTTAAGACAGACAGGTGAATAAACAAATATACTCAATTCAATCATAATTTTTTTGACTTCATCAATGGACAGAAACCTCCAGCAATCCCAGCATTCTGTACTTGGCTCAAGGGCTGGGCTCACTGAGATCCACACTCGTACCAAACAAATTGACCAGCTGTTCTTCGTAATGAGCAATATTCCTCTTCATGATGTCCATGCAAGGTCCCAGCAGCCTTTCAAATGCCTTTACGTCCATCACTGCAATGAAAGAAAAAAGATGAGCCACTTTGTTTTTCAACAATACTGTATACAGTGCCTTCAGAAATATTCACACCCCTTGACTTTTTCACATTTTTGTTGTGTTACAGCCTGAATTTAAATGGATTAAATGAGATTTTATTTTTGTCACTGATCTATACAAATACCCCATAATGTCAAAGTGGATGTTTTTCTTTATAGAAATTTTTACAAATCAATGAAAAATGAAAAAGTTGAAATGTCTGGCATCAATAAGAATTCAACTCCTTTGCTAGTACACTCCAAACTGGGCTCAGGTGCATCAAATTTCCTTAACCATCCTTCAGATGTCTCTACAACTTGATTGGAGTCCACCTGTGGTCAATTCAATTGATTGGACATTGATTTAGAAAGAAACACACCTTTCTATACAAGGTCCTTGAGTTACAGTGCATGTCAGAGCACAAACTCCACCATGAAGGTCAAGAACTCTCCATCAAACTCCGAGATAGAATTCTGAGAAGGCATAGTTCTGGGGAAGGGTAATACAACAATTTCTGGAGTGTTTGAAAGTTCCCAAGAGCACAGTGAGCTCCATCATTAGGAAATAGAAAGAATTGGAACTGCTGTAGACTCTTCCTAGAGCTGGCCGTCCGACTAAATTTGAGCAACTGCGCAAGAAGATCTTCAAGAGCATGTGAAAATAATTCGGAATACATTGTACCTCTTTCTTCACAGTTGTGTTGGAGGTATATCTGTCCTACATTCAGTGGAATGTGAAAAAGATGAGATATAAAAACAACTGTGTGCAGTATTGCACAAGACATGATCTTTGCTGTTTCCAAAAAGAGAAAGCTGGCACCCAAACATGTGGGACTTGGACTAGCACTCCACAAGCAACATGTTCAGCATGTCTGGTTGACAATTTAATTCTGCAGGACACAGTTTGGAAAGGATGTAGTACACAGAATGGCACTTCAATCATCAACAAATATTGGAGAAATACAGAAGAAATAGCTATGTCTTCATTCTCTATGGAATTTCCCCATATGCTGAAGAGTGTATCATTCTTTGTTCTTTTGATAACATCGATGTGCTTGAGGAAACAATTGGTGGACACAAAAAATTTCACTGTACACAGACAGTAGTGTGGCAGTGAGAACCACACCAGATAGGATACCCAACCTCTCCATGTTGGGTGCAATAAAACATGAAAGCCAAAGCAACTTACAAAGCTCCATGAACTTGAGTAAGCAAGCCAATTGGACCACGTCCAGCTGAAGTGTTTGATCAACATACGGTCATCGATTCTCAAACCTTCCTTGATAAAACCGATGAGGATAAGGAAATCAGAGATGAAAAATCTGTCGTGGGTCCTTCCTCAGAGGCAATATGTTGACAATGAGAAAAGTACT
Organism: Eptatretus atami; assembly: GCA_035128595.1. Taxonomy (NCBI): domain Eukaryota; kingdom Metazoa; phylum Chordata; class Myxini; order Myxiniformes; family Myxinidae; genus Eptatretus; species Eptatretus atami. Next base: position 79,757,261 of record CM068961.1, read on the forward strand.
GTCATAGACATCATTCATAAAGCTGCAAGCACAGTCAACCCTCCTATGACCATGGTAGACATACTTGTGATCCACCAAGCACGGCTGACATAAATGACACAGTCATTTTTTTTCCCTTGATAAAGTAACAGTGGTAAAACGATTTTGAGTTACATGCAACCACATGGCCAGAAGCCAGACCATCATCTTCCTGCGATCAACCTGTTCAGCTGTGCGAA
>CM068961.1:79782191-79800616 GCA_035128595.1 Eptatretus atami
AGAGGCGTAGCTTTGTACAGGATTAATGCAACTGACTTATTCTGAATTGTAGGATGTTACAGTTTCTTATATCAAAATTTCGCCCGCCGGCGTGTCGAGGCAACATTTCTTCTTAGCCCAGGACTGCGTTTCTGATCATTTATGAAGAGAAACGCTCACGGCATGACGAGCGAAATCATGGCCGCATGCTCGCCCAGGAATTACCTGGGTACCCGAACCGGACAATCTTAGTCGCGGCTTTCCGGCAGTCAAACGCCGAAAACGCAGCCCACGGGTGTGTTTTTAAGCACACCACAAGCCTAGTCAATATTCTAGCCGCGTACCAAGGGTCAATCGGCCGAAGTTGTCGATATAAAACCTAATTTAATCGCGCGGCGCAGACTCTGAGAGACTGTACCTGCAACGGGGCCGCTTGGAAACTAGCCGCTTAGCAGCGCTCGGCTTCGTTTGGGATAACCGAGCGGTGTATTTATCGTGCAGAAAAAATCTCAATTTATTTCTCTCCGTTATGTGCACTTCATGTACTCCAGGGGGATTCACTTCTGCTTATATGTGGTGCCTCAATGTACATAATGGAACGTAATCGTATTTTGAATGGCATATTTGACAAAGGTAACTCTAAAATAATAATTGCACGACGCGCAGGGGAACGCGACAGGAATGATGTGTGAATTGGGCGTGAATAATGACTTGAGCCGCTCAGCAATTCGAGATAGCGACAGTCTATATAGTATCATCACATAAACAAGCACATTTATTGAATAAGCGGTTCGCATCACTACTCTAATGCGGAGCTCATGCCTTGTTAGTATAATTGTGTGACAGTCATATAGGTAACAGGTCATTATAGGCTCATACTAGTTTGTACCACGATGGCGCTAGGTTTGGCAGATCTTCGAGAGCACCATATAAAAGGGCAAAAACATAACATAGTAGGGCACCTGCTCGACACATTGCAATTATGTAGCAATGTAGGGACCAAAAAACTACGAGCAATGCAAAAAGAGCTACTACCTTTGAAAGTTTTAACGCCAGCAATGGCAACGTTCTAGGTTTATACATTAAACATTAGAGTCAACTTGTATTAACAAAGATCTAACGCTTGTGACCGGTTACAATCGCGCGCGGTCAAATATATATTTTTTTTTTTTTTTAAAGGTTTTGGGGCGTATTCATAACCGCATGACTGTGTGTGTTATCGTGTAATGGCATAACATAACTTAGTAAGGCAAAGAAAACAAAGGAAAACCCCATCAAAGACAGGAGGGGGCTAGACTGGGACCAACGTTTCCGTTTGCTGGGTTTATTGGATGTCCTTTATAGGCAAACCTGTGAGAGCCACCGTAACGCTAGGACCATGCTTAGCCCGTTCTTAGTCAAGGGCGCGTCGGGCTGATCAGGCAACCTATGCCCAACGATAGTTTAACTTACGCATAGGGCTGGTTACCTCACCCTCGGGTGACTTGCTAGGGGCGCGACCGCTCGACGTCCATCCAGCGACCTCACGGTAAGGCACGGTGACGGCAGCGCCGCGGCGCCTTGGCTCCCGCTCTCTCCAGCCCTAATACATACGGGCCGCGGCTCCACCACTGCCCACAACTCCGACACGACACTCTTTCCTCTCCTCCACACAGGCCCGCCTCCTCTAGACAACAGCGGCCAGAGCGCACACCGGGGGTCGGAACTCGGGTGGCAGCGTTCAGCAGTAGCCGGTGTAAGCAGCCCCCGCTTCCGGAACGCGCGATTTTTAAAATCTCATTACTACCCCACGGACGCCCTGAGAATTTTGAAGTGTCAACATTGGCAGTCACACCTTGATCGCCCCTGCTTTTGGAGCGATGCCGGCCTTGAAAATGTGTCTAAAACGCTAGCACAACCCTTCTGGCCCCCCTCTTCCAGCACGCGCGGGAAACTTCCAGAAGAAGGCCGTTTTCCTCGCCGAATGGGGCCTTTCTTTTGTATTTTCCATAGCTTTCGTCTTTTCACACGTGTTGAGAATCCACTCGCAGGGTCCGTCGTTGGGGGGGGGGGGGGGGTGGGGCCGTCTTCCGTTCTCCCCGTGAATGCCAGGCTTTCTCGCAACCGTGTGTCCGAGATGGAAATTGCGGTGTGGTTGTGGTGAAGGTGGTTACGGATGAAGGTGGTTGTGGAGAAGGTGTTGGTGGTGGAGGTGGTTGTGGTGTTGGAAAGCGGATTGATATTAGTTGTAGTAGCGGTGGGAGGTCGTGGAAAATTCTAGATTGATGTGTGCTGTCATATTAAGACCGGGGTGGGTTGATTTGAAGTGGTAAGCTGACTGGTTTCGGGCTCGAAGGTTTGTGATCAGGTTGGTAGTAGGTTCGTCAGAAGGGCGGTTGATGAGAGCGAATGTTGGTTTTTAGTGAGAGGCGGGTTTGTTTCGTGACGGCGTACTGGTTGCTCCCATAAAAACTAGATGTCGTTACCGCAAAGAGAAAAACATGGCTAACTTAAGATTCACGAGGGCGCTTGCTTCGCATGATTACTGACGAATTATCTCCCCTGGCTTACGAGACATCTTATCTGAAAACACAAACATTTACTGCGCATAACTGATAAAGGGGCTGTCCACAACGCGATTGTTTACAACACAGACGGAACACACGGACACGTTTACTTGTAGGGTTACTCATAATGAAGATCGAAACTTGACGATTTATATAAACGTCAAGGGGAATTATTCCTGAATTCTATTGAAAATTTGTCTAAACCCTGCGCTGCGCACAAATCATACTTTGTCGATATCAGATATCCATAGAGATGTGGGACGTAATTTTGTATAACGTCCTTTCGTAAATGAGTACACGAACCTGATAGAGTAAGCGTGCTCAAACACTTGACCAACATCTAATGGTGCTTATTTTAACCGCTGGTTTTAGCATTGAAAACGATTGAGCTACTAAATGAGTAACGTGCTTTTTGGCTTGTGCCAAGTGACAATTTTTGGCAGGCTTAGAAATATTTCACGCTGAGTATCTTGTAACCTGGTGCAAGTTTTTGGCTCACGACAGATTTCCAAGTGCTTAACTTATTAATAGCGCCGTGGCCATTTGCTATGGAAAGCTAATAAAGTTATGTAACGGTCAGCGTTATCGCGTCGATTCTTAAAGTAATCAACTGACTCCACATGTGGGTAGCTGCTTTGAACCTACAATACAAACAGTGCTTCTAACCTTACTTTAGTAACATGTTATGTGAACCAATATGTGTAACAACGTAGAGTCTCAATGAAGACTCGCAAATAATCAATGTCGTGATGTAGACGAATTAGATTGAGTCTTCTCGGACGGACCACTAGCACTTACTGGAACGCTGGTTTCTAACTTAAACATCTAAAAACACGAGATATTGTATGTTACTCATACAGTCGACGAAAAAAGATGATCAAATGGCGTAGGGTAACGATTATCGCTTGGGCAGCGTATTAAAAGGGGAAATTGGGTATATAATCGAATTATTACAAAATTGGGCCTTCAAATATCCAGAGAGGAACGTGAACCCGAAAGTTTATTTGTAAGAACGCTGCAACATCATTTTGAACTGGTTGTTTCCAGAACTCACCATGGTTGGAGTAGATGTATATTGCACGCTGCAGATACATCGCCAGTAGTATAGATAATTACATTAGTGACAAGTAGTCAACGTCTGGGTGTGAGTCGTGACAGTAAGTAATAGTAAGTAGTAGTTGTAGTAACTGTGCATTTGGTACACAAGTAATCGCTAAAGTGTTAAATTGTGCTATTGTTTCAGTTAGTGGAAGTGAGTAGGCAATCTATGTATAGTACTAGTAGTACGTAGTAGGTAGTTAATGTAGTAGTAGTGTATGTCATGTCAGCGTTAGTAGTGTACTTAGTAGTATATGTTATGTAGATAGTAAGCTAGTAGTGTCATGTCTACTATGTACAGATTAATAGTAGTAGTGTAACGTGCTATAGGGAATTCTTAATTTGTAGTAGTACGTGAAGTATTAGGAGTAGTCAGAGATTGAGTCATACGCTAAGTGAAAGATGCACTGATGCGTGGTGGGGCCGGTGAATGGGAAGGGTTGTGGGTGATGATGGACATTCCTCTTATCGACGCAGTTGTGGACGCCTAAAACACTATAGGAATCAAGGGTAGCAGTACTATGGTATATTAAACTATTGACCATGTTCGAACTATGGTTCTTGTTTTCTCTTTCTTTACTTTTTTATACTTTTGGTTTTCGGCTATTTTTTTTTCCTCATTCCCACTTTTTTACAACAATTTTACCTACAGACTAAAAAGAATTACTTATTGTATATAGTGTATAATTATATAAAAAATTACTGCGAATGCTGTATCCCGATAGGTTTATCGATAGCGTTCTGATGCATATTAGTACATTATGCATTTGTCAAAGTCGTTTTTAATACTTTAAAAAGTAAAACAAAGAAATATTTCATCGTGGGAATGAGGAAAAAAAAATAGCCGAAAAGACATCGAACAATGGTGCAAAGTAGTCTCCTTCGTGGACGATAAGAGGATCCATCATCACCCACACCCTCCCCATCACGCTCACCTACTACTACTACTACTACTACTACTACTACTACTGACATAGACATACTACTACTACTACTCCTGACATAGACATACTACTACTATACTACTACTACTACTACTACTACTACTGACATAGACATACTACTACTACTGACATAGACATACTACTACTACTACTACTACTATTGACATAGACCTACTACTACTGACATAGACATACTACTACTACCAATGCTAATACTACAACTACTACTACTATTACTACTGTCACGCACACCAACTACTGCTAATAGTATTACTACTACTGATACTACTGGCATTGACATCTACTCAACATGGAGTCTGGAACAATGATGGGTTCCTCTTGTGAAGCCCATTTGTATATACCAATTCCCCTTAACGCTGCCAATACGCCATTACACGGTAGATGTAAGTTAGAAACGCGTTCAGTAAGTGCTGTGGTCGTCCGGAAGACGTCCATCTAATTCGTCTACATACGACAATGTGCGTTTGAGATACGTTACACATAGGTTCATAACATGTTACTCAAAGGTTAGAAGCACGTTGTACTTAGGTTCAAAGCATGCTACACATAGGTTAAACGCACGTTACTCATAGCTTCATAGCACGCTAGTCATTGGTTCAATGCAAGTTACAAATAGGTTCAATGCACGTTACTCATAGGTTTCAAGCACGTTAAACATAGGTTCAGAGCACGCTACTCATAGGTTAAAAGGACGTTACCCATTGGTTGAAAAGTAGGTTGCGGGTAGGTTAAATATTACCTTGACGTGTTTCGACTTATGAGTAACCTACAAGTAACGTGTGTCCGTCGTGTGTAAACAATCGCGGAGCGTGCCAGGAACATATGACAACGCATGCGGAACGTGTGAGCCATACGCCGAGTACGTCGTAAAATTTGATTCAGGCAATTTCATAAATCGGCATACGCTGGCTAAATCGTCAAGGTGTGACAGCCCCTTTAGATCAGTTATGTCGATAATGTTTGTGTTCAGATAGATGTCTAAGGGAATTATTCGTGTAACCGGGCTGTGAATCTTAGTTAGCCGTTTTTCTTTTGCTATCGTTATTTTGGACCAACCGCTTCACAACAACCACCTCCACCACCACCAACATCGCTCTCATCAACCGCTTCACAACAACCACCTCCACCGCCAACATCGCTCTCATCAACCGCTTCACAAACAACCACCTCCACCGCTCTCATCAACCGCTTCACAACACCACCTCCACCACCAACACCTTCTCCACAACCACCTTCATCGTAACCACCTTCACCACAACCACAACCGCATTTCCATCTCGGCACACGGTTGCGAGAAGCCTGGCATTCATCGGGGAGAACGGAAGACGGCCCCACCCCCCCCCCCCCCAACGACGGACCCTGCGAGTGGATTCTCAACACGTGTGGAAAAGACAAAGCTATGGAAAATACAAAAGAAAGGCCCCGATTCGGCGAGGAAAACGGCCTTCTTCTGGAAGTTTCCCGCGCGTGCTGGAAGAAGGGGGCGAGAAGGAGGGGCGAGGCGCCGTGGAGATGAAAGGGCGTGCTGAACGCAAGGTCTCGCTCTGCTGGAGGAGAGGTGTGTGGAGGAGAGGAAAGAGTGTCGTGTCGGAGTTGTGGCAGTGTGTGGAGCCGCGTAGGGAGACTGGAGAGAGCGGAGCCAAGGCGCGCGGCCTGCCGTACCGTGCCTTACCGTGGGTCGCTGGAGTGGGGACGTCGAGGGTCGCCCTAGCAAGTCACCCCGAGGGTGAAGGTAACCAGCCCGGCCTCGCGGAGCCTTTGCGGTCTACACGGCTCCGTGCCTATAAAACCCCAAGAGGTCCAGTTCTACCCCTTGTCTTTGATGGGGGTTTTTCCTTTGTTTCTTTGCATGAACGTTGTGGCGCCATGTCCGTAAGTAGAACTGTATAAGTGTATGTAATTAATAGAACGGTAGTAGCTCTTTTGCATTGCTCGTGGTTTGTCCCTTACATGCTACATAATTGCATGCGTGCTTTTGTTTTTGCCTTTGTCGATTGCAAACTGCATGCGTGTCTTGCCTTGCTTGATTATATGACTGCATGACTGCATATGTGCCGCTTATTCAATAAATGTGCTTGTTTAAATGTTAACCCATTCGTTGCGTCGTTTCCCCAATTGAACTGCCGTTCTGCGTTCGGAATATAGTTGGTTCTTAAATAGCCGATAAAGTGATCCGGTCCAACGGGGCTGCACGATAAATACACCGCTCGGTTATCCCAAAACGAAGCGAGCTGCTTAAGCGGCTAGTTTCCAAGCGGCCCCGTTGAGGTACAGTCTCTCAGTAGTCTGCCCGCGCGATTAATTAGGTATATCGACAATTCGGCGATTGACCCTGTAGCGCGGGTAGAATATTGACTAGGCTGTGGTGTGCTTAAAAACACACCCGTGGCTGGTTTTCGGCGTTGATCCGGAAAGCCGCGACTAGATTGTCCGTTCGGTGGGCGAAGCGGCCGCTATTGGTTAAACGCAGTCGTTCGCACGCCGGCGGGCGAGAAACTGTAACAATACAAAGCATTGCTGCAATCGCCGTCGGTTCTTCCTACAACTATAAAGAGAAAAGTCACATCGAGAAGACCTCAATTGATTGTACAATCATTCCATGTTACTTGTTTGTAAGGGAACACACAGGTACAATTTTATGAAATTAAAACCTCTGATAAACATAAGGCAAAAAAGTCAAAACTATAATAAAAAAATTTGGCTGGATGCACAATCAATGATCAGTTAAATATTTGACAGTTAATATTTTGTATTTTTTTATATTTTTCAACACAGCTTCTGTTATAAGCAGTAGAGCCTCTGAGAGGCGCTCTTACATCAGCCAATAGTTTGTATTTTATCCAAATCCAAAACTTATTTAATAAATTAAGTGCATTCATCAACAAAAACTATGACTGACCTTCCTTCGCATTGCAATCCTTACATCCCCGCATTCCACAATGAAAAGGCAATCAGCTTTGTCTCCCTGGAGAATGAAAAATAAAAATTCTAAATCTTAAAAAATAAAAAAAAATAACAAAATACAAGTAAGCAATCAGTATTAATTTACTAACGAATTGGCATGAATGCCCTAACAAATCGGTATCAACAATTGAACAAATTTGTATCAATCTCCCAATCAGTATGGAAATGTGAAATAACTAATCTAAGATATGTGATTTCAAGAACATTGTGCATGTAACTTTTTCACCTGTGCTATTATCCGCTCACCATCCTGGTACGTTCTTGATTCAATCACGTCCACCACTTTAATCCTTTCTGACAACTGTAATGAAAATTTGTCATGGTTGAACAAAATGAAAAATATACACTCTTGAACCTAAAAGCCAAACATGTGGAGTAATGGGAAAATGGGATTATGAGGTTACAAGAGGTAAACATACAACAGAAAAGATAAAATGGGAGGCAGAATGATTTGGGTAAAGGCAATACTGTATCAATAGAAAGGGATGATGCAGGTAAATATATTTGAATGAAACAAAGCACAGTCCACACATTATTTTTTCCCACCACTAGGTGTGAAGTTTCATGATTGTGACACTAGAGGTCTCAGTTCTGCATGAGTCAAGATGGCAGAGGGGGACAGCAATGTCAGTGCTGTGAAGCATGAGGTGCTGGAGATAAGAGTTAGATGCACCATTATGATCCTGAGTGTAAAAGACTGTCAATGGAGTACCTCCACAAAGGATCACCAGCCCTGATTTAGCTCCATCAGATTTCCATGTCTTCCCCAAAATGAAGAAATACCTTAGTGGAGAACATTTTTCTTCTGAAAACAATATCAATGCTGCTGTGAAGCCCTAGTTAAGTCAGCAGGATGCACAGTTCTATCGTGATGGCATCACAAAAGTACTTGAACATTGGCAGACGTGGACCACAGTGGTGATTATGTTGAGAAATACATATGGACCAAGATACAATAAAGATTGATGTAAGCATCTGTGTTTGATTCATTGAAATATCTTTACTTGTTTTGGATAAAATGAAGAGGAGGCATTACTTTTTAACAACCTCTCATATATACACATTGCGAGATAACTTCCTGGATAGTACCTCTTGGCAAATAGCAGTTTAAGAAATAAGCACCAGGAACAGGCTTAGAAAACTAGAAAAGTATTTGAATGCATGTACGTAGATGGTCTTCCCTTCTGGGAGATATTACACATGTTCCTGAAAGACTAGAAGATCACTCTAAATTACAGCACAATCCTCCCTCCACCCTGTACAATATTTTACATGATTGTACTGCATGTATTTCTTAATCTCTGCCTTAAAGTTTGTCTTTGAATTTTAATATCCAGGAAAACAAACACGAGATATTAACCAAAGCTTAACATGCTGTACTTATCAAGGCTGAATCACAGCAAGAGAACCAGGAAGTGAGAGAGCGTGCATATATAGGCTTGTCTATGCAAGATCGTCACTGTTCGTCAGTTATGTCAATGGTAATCTGAGCTCCCATTGGTTAGCCCACAGTGATCAGTATCTCTGGCTCCGATTGGCTGGAGTGGAGTACAGGGCAATTACTCACCATTTGCATGCATACCTTGGACTGCGGTCAGAGCAACAGCTTTGATGTTTCCATGTTGAAAGAGAATGAGAGAATGTACAAATTCCCTTTGATGACATAACACAGGGTCCATGGAAAGGATGAAGGTTGCTTCCAACATACGTAGATGATGTGAAGCATTCCGACCTCGACTTAATATCTTAAACATATCTGTATTGTACTGGTTTGCACAGACGGGGTTGGGAATTAAGTGCCGTGCAATAGCAGAAGAACAAAAAATGGCCGACGGTCCTTGAACATTCCTACATGCTCGCACTGGTTTGTCCTATCTCTCAAAATATTTTCTCGAATCGCCAGAGGGACATGCTGTTTGATATGATCAGCCAACCTTTGGGTTGTACGGCCCATGTACCAAGCTTCGCATCGGCACTTAAACTCATAGATAACATTGCTGATTTGTGAAGTGTGCAGAACATCCTTATCGACTGACTTAAGCAAATGGTGAGAGGTAAAGGTGTTGAAGCCTTGGTCCCTCTCACTTCCTGGTTCTCTTGCTGCGATTCAACCTTGAGAAGTACAGCACGAAAAGCTTTGGTTAATATGTCATGTTTGTTTTCTTGGATATTAAAGACCTGTAGGACCAAACATCTGTTCTTTGAATTTTGTAAAGTGACTGCATGATAAAAGAACTAAAGTAAAACAAACTTACGTCCAGAGATTTCAGTAACGGTACCGTCTCAATGAAGCTCTCGTACATTTGTCTCTTTTTGGCAGTGTTTTTCACAATAATCCTCCGAAATGTTTCACGGTCCTATTGAAATACAAGGAGCCATCACTCACAACCATGTAACTTCATTTGCAACAGCATAATCATCCAAACATAACCAAATGGACACACTGTCATAAAACATTCATGGTAATGTTGCCTTATCTTGACAGCACACTATATTTGTGCCAAGACAAGACCAAGATGTAAGAAAGTTCTGTGTCCATAATGTCAAGAAATAACCATGAGGGAAATATCAATAAGCTGTTTATACAGGGTGGTGCAGAGCCGACTGACACATTTCAGACTGCTCTCCTGTCCAAGGGGTGAGAACTTTTGGGGTTGTGGCACCATTATTCTAAGACAATGCACTGCAACTGGTGGAGGCTACCTACCTTCCTGATGTTATCTACCATAAATAAAAAAATTGCAAACTTTGAACATAAACCTCGTGTGTTTCAATTATCGCATATCCAAATGTGTCAGTCAGCTCTGCACCACCCTGTATATTGACGTAATGAATGGATTTCCATTGTAGATGCATCTGACATTCTCAAGTCAAGGGAATCTCATGAGCGTTCGCATCATTTGGGCACAGTTTAAAGTGCATTGACAGGCTGTTGGTTGTGGTTGTTGTAGCCTTGGTCCCTCAGCAAGGGAAAAGACCGGCAGACCTCGAGTATCCAGCAGCATCCACCAGACTCTCCCAGAGATCTGGTGTTGAAGCCATGTTGAAGAGGTGCCTGTGTGGGACCAGGGAGGGGCAGCTAGTTATAATATGTATGGCGGTTTGTGGGGCAGTTAGACGGAGGGGACATGTTTGGTTTAGTGTGGGTTGGAGCCGATGTTGATATTGCATAAGTAATGGGTGGTGTCCACACCAGGGTCCAGCCAGATGGACTCTCAATTCACGACTGTTATTTCAGAAGAGTGAATTTCAAGGGAGGGTGGTTAAGGATATTGTTTGGGGGACAATGTTCTGTGGATTGTGATGATAGGTAGTTATGAATTGACAGCGCATGGAGTCGTTTTGTGGGGGACGAGGTATAATATTGTTGAAGGAATGCAATAGGGGTTAAAGGGAGTAACATAGCACAGTTATTTCAGCATAAAATATTCAGTATAAAGCATACGGTATATACGAGGCCTAAGGTGTTTGGATATGTCGAGACAGGGTTAAAGGTCACCCCTCCATTTTATCATGTGTCTAAATCTACCACCATTCCTCCCGCACTAATCCTTTAAATTGATCCCGTCGTAATACATCTAAGTGTGCTTTACATCTCTTACCAGCGGTGTGTGAACTCTGAATCTAATGTTTCTGCTGCAGAGACTCTCGCCCGCAGATATCCAGACACTGCGGAAGAAGTCCATATACCACGAGAGGCGACCAGTGACTGCGAGAAAACTGTAAACAGCCAGTAGCTGCTGGACGAGACGAGAAGTGTTGTGAAGGTCGTGTGACCAGCCAATGAGCGCACGAGGGGGGAGGGAGGGAGGGGCACACAAGGCCCCATAAAAAGTGCAAACATCTCTGAGAAGGTCAGTTTGGGTCTTCTTGCTCAGTGTGCAGTCGCTTGCTGAACGGTTCCTCTGCATGGTGGTTCTGGATCCAGGTGTATAGCTGACGATTCAACCGACCCACGCAGTGTGGCCGGCCTTCTGGAGAAAGGCGGGCAGACAAAACCAGAAGAGTGGAGCACCTGCTGCAAAAACCCAGGGGACTATTTTCACGCAAGCCTCACACTGGAGAAAGTTGCATCTTTCCGTCTTGTCTCCTCTCTCAGTAATAATACGTTTGGTATGAGTGTTAAAGTTATGTGGTTAAGCCGATGTAGACTTGTGGACGAGAGGGGAAGTTATAATCATTATAGATCTGCTTGTGAATGCTGCCTGAACATATATGCTGTGCTTTGATATACACATTATAAAGTGACGTGGTCTCTGGATGATTCTGTTTGGTCTGGCGGCTTCATATGGTAGTTGGCTTAATCCTGTTAAAGGCTACTTGATCACAGTTAACGCTGCGAGAGAAGCTAACGTCACGTGACTCAGTTGCTCGGCCAAAGATTAAATCTGCCATGTGATCGCTGATCAGCATGACACTCACTCAATTTAGGCACTTCAATCTGTACAGCAATGCGGCTGTGGACGTGAGTATCTGGTAGGAAGTCCTTGAAGCAGTGACTGTCGCGGTCATTTTAACATGACTCTCCAGATTCAAACCAGGAAACCGGAACGATGTGGCAGGTGCAACAAAATTGTTATGGAAATGGCTTAGGGGGTAAATGGGGGATAGTTCAGAATAGTTATTTTATCATGAATGTTAGCACAAGTGTGACGTAATAGAATTTAACATGGCTATGTGTCAAATGAGATGTTTAGAAGCTCTCATCTCCCTTTCCCCAGTAATCGTTTCAGCCCAGTCTTCCCCTCCATATACTCTGCAACATCCCTAATGTAAATCTCTGCAACATGTGTTTTTCCCACATTCTCCTCACAGCATGAGCAGAATTCTGAAAAAGGTCGCAGCGCGATCTGATAAAGGAACTCCCGTCACATGCCAGCTGCAAGCTATGTGCGTGAATATAAAATTACTGCCCCTGCCTCCCCAGCAAATCAAGGTAGGTGTGTAATCCTCGTGCGCTGTTAGATAAGATAGAATGCAAGAGAGGAAGGACGCAGTGGAGAATGCCGGTGGTATGGAGATCCCACACTGAGTCACATGCAGAGAGAACATATCCCACTATGGTGTGGAGAAAACTTAATGTTACAAGCAAGATAAGAAGGGTTAACAAAACAAAGTTGATATATTTTTCAGTACTCCTTTCATATTCACTATTTTCTCATCCTCATCAACCTCAGCAGAGCAATCAACACAAATCTGGATAGTATGAGAATCCTTGGCTATTGCTGGTCGGACTTTGTGTCCAACAAGCGGTTCTTGATATAATAATATAATATATATATATATATAATACTCCAACAAGCGGTTCATGAGAGAGACTCAAATGAGATTTGTTACCTGCATAGTCCCTGAGCATCAGCTGTGGCTGTATGTACATGTGACTCGTTTTCCTGATGCTGATCCTGCTTCACAGATCCTCTCAGCGAGGGAGCCTCATGAGTGGAGGAGGCCAATGTGCCGACCACGTGCCTCGTGGTTGCAGCAGGTTGATCAGCATCTCAAGGAGATGGAGATGGGCCAGGAATCTGCCTGGGGGATGGCCAGACGGAGGCCCCTGGAGTACCGGTGGAAAGTGGACGCAGCGACGCGCTGCTCTGGCACATGCTCCCATACCTGACCTGACCTGCTCCAAACCGATGGGTTTGAAGCACTTCTGAAAGCTATTTCTTGTCTTTCTGTCTTTCGACCTGGGGCACACTGAGCATCTGTGTACCGAATCTTTACGAAGGTGTTTTGGAGATAATTCCTCAGATGTAGTGAAGCTCTGGATCTTCCTTTTCAAGTGTTTTCTCAAACCCACTTCTGTCTTTTGATAGTTGAGATAGTCTTCCACCAGCTTGAGTCCAAATTTCTTCAGAAACCATCAATGCTTGATGGTCGTTTCAGTATTGCCCATTAATAATATGCATGTATTTATTCCTACAACATTGAGTAGGGTATAGAAAAGTGCAAGAGGCCAGCATCGACTATTTCTGGAATCATTTTAGACAGAACACAAATGGTCAACGGTGTCTACCCCTCCTTTAGTAATGCTGTAGAAGGTAATGATCTCTTATCTATTTTGTTCTTTGGTGTCTAAATCAATTGCAGCATCATGATGCATCGTGCTGAGCAGGAGAGCATTTTTTTTTCCTTTCTTGGGAATGTACGAGGTCAGTGTGAAATTTTTCTGGAAGCCAAACAAACTTGTGTATGGAGCTCTACCTCTTGTGACAACAAGATGAGGAGGTTCTCTCGTTCTTCCTCAACGTGCCAACTAATGTCAATTTTTGATCCCTCATAACGTCGTCTGCAAGTCCAAAACTGGTGAACTAGTTATCCATGGTAACATTTCTTCAAAACCCTTTGATGTGAAAAAACTGCTTTACCACTGCTGCTGTCTTAGGGAATTTCTACTACAAAAGGGCCTGGTGGTTGCATCCCCAGGGAGACTTCCATCCAAATGACACATGAAAGTTTTTCGTGTCGGTCAAAACAAATATTCTTAGTCCATATTTAGCTGGATTACTTGGCATGCACTGCCTGAAAGGACATTGACCTCCAAAGGCGGCCAACATATCCGTTGTCAAATACTCTGAAACAGAGTAACTGGACGTACAAATCTGTGAAGTAATGGACCTTTAGGATAAGAAAACGAGTAAATAAAATAAACATAAAACAAAGGCGTTTGTAATTGGTCAGAAAAGTTACGTGAATTATGCAGTGTGGGATGCACAACCTCAACCGCAATTACCTACTGCCTGCTCCCCAACCTGGTCAGCAAGACACTGAATGAAGTCACATGTTCGTTCAATGTATGGGTCGAGGAAGCTGCACGGGAAGCTGGGCGCTATCACTGCTGCCAGACGTAGGATAAATGTAAATTAACATCGCCAGGGGCTTGAGATACCCCTCTGCAATCATGGAGGGTTAAGAAAAATTGTGGATGAGAACCTGTTTTGTAGCCATTGGGAGGAGAGGGAGGGGTCAGGTCAGGTCAGGGATGGGAGCATGCACCAGAGCAGTGCGTCACTGCATCCACTTTCCTCCGGGTGGAGCCCCCTGGGTGTTTAATAGTGGACATGGATGTGTCATCCACAGGGGGAAGACCCTCTCGAGAGCAGGCCATAGCTGCTCCGATGGATGACAGCGAGTGCCCCGGAAGCAGTGGGGGAAAGAGTGGCACCTGTATATGTGGAAGAATTACGTTGCTCAGCCAGTGGGTCACCCAAATAGCTCAGATGGCAGAGCACTGGTTCGGTTTTCCAGAGGACCTGGGTTCGATTCTCAGTCTGGGCCTGTAATTTTCCAAATATATTTAGGATGTTCCATCCTGTTCATCTCTAAGTTCCTTATATTTGTGGGTTTTGCCGAATGAAGTGTTTTACGGTGGCCGGAGTGCAAATCCTGCCACCAACCTCCTAAAACAAACAAAAAAAAGTAATCCAACTGCAGGAAGACGTCCAACAGACAAAGTTGGGCACTAGAAATGGATGGCTGTTGGCTCACAAGGGGCTCCTTCGCCCTTTGACAGGTTGAGGAGAGGAGGAGTTGGGGACGTGAAACTCCAAGCACATTTAGTTAATTTGGGCAATTAAACTTGTATGCGGGACAAATTGAGAATCGGTGTGTTGAGGAGCCATTAGTTCAAACCAAACTGTCCCTCTGCATCCCTTGGCCAAATTTGGGAGGGCAGATTTGGTATGGTGCGCGCCTGCGCGGTTCTTAAACCACGCAGATTATTGGTGGACGCAGTGACCTCTCATCTCTTACCTGCCTATCAGTTCATTGTTGTGGTTAGAATCCCGGCAACCCTAACAATATTAAGGGTATGAGAGTAATGATGAGCAGTTCTACTTTTCACATGTCATGGGGCTGGAGGATGGGTGGTCAAAGAGTGACTTGGGTGAAATGGATATTGAGCTGTAAGGGCGATTAATTGAGTGCCTTTCACATTTAAGTGGATTACAATTCAAAGTGCTTTTGCTTCAGCATGTAAATGGGCTATGCTTATAGATATTGTGCAACCTGTTGCTATCCCGAGAGTCTTTTGTATTGTTTTATCTTATCGTCTGAAGAAGTGGCTGTCCAGCTAGGGCTGATGTATCGGGATAATTCATGGTCATCTGGATGAACTCTTTGTAGGTTGTTGGAATCGATTATTTTGTGTTGTCCAAAGGTTGTATTATTGAGTGCTTTTAGTGTATTTATTTTGCGGTTAACCTTGGCAGTCAGTTGATACGTTTGCTTTGTAAACGTCATGTGGGTATCCAAGGTGATGCCCAGTAATGTTGGATATCTCTCAAGAAAAAGTTGTTGATTGAAAATGGTAATGGTTGAATGTGCTTTGGATCATGTGTCTGAAGTGCGGAGGGTGACAAAAGATTTGGGTGGAGATGGTCATGCGATTCAGTAAGAACCAGTTTTCAAGATTGTAGAGATATTGCTGAAGGTTGTTGGTAGCCTGGACAAAATTGGAATGCTGTGAGGCAATGGTTCGCTCATCTGCATATATGAAAGAAATAGTAAGGCTGCTTGAGGGACGGGAGGTCATGGAGAAATAGATTGAAGAGTGATGGAGTCAGTACAGAGCCCTGTGGGATGTCGTTAGGTCGAAAACTGAAGGAAGAGAAGGTGTGGCAATTGTGTATTTGAGCTTGACGACCGGACAGAAAGTTTGCTAGCCATTTTTTATTGTTGATACGCATGTTGGTTTTGAGGTTTTTCTCAATGAGATGCAGTGGTGTACCATGTCAAAAGCTTTATTCATATCGATTGTCACCAGAACAGTTCTCAGTGGGGGTTTATTTTTTGTTGAACCCATCTGGAATGTACTATTCTGTTGTTGTTGAGAGATGAGTGGTTGGTGAGTGCAGTGGACAAAATCCACGCTGTGATGGGACTAGGAATAAAATGGGAGATATTATTTAGGATGAGCATTTCCAGCATTTTGCTTGGGTTGCATAAAAGAGAAATTGGCCAATTTGTTAGGTTTCAGTATTGGTACAATGATTGGTTGTTTTTTATTCTTTATAGAGGGAATTTTATTGTGTCCAAAAGTACATGGTTGTATATTTTAGTTCATGCATTATGGCTCAAGGGCCTAGGTGTTTCAGGTGGATTTTGTGATCTTGTCTGATCCTGCAGAGTAGGAGTTTCTGGCATTTAAAAAAAAAAATCATATTTAACTGATTGAAAGGTAATAAAAGGTGGTGGAGCTTCATTGCCAAGTTTCAATTTCTTTAGCTTTTTGGTGATTGATCTGTTTCTGGGAATGGTGGGTTTGTGACTGATTGAAGCACACTAATTGATGAGGTTGTCCGATCGCTGCCTTTTGTTTGGAATTGTGCTATACTGATTGATTACAGATGATTCGGGTGACGGGGGTGAGTTGTTGCCAGAGTTATGCATGTTTGATAGAGACAGCAAAAATTTTCTACAATTTGTTTTATGGTCAAGGCAGCTGATTTTCTCAGTTTTTCTGTTTTTGGCTATTGATGAGTGCAGTGATTGTGTTGTTCAAGGTACTAATTTACTGTTGGTCATGAAGCTTGAGGTCTGCCTTTTGTTTGAGAGTATTTCTTTGTTTAATACATTTTTTTATTTCTGTTGTGGAGTTGGGATAATATTTTTGGATGCATCTGTTAAAATGGTTGGTTTGAGCAGTAAAACATTTTAACAAAACAAAGTTAGAATGTTTTACTGCTCTATCTAATGAAATGAATGCAAGGAAATCAAAATTTGTAGAAGCTTGTTCTATGTATTGTGTGAAATTAAACCAGTTGGCTTTGTTAAAGTTGGTATGTGTTTTTCTGTGATCTTTTGAAATGTATTTGGGGTCAAGTTGATGTGTGATGGGTAGATGATCCGATGGAAGGTCAGAAATAGTGTGCAAAGATGTGGTAGTCTTAAGTATAGAACAGCATAGAGTTATCTCAGGGGATGTGGGCAGAGTCATGGGGGTGGAGAGGGAGTCTAGTGTTGGTGCCTTGAGGATGCATCATGGCTCAGCCTTAGTTAGAGGATGTGTCTGCACAGTGCAGATATTGCATACATAAAAATGGCTTCAAAAGTACTTTAAAAATGCAATCATTTTTCCTTTATTTTTCTTTTTCAATGATAGTCATGTACAATATTTTTTTAAAAACAAAAACCAAGCATCAAATTAAACCTTGCATTAAACCTTTCATTTAAACTTAACTAGGTTTTGCATTAAATTTACTAATAGGATGCTCACAAGCACGTTTAATTCAATCACAAGCTTTAGGATACCAGACTGAAGTATCGGTACACCAGATCCTGTGGCATAATGGATGGAGCATCCGCTATGAGTCTGGAAGGTTGACATCACCGGTGACAGTCATCAAAATTGCATCATTTGTGACGTCGTTTCCCCGAAGTTCAGTGGCCGTGTTTATTTGAAATAAAGTTAGTTTTACCCTCATGTGCTTGTCTGCACGTGTGTGATTTGTGTTACAGCATTACACCCAGAAGGAAAAATGAAAATAGAGTGAGAAGCGAAAGGAAACTCACCAGGCCCCAAAGCGAGCCTTCCGATGTTGCCACAATGGTGGCAGCCCGAGGAGTATTGTACATTAACGCAAGCTCGCCAAAACTTCCTTGGTTATCGTAGGAACCCACAAGACAGGATTCATTGTTGATCACAACAAAGATGTCAAATGTTCCCCTGTGGAAATGATACTTTTTTAGCATGAGTAAGAATTTATATAAAACAAAGTTTCAACTTCACATTGTCCAATCTCTTGGTCCTTTTCAAATAATGACTGACTTTCACAAATATACAACTGAATCAAAGCAACAGCAATTAAATGTCCAAAAAAATGTACAATTTTGAATATAGCACAGAACCCAACGTGGTTTTTTTTTTTTTTTT
>CM068961.1:79843172-79855403 GCA_035128595.1 Eptatretus atami
GCAATTGAGCCCACTCACATAACGAAACAATTTGATGTACTTGTACATGCACCAAACAAAAGTAGGGTATTCAGTTCAAGCACAAATTCGTCTCACACTCGTCCAATAAATGGTAAACATTTTATCATCTTTCAACATGAAAGCATCTTATATATTATTTCCGAGTTTGTGGTTTCGTGTCGCGCTATCTTCGACTTTGTTCTGCGCTCCTGCGCTCGAGTTAACGTGATTTTCGGCTTACATTATCTCAAAGACCATATGAGGTGCATGGTACAAAAAAAAGTAAATAAAATGGTTCTGAAACGGTGAAATCGTATTCCACTTACTGCATTAAAGTAAAATTACTACTGATACTCTGCATCAGTTCCTTTCTCAAACACCCACCCAACATGGCGCGCAGAGCGCGGGTTTATGCTAGTATATAAATTAAGGGTGTTGGCCATTGAAAAACTAAAAACAGCTTTTATTGGACGGTTTGAGTATCTTGTTCATACGACCATGAAAATACTTATATCTTTCAAGACTTAAAGCAAATACAAGCACATAACATGCCAATGACCAATCAGCCTTCTCCCAATCATCAGCAAGGTTATGGAATCCATTATCATTTCAGACGATAAATTCTTCCTCTTCTCCAATGGCTTGATTTCCAATCATCAATTTGGATTCAAACCAGGTCACTACTCTGGATATGCTGCTTCTGCTCTCCCAACAATGGATGGAGGTACTCAATGCCAGACATATCAAAGCCATCTCCCCAGACATATTGTGTGCTTTTGACACTGTCTGGCACCCTGCCCTGCTCAATAAAATCCCTTCCGATGGTATCCATGGACATCTTTACTCATGGCTCGCAGATTTCCTCTCCTGTAGCAGCCAACTTGTGGACCTAAATGGAACTCTCTCATCCCCTCTTCCTGTCCAGGCTGGAGTTCCCTCAAGGCAGTGTTCTGGGCCCTGTTCTTTTTCTGGTTTACATCAATCTCTTTGACTATGGAAAATCCTCTTTATCTCTTTGTTGATGACTCCAACCTCTGCCATACCATCTGTCATCCCTCAGATCTGCAAGCAGCAGTCTCCTCACTCTCTGCAGATCTGGAAAAAAATCACAAACTGGTCCAACATATGGAACACGTATTTCAATCCTGACAAATCTCACACTCTCACTATGTCTCTCCGAAAGGACCGCCTGGAACACCCCCCCACCCCCCACCCCCACTTCTCCACCCAACTACTTTCTCAACAATCCTCCTGAAGACCACCTTTCAGTCAAGCTTCTGGGTTCATGATCTTTCCAGGGAAAGCCACATTTTCCAAGCTGGCTCCAAAGCCAGTCGCCGACTGAGCATCCTCTGTCGTGCAAAGTTCTTTTTTCGGCCCACCTGAGTTCCTGACCACATACAAAGCTTTTGTCCAGCCTGATGGAGTACTGCTCTCCCCTTTGGCTGGTGCTCCCACCTGTACCTTTTTCGGCTTCACACTGTGGAAAGCAAGGCCTTTAGAATCATTGGTATTCCACGATGGGGCTGTCTTTGGGTCTCTACTCCTCACGGCAGGCAGGTCAGTGAACTTTCTGTCTTCACCTGACTACTCTATTGGCCTCGCCACCTCCCCCCCCCTTCCCTGCCTCTGTCTGAGCTATGTTCCCCCCAAAGCGGGACGCTCAAGGTCCACCAGCAACCCCCGTCTGGTAAAACTACCAAAATCAAGATTCCCTGATCACCTTCATGCTTTCATTCCTCTTTTTTTCCCCCACCTTTGGAACGAACTCCCAGTGTATACAAAAAAAATAAAAAAGGAAACATTATTCCATATAAACAGCTGCGTATGATGGGAAGAAAAAAATTTGGCTCGGAATTTTAGAAAACACGTTAATCCGGCTCAGATATCGGATGTAATTTCACAACAACTTGCTCAGGGCGACGGGGCACGAGCCGCTCGCCCGGGGAGACGGGGCACGAGCCGCTCGTCCGGGGCGACGGGGAACGGTCGCTGGCCCGGGGCGACGGGGAACGAGCCGCTCGCCCGGGGCGACGGGGAACGACCCGCTCGCCCGGGGAGACGGGGAACGAGCCGCTCGCCCGGGAGCGGGCTCGGCCAGTCTCCCCGGGCGAGCGCTCGTGCCCAGTCTCCCCGGGCGAGCGCTCGTGCCCCGTCTCCCCGGGCGAGCGGCTCGTGTCCCGTCTACCCGGGCGAGCGGCTCGTTCCCCGTCGCCCCGGGCGAGCGGCTCGTGCCCGTCGCCCGGGCGAGCGGCTGTGCAGTCTCCCCGGGGGCGGTCGTGCCAGTCCCCGGGCGAGCGGCTCGTGCCCAGTCTCCCGGGCGAGCGGCTCGTGCCCAGTCTCCCCGGGCGAGGGGCTCGTGCCAGTCTCCGGGCGAGCGGCTCTCCCAGTCTCCCCGGCGAGCGCTCGCAGTTCCGGGCGGCGGCTCGGCCCAGTCCCTCCCGGGCGAGCGCTCGTGCCCAGTCTCCCCGGCGACGCTTCGTGCCCAGTCTCCCCGGGCGAGCCGCTCGTCGTCCGTCTACCCGGGCGAGCGGCTCGTTCCCCGTCTCCCCGGGCGAGCGGGTCGTTCCCGTCGCCCGCGGGCGCCGTTCCGTCGCCCCGGCCAGCGCCGTTCCCCTCGCCCGGACAGAGCGGCTCGTGCCCGTCTCCCCGGCGAGCGGCTCGTGCCCCGTCGCCCTGAGCAAGTTGTTGTGAAATTACATCCGATATCTGAGCCGATTAACGTGTTCTAAAATCCGAGCCAAATTTTTTTCTTCCCATCATACGCAGCTGTTTTATGGAAATGTTTCCTTTTTAATTTTTTTTTATACGGAGTTCGTTCCAAAGGTGGGGGAAAGAGGAATGAAAGCATGAAGGTGTCAGGGAATCTTGATTTTGTAGTTTTACCAGACGGGGGTGCTGTGGACCTTGAGCGTCCCGCTTGGGGGACATAGCTCAGACAGAGCAGGGAAGGGGGGGGGAGGTGGCGAGGCCACTAGAGTAGTCAGGTGAAGACAGAAAGTTCACTGACCTGCCTGCCGTGAGAGTGAGAGAGACCAAAGACAGCCCCATCGTGGAGATACCAATGATTCTAAAGGCCTTGCTTTCCACAGTGTGAAGCCGAAAGGTGAAGGTGGGAGCACCAGCCAAAGGGGAGAGCAGTACTCCATCAGGCTGTGACAAAAGCTTTGTATGTGTCAGGAACTCAGTGGGCCGAGAAAGAAACTTTGCACGACAGAGGATGCTCAGTCGGCGACTGGCTTTGGAGGCCAGCTTGGAAAATGTGGCTTTCCCTGGAAAGATCAGAGACCCAGAAGCTTGACTGAAAGGTGGTCTTCAGGAGGATTGTTGAGAAAGTAGTTGGGTGGAGAAGTGGGGGTGGGGGTGGGGGGGTGGTTCCAGGCGGTCCTTCGGAGAGACATAGTGAGAGTGTGAGATTGTCAGGATTTGAAATAGTGTTCCATATGTTGCATTTGTGATTTTTTCCAGATCTGCAGAGAGTGAGGAGACTGCTGCTGCAAGATCTGAGGGATGACAGATTGTATGGCAGAGGTTGGATCATCAACAAGAGATAAAGAGGATTTCCATAGTCAAAGAGATTGATGTAACCAGAAAAAAACAGAGGCCCAGAAACACTGCCTTGAGGAACTCCAGCCTGGACAGGAGAAGGGATGAGAGAGTTCCATTTAGGTCCACAAGTTGGCTGCTACAGGAAGGAAATCTGCGAGCCATGAGTTAAAGATTGTCCATGGATACCATCGAAGGGATTTTATTGAGCAGGCAGGGTGCCAGACAGTGTCAAAAGCACACATAATGTCTGGGGGAGATGGCTTTGATATGTCTGGCATTGAGTACCTCCATCCATTGTGGAGAGCAGAAGCAGCATATCCAGAGTAGTGACTGGTTTGATCAAATGATGATTGGAAATCAAGCATTGGAGAGAGAAATTTATCGTCTGAAATGATAATGGATTCCATAACCTTGCTGATGATTGGGAGAAGGCTGATTGGTCATTGGCATGTTATGTGCTTGTATTTGCTTTAAGTCTTGAAGATATAAGTATTTTCATGGTCGTATGAACAGATACTCAAACCGTCCAATAAAAGCTGTTTTTTAGTTTTTCAATTCTTTTGACCACACCTAATATATACTAGCATAACCCGCGCTCTGCCGCCATGTTGGGTGGGTGTGTAGAAAGGAAACTGATGCAGAGTATCAGTAGTAATTTTACTTTAATGCAGTAAGTGGAATACGATTTCACCGTTTCAGAACATTTTATTTACTTTTTTTTGTACCATGCACCTCATATGGTCTTTGAGATAATGTAAGCCGAATATCACGTTACTCGAGCGCAGAACAAAGTCGAAGATAGCGCGACAGAACCACAAACTCGGAATAATATAATAAGATGCTTCATGTTGAAAGATGATAAAATGTTTACCATTATTGGACGAGTGTGAGGACGAATTTTGCTTGAACTGAATACCCTACTTTTGTTTGGTGATGTACAAGTACATCAAATTGTTTCGTTATGTGAGTGGCCTCAATTGCCTTTCATTATTATAGTTGAGTGCAGCACAACTCTATATAAGTAAGGCTGTGTTATATGTTTGGTGGAGAGGTGCAAGGGGATCTTACTGCCTGCCCTCATTGCCCACCCTCCCCCCCCCCTCCCTTTTATTTTATTTTTGCATCATGGACAGCAGCCAATTCCAACCCCTTCTCTTTGCATGGTAGCACAGCATCTCTCCACTGGGATGTAGGCTTGCACACAGAATCAACACCCCAGCCATTCTAAACGCCTCTTCACACACTCCTCACCCACATACTCACACTAACGAGCAGTCATATCTTCATTTCATGACATCGTCTCATAATTATCAATTGTACTCCTGTCCATTTTTATTTTTATTTTTTAAAAGGTTTTATTGCCCATTTTGTTGCTAAGTGATGATATCAACAGCCTTGCCATCCTTTAAAATCAATTTGTGAGCTCTGCTTAACAAAGTAAAGTGATTTTGCCTCTGTTGTGGATGCTTGCCACTCCTGTATTTTCAAGACGACACCCACAGAGGATGTGATGCCCTTCCCATCCTAATAGCCATTTCTTTTTCATTAGTCCTTTGCCCCACCAACCTGTTATTAGCATATGCTCGACTGTGAAATACATAGGATGTCTACATTGTATTGTAATTATTTTGCACATTCCGCATTTGATTTGCATTCATTAATCTATTTCTTAAAGCCTTAACCCCAACAGTTAGGGGTCGGCTATTTGATCCCTTCTCTGTTCTCCTGTACCTTCCGTATGTTCTTCTCTCGATCCTTGTTCTTCAAATTTCTTTCCACTACATCCCTCACCTCTAATTTGGCCAGATTGCCCAGCGGCAGAGAGGAGCGAGATAAATAAATTTACTCTCTCTACCTGCTCCAGTCAAACAAATTTTGAAAATCATTCCAAAAGGAAACTTATGTTTTTTTAGGATGTCATAAAGGACAAACAGGCATGAGAACTAGTGTAACATGTTAAATAAGGTGGTGTAAAATACAGTGCATCAATGGTGGTAAACTCGCAAAATTTTATTATATTTCATTTGAATGATATACTTGAAGAACAATGTTGAACACCAATCACCTTTTGACACTTCACAAACCCTTTCGTTTAACAGTACTAGGACAAAAATTATGGCATTTTACATAATTAGACCAATCAAATTGATACTCGCAGACCCTACACATGTCCTTTTTTTTCCTCAAGATTGCATGGAGTAAGGTGTTCCATGAACTTTCTCATCTTTTTCTGTAATACATGCAACTCCAGCTCTTGCATATCTCCTCATTCCTCAGTCGCTGTCTAGTGATTGTCTGTGAAACGACCGAAGCATTATCTCTTCCTCTCCAGCAACTCACTCTTCCCTTTTCTTAAAGCCATGTGTTTGCACATACATTAATGACCGGCCTGATCACTCACTGGCTTCTTGATTCTTACCTTCAATTTTCTTGGTTCCTTCTGTCACAGATGACTCCACTAACCTCCTTCCACCTAACCATGCTGCCTTCACTCTGTCCAGCACTTCTGCTTCACAATCTCCATCTTCCTTTAGTGCTAGCCAAGGATTTGAATTTTCCTCTTGTTTCAGCTCCTTACCTCTTTTATATACAATCTTGACCCTGTCTGCTCAGTCTCACTACATGACATAACCTCCATCTTTCTAGCATCAATCCTCAACATCTGCCTCTCTAGCTCTGCATTTCAACATTCTCTCTGCAACTCTTCCTTTGCTGCTGTTATAACTAGATTTTTGTGTGCAGGACTCCCACAGTTACTATCTCTATTTTTCACTCTGCACATCATTACCATACAAAAAATGGAAGACTTGGTGCAAAACCCTGTAGAGACAACCTCCAACAACATGACAAAGGAGAAGGGACGTTTGTGACTATATGGTTGTAAAAAAAGATCCCGAAACCATTTGAGACACTACTCATTTCCACAATGAGATTTGGGTGTCATAATTCAATCAGACTGTTCTCCGCTTCCGGGTCACATCCTCACAGTTGTTGCATGACGTGCCACAGCACCGGATGCAACCCATAAAACACTTCAGCCCATTCTTGGTGACACGAAAAAGATTACTGCCACATGGATTTTTTTCAGGTGCTTGCACAGACAACGGATTAACTGAGAACATAATCTGGCCTCAAGTTCACTCATGACTGGAACCATACATCTATCTTCAAGTTCCAACCCTCATAAAGTTGTTCAATGATTAATTGTTCAGGCTTTGCCATCAAACAATTTTAATGTGGACGCTTATGCTGTGGAAGTTCGCAGCCGCTTGGTGGGCGCAGTTTCTAAGGTCCAGACAATGCACCGAGATATCATTGCCATGTTCGGAGCGTCTTCAAAGTTGTGAGCCAGTCAGTTTAATGGCATCCACAGAGGTGGCAGAAAAACAAATTCTGCATCCCCAACTTCCATCGGTTCTTTCCCTCGCAGCTGATTATTTTGGCAATGCTCAAAAACTCCATTGATCATCACCCTCACTGTTTGAGCACATGCGTCTTTCCATAACCGAACGTTCCCAATGTAGTGCAACAAGCCACTCAAGCATGATGAAGATGAGATCCAGTCTCAGGTCGCTGCCATTCTTCTCCACTGCCTGTTTGATATTGTAGACAAGGGTCTCTCCTCCCTCTCTGAGACTGTCTTTCCTTACTCAAGTAATTACAGCCATGTCTTCTTGCAGTGGTGCAGAAGTGAGCAAACCCATATGTGTCGTCTGCTAATACCACACAGACTGACCATTTTGAGTATCGCAATGGCCATTGACAGAATAATGCACATGGCATCTCCCCACCAATGCTCACACAGTGATCTTGACTTGTAGGAAGCCGCCTAATTGATCGATGAAGGCTGACTGTTTTTTTCATGAGAAAAATGCATCCTGGTCTTTATGCGTCACTTCAGTGCTGCTGATTTGTACTTCAGCAGAGTTTTAACAGTTCAGTGTTTGTTTGTGTTTTTTAGGAGCTGGGCTACCCATCCAAATACAACACGATGCAGTCCGTATTTGTTCTTACATATGAACAGTACTGTTCGAATACGACCTGGTGCAGGAGTTCTTCTTCCAACGAAATATGATGCAGTAGCCAGCCTCCATCCACTACGTACAACACATTTCGTACACACACATTTTGTGAATGCAACAGGTCTTTTCAGATTTACCAGTTCATTCAGCAATTCACTGCCAAGTCTTCTTATTCGACTTTCTCATCAACCCTCCTTGAAAAAGCGAAGTATCACAGTCTTCTCAATATTTGAAGTAAGAGGCAATGTCCTTTTCCTCCGTGAGCAACAGCAGTGCATCTCATGACAACACTGCTGGATTGATGTAACCGTCTTCTTCTCAACTCTAATTCCTAGCTGTGATCCTGCAAGGTGCAGATCTGATATTTGCTCTTACTGAGGCATCGGTGAAGTAGCAGTCATCCAGTTTCTGTTGAATCCCAAGCCCACTTCCTCCCCTCTATCCAAGTTAATGCTATCATCACAACCTGCATTGATCCAGTTTCACCAAGCGAAGACTGTATATCCGGAGTCAAACAGATTTTGGTCATTGAACCATCATTAATTTCAGCAGTCTTTGAATCGTGTTCTCAATGGGACTGACCCAGCTTGACGTGCTGTTCGCGGTGCTATGATGTAAACTCAGTGTTTCTCAAGGTGGGGTGTGGCAATATTTGGTGGGCATGAGGATTCAGAATTAATGAATCAATATATGATCGCTTTCATAGCTTTGCTATGAGTTCCTTCTTGGTTGACTCAGCCATTTCTGTGGATTATCTGAAGTACCAGAGCAATACCAAGAGGAGTTATGCGAGTTGCAAACAAGATGAGTCTGTGAAAACTCTTTTCAAGATCAAAGGAACCATGATGTGGCTGTCTGGAGAGCGAAAAGAAATACCAAACTCGACTACTTTGGCAAGGGAAGTATTGATAAATTTTCCATCATCTTATTTGTCGAATGTGGATTTAGTGTTGTTACCGATTTGCTGCAAGCTAAGAGAAATGACTGGAAATCACGAAATGTGGTGATTTAAGGCTGAAACTGACAAAATGGTTCTCAAATCAAACAAATCTGCAGCCAGCTCAAGGGCAGGGCTCCCATTGAAGTGAGTAGCAATTGAAATAAAATTTGCAATAGATTTTAATAAAGCCTTTTGAATACATATGTAGTATATACTGTGTGTCTCCAATCATGGTGGGGGTACAATTTTTTTTGAAATCAAAGTGGGCGTGGGACAAAAAAGGTTAGAAACACTGATACTGAAAGAGGTGGGACATGGCCTCGTGGACGGAAGCACACTTGTGCATATTGTAAATCACTGTTTGCGGACACTCAGTCACTCCCATCCCCTCTTTAGGCCACCTGTGACTTTTCACGGAGTTGCATCATCACTTGCTCAATGACGAGATCGATCAATAAGCTCTCCAAAACTGTCTTCCTCCTCATGACATGACCAGCCTTGCGTGAACTTCTCAAACAGCCATTTTTGAGTGGAGTTGGTGCATAACTTGAATATATTGCCTTGACACTCGCATAGTTGGAATGGCTGGTCACGGTGAAAAATTGAGCAGTTTGCTTACAGCTGTGAGATGCCCTCCCAGTTTCCAGTCCATTCAGCCGTAATGAAGTCTATTATCATGGCGACAGTCCAAATACTGCAACCAGAGCTTTGCGTTCCTGTGATTGCCTCTAGAGAGTGAAACGATTTGAAGGAGCAGTGATTGACAACAGCCAACTCTCTGAACTCTTAAGCCATTATCCGCCAATCAAAGATGTTACTCGCGAAGCTCTCTCGCTTCTTCCAACTGAGCTGTATCGAGTCTACCACCAGACAAAGACTTGTCTGTCACCGGTTTCGATTATTTTCAACCTCTTTGCAAGCTTACTTGGTGCAATCCAATTCATCCATTCTTTGCTCACCGGGATCACTATCAACCAGTCGACTTTCGACATGAGCATAGACATAGTGTTCCGGGGCGTTCATTTAAATCAGAAATCACGATCCGAATTTGAGAACTGTCAGTATTGCTCATTTCTACGATAAATAAGAAAAAAATAATAATAATAAAAGGAGAGAGTTTAACCATGCCAGGCAAAACCACTTCAGCCAACATGTTCACTTCTGGTGTCTGTTTCACTTTACTTCTGATATTCTAGTTTCACTTTTGTTTGCTGACCATTGTCAAAAAAATAAAACCATGGATACGAATGAAAACGTGCAAATTGTGAAATGTATTCAATTTTGCTACACCTGTACGTATTCACCAGGAGGCCATCTTCCAGCTAGAGAATGTGTTCAACCCCACTTTTGCTGCGCTCAGACCCAATATCTCGAACCTAATAATTTTCCAGTATGTCGCCATCTTTCATTTCACATTTGTTTGCTTCAATAAGGTAGAATAAAACAACACCAAATGAACCATGAAAGTCAAAACTTCACCCCACATCATTTTCCCCAAAATGGATTCTTTGGGACTTTTAGTTGTTGTTCTGGACATATTCAAGAGTCAAATGAGTTTAGTTTGCTTTGTGCAGATATTTTCTAGGTTTCACCCTGTTCCGCTCGGACTATCACGCCTTCCTCACAAATTTAATGCCACTTCAGATATCCACAGGCTTTCCCATTTTCATTTTGTTTGTGATTTTCTAACTTCCTCCTCTTCAACCTCCCTCACATCAACACCCTCGATGATTTATTTTTTTTTTTTTTTTTTTTTTGTCTGGGCTTCAGCCAATATAGTCTCTACCTCTATATTCTCTATCTCTATCTCTCACACATTTTTCCACATTTGTTAATCCACCAAAGTACTCTTTCCACAACAATTATTTTGATTGCGAACGGCATTGTAGAGCGCATACCTCCACCAGGCTGAACAGTTACATTTTATATTCCACTGAAGCTGGATCTGCATCCAGACATTAACCAAAATCTAACTGGCTTATTCTTGTCGTATACCAAACTCATCCACCAAGTTTAATCTGATCCATCGATAACATTTTGAAATATCGTGTTTTGGTCCGATCTCTCAATGGTGAAGAATCGCTTCAAAAAAAATTCTCATATCTAGATTTCACCAAAATCAAATCAATTTGCCCTTGTCTCACGTCTGAATCCGTCCATAACCTTTTGAGAATATCCTGCTCCCAGACAAACGGGGGTGAAAACATAACTTCCATCCACCTTCAGTGGCAGTAGGTAAATATGCTGGACAAGTTACATTAATAATATACTTTATACACTTCATTATTTAAGACTATGAAAGCATGTGCTGGCTTTAACATTATTATAATTGCAAGCAAGCTCAATGCAGGTTGTATGAAAAAATAGCTATACAGAGAAATTCCAACTGGTGAAAAGCTGATCTGAATAGAAACAGGAGGGGGGAGGGGGAGTTTTGAAGTATTCAAACCAATTATTTTCATTTCACTGTTCATGCCTTCCTGCCATGTTTTCTTCCACCTGCTTTTTGGTCTTTTCCAAAATATAAATAAACGTTATATTTTATACCAAAGATTTAAAACATGGTGCATGCTGCTTTGATTCCAGACACTTTTTGATTCCTTTGATTGCAAGCACGGAAGTCTGCTCTTTGTAATCATGCACTCGTGAAGCCTGTGCCCAAGCATGCAACCATTGCACATCATTTACCAAAAAGCTGACAGAACTCTTCAGTTGCCATTGATGAAGTACCAGCCTCGGTAGTATAATGGTAAGAGCGTTGCTCCGAGTCTGATAGGTCAGCGGTTCAAACCCTGGCCGAGTATATCGACTTTAAAATGGGTACATGCTGCTTCCTTGCTTGACGTTCAGCCATTCAAAGGATAGAGCACAGGCAATCTCCATAGGTTAGCATCCATCGGGAGAAGAAATTCCTCATTAGGAAATGCCACACCGAATGCGGTGAGAAAGGCGGTGACATTGTGTGACATCGTTGGTACCCAGAATACCTGGGAAGTGATGGCACTTGCCCCAGCTCAGTGGCTGTGTTTACTCTCGTCTAACAGTCCGTGTTGTACAATGTATTCGCCTGTAGTTCGTGTGTGTGAGATGGTGTGTGGCAGCTCCACCATTACCCTTGGATCCTGTAAATAACACAACAACTAGAAAAAGTCGATGGCACACCTCACAAATCCCACACTTACCAAGTAAAGCAAAGTTGAAAGATGGCAAAAAGTTCCACCAGCTATGACCCAATACCAAATGTTGAGGGGGGGGGGGGGGATGGATTTCCGTTTTTATCTCTGGCCCCCTAGGACATGAACCAGGGGTCAATCCCAAAATTGTGCATCCAAAATATTGCAATATATTGATGAGCATATGTGTATCTTCCAGCAAATGTAATATCAAAATAATTGGAAGGCACATGTTAGAGCGCATTCCTCCGCCATGCAATGCCTAATCCACGAGAAACTATTGGGCCCAATTCAATATTAAAATATCATGCTATATATCGGTTTTGAGGATCGGATATCGTCCGGACTAAATAAGTGTCAAAATATTTGTGAAATCTGATAATTAAAAAAAATAATGAGTCTTATAACTAAGCCGCATATACCTATTACCTTTAAGCATCAGGCTATGTTCCCTCCTCCATACATACACAAGAATTGTGAAATTTCCGAAGCATTAAACATATCTTTTTCTACTTTTAATTTTGGAGAATTACATTGAGTAAACCAA
>CM068961.1:79867988-79882602 GCA_035128595.1 Eptatretus atami
GGTCTTTTCACGGTTAGTTTCACCTATTGTGGTGGTGATGGTGGTGGGTGTGTTGGTGGTAGTGGTGGTGCAATAGACTTGCAAAAATGCACTAGACTTGCTGTTAAAGTAAAAAAAATAAAATAAAAAAAATATATATATATCTTATATCTATCTATAATTCCAGCAATCTGTGTGTGTGTGTGTGTGTGTGTGTGTGTGACCGCTGTTTCTCGACAACCGCTGTCCGATCTAATTGAAACTTGCCAGGTATTATTGCTGGGACCTGAGGATGTGCCTTTTCAAGGTTTGATAATTAATCGGACAAGTGCTTCCCAAGTTATGGCCATTTATTTACCAAACCAATGACAAGACACGTTGTTGCGTGGGCGTGGCCGATGGGAAGGGAACTCAGCGGCGTTCCCCATTACGGGTTACAACGTACGGGCTTCCGGAGAGTGATGACTTCGTGTATTCTAATAATTTCTCGATTTCTTATGCGCATTATAATAAACACAATGGCCCAAGTTATGATCGTTTTCATATTAGACGGTGTATAAATTTCGGTAACATCAGAGTGCTGGTGTGCTCCGAACCAGGAAAGTAAATTTTTTCTCTCTCTTCTCTTCTCTTTTTGTTTTTCCTTGCCACGAAATTGCGAAAAGGTAAAACACGTTGGGCGCTAATTGAATAATTGGGTATTAAAAATAAATTGCGAATAATCGTAACTGCGAATAATATCGAACTTCCGGGTCACGCACGTACGGGCACGTGAGAGCGAAGAAACGGCCTGTGTGGTTATTATTTTATTATTTATTATTATTTTTTATTATTATTATTTTTTTTTACGGGCACGTACTAGTATATATAATTCCAGCAATCTCTGTGAGTGTGTCTGTATGTGTGTTTGCGACCGCCGTTTCTCGACAACCACTGGTCCGATCTGATTGAACTTGCCAGGAATATTGCGGGGGACACGCGGATGTGCCTTTTCAAGGTTTGATATTAATCGGACAAGCGGTTCCAATTACGGCCATTTATCTGTCAACCAATGACGG
The DNA here is from genome assembly GCA_035128595.1 of Eptatretus atami. Lineage (NCBI taxonomy): Eukaryota > Metazoa > Chordata > Myxini > Myxiniformes > Myxinidae > Eptatretus > Eptatretus atami. Next base: position 79,869,026 of record CM068961.1, read on the forward strand.
GACACGGTGTATGACGTCACGAATGACGTCACAATTGTTCCTTTTTTTGTGTTTTTTTTTGCACGTACGGGCCCGCACTAGTATTAATAAACAATGCATATTTTCAGCATGCATGCACTGTTAAATATGTAGAGAAATTTAAGACAGAATAAAGCATTTTAGCAAATCGAGTGCACCACCACCACCACCCCCATCACACCACCTACCACACTACCACCACCATTACTACCACCACCATTACTACCACCACCACACCACCACACCACTTACCACCACCACACCACTACCACCACCATTACCACTACCAACCACTACCACTACCACCACCACACCACTACCACACTACCCACCACCACAACCACTACCACCACCACCACTACCCCACTACACACCACCACTACTACCACCACCATTACCACCACCACACACTACCACCACCACACCACCCCACTACCACCACCACTACCACCAAGGCACTCGGAAACATGGTGCTGGGGTGATGAAGTTGGAAGACGATTGAAGAGAAGAAGAAGTTCAAGAATGGCAAAAGGCGAAGTACGGTGGTAGAAGAGGCAGCGCATGAAAGTTATAAGGTAGCCAAGAAGGCTGCAAAGAAAGAGGTAGCAAGGCGCAGGAGGCTTATAGGAAAATGTTCGGAGAACGCTTGGATTCGGAAGAGGGTCAGGGAGCGATATCAGGATTACAAAGCAGATAGCGAGAGAGAGGTTGATGTGAACGGGGGTGAGTGCTTGAAGGATGAAGTGGGACAAATCGTTGTGGACTCAGGTGGAATTAAGGAAGATGGAAGAGATATATGGAAAGGTTGTTGAATGTGAAAATGAATGGGATAGCAACATCGAGAGCAACCAGTTTTTAGGACCAGCAGGGAAATAACTGAGAAGGAGGTGAGAAGCTCTAAGAGCAATGAAGAGTAGAAAAGCAGGAGGGCCGACGGGAGTTGTGGGAGATATTGTTGAAGGCAGCGGGAAGTTGGAGGTGAAGAGAATGACAGAGATCTGTAATCTGGTGGTGAGAGAAGGCCGCATTTCCAGTGGATTGGGAACTCAGTACCCTCGTCCCTCTGTGCAAGGGAAAGGCGACCCTCTGGACTGTGGCTCCTATAGAGCAATAAGTTATTGAGCATGGAATGAAGGTATTGGAAAAGGGTGTTGGAGGGAGGATAAGGAAGAAGGTAAAGATTGATGAAATGCAGTTTGGATTTATGCCAGGAAGAGGAATGACAATGTGATTTATTGTAAGGCAGTTGCAGGAGAAGTACATGGAGAAGAGGAAAAAGGTGTTTTTGGGTTTGTGGATCTGGAGAAAGCAATTGATAGGGTTCCACGGTGAAGTAATGACATGGGCATTGAGGAGGTTAGGAGTGGAGGAATGGTTGATCAGAGTTGTGAATGGCAATGTACGAGAGAGCCGCACAGCTGTAAGACGAAGGATGGGAAACAGTGGTGAGTTTGAAGTGAAGGTGGGGAGTGCACCAGGGGTCGGTCTAAGTCCACCTCTATTTGTAGTTGTGATGGGGGTAAAGGAGGGTTTACCGTGGAGCTACTGTATGCAGATTATCTGGTGTTGATTCAGAGAGTAGGGATGGACTGAAGGAGAAGATGAACAAGTGGAAGGATGTATGGAGGCAAAAGTTTGAAGGTGAATATCCGGAAAGACGAAGGTGATGGCAAGTAGTAAAGCATGTGGTGAGGTGGAAAGGACTGGGAAGTGCCGTGTGCTGTGTGCAGGAAGGGTGTTGGAGTGAACTCCTTCAGTGTACAATGGTGTGCTGAATGGGTGCATCGAAAATGTAGTGGTGTGAGGTGTCATTAACCAGTGTGGCAGCGACATTCAAGTGTAAGGTGTGCATGAGGGAGCTGCAGATGAAGGAATTGTTGAATTGGATGTTGGAGATGGCGTGAAGCTTGAAGGTGTGAAAACATTTTGCCTATCTAGGAGACATGCTGAATGGAGAAGGTGGATCAGACTTTTCACGGTTGCAAGAGTGAGATGTGCATGGAAGAAGTTTGAACTGAGTGCGTGCTACGAAGAGGGGATGTCGTTGAAGCTGAAGGGAAGGTATGCTACATGTGTGAGGAGTACAATGATTATGGGAGTAGACATGGGTACTGAACAAAGGCTGGAAAGGTGTGAATGGTGAATGCTTCGGTGGATGTGCAGAGTATCGTTGAGATAGAGGAAGACAAATGATTACTTGTGGAAGATGATGCGAATAGAGTCTTGATGGATGTGTGAAGAGAAACAGGTTGAGATGGTTGGGTCATGTGTTGAGGAAGGATGAAAGTGACTGGGTAGAGGGTGTTGGAATGAGTGTAGTAGGAAGTTAGAGGACGGGGAAGACCGAGAAAAACTTGGCTAAAGGTGGTGGAAGAGAAATGTGGGCAAGGGGATAAGAAGGGAGATGCAGAAAATAGGTAAAGTGGAGAAGGTTGTCATGGGTCCCGCAAGGCTCACCCCTGCTTAGCAGAAAATGGCCTTTAAATGCTTGTTGTTGTTGTTGTATATTGCAGGAAGTTTTTTTTCTGAGTGCTGGTTTTGCTATTACTTGCAAAATTGAGATTTTTCAAGTATATTGGTCAGTCGATTTTGTTATTGTCTGTCTGTCAGTCGACCCTAACCCCTAACCCTATGCTGAGCGATTGAGCAAAGGTCAATCAAGGTCAAGCTCCAAAATAATCAAAGCAGTCAATCGGATGAAAATTGATTATTTTTACCTCCGCCACCGAAGTGAAGGAGGTTATGTTTTCACCCCTTTCTGTCTGTCTGTGTGGCAGGATATTTCAAACAGTGTGGACGGATCCGGATGAAAATTGTTGGACAGGTTGGGTGTGTGACAAGGATGAACTGATTAGATTTGTGTGAATATCCGGATCTGACTACTATAATTTTTTCAAGTGATTCTTCACCATTGAGAGAGATGCGGACCAAAAACGATATATAGTATGATATTTCAAAAGTTGTGGATGGATTCGGATGAAACTGGTGGACAGGTTGGGAGTGTGATAAGGAAGGAATTATTCAATTTTGGTGAAGATTCAGATTTTCGCCCTCAGATTTTGTCTGATTTTGACAAATTTCCCTGAAAATATCTGCTGTTCTTCTCCGCTCCAATCAGTTCTTCTGACCATGTGCTTGTCAAAGTTGACACTCTTGGCTGTTATCAGAGAACCACCTCGTGGTTCTCAGTGCTGTTCGTGCTGTCACGTGCTGTGACAGTGCTGTCGAGTGCTGTGCTGTCTCAGTGCTGTCGAGTCTGTCATTTCTCTCAAGCAGACTGGCAGGGTCTCTAAGCAGCCATAACTTCGAGATGGTCTCTCATCGCTACTTTCTCCAACATCCAACTCATCCTGGATTCTTTCAAAGAACTTGCTCTCCCTAATGCACAGATTATCCCCTCTCAGCTTCAGTTGCCCTACCCTTCCTCACGCCATGGTTCACTGAAGCTTGTGGCAGGCAGTTATCCTGAAAACAACTTGCCTTGCCTTATGGAAAGAAACCAACTGATGGTAATCTCAGTTCCTCCATAAAGCTTGGAACAAGGTGTATCTACTCTCAGGAGAGCCAGAAAATAACATCTTTCCAATCTCAAGTCTGAACTCTCAAACCTCTCTCCCCTCCATATCCTAGTGGCATCAAATCAAGTCTGTTTCTGGTGGATGTTCCCCTCCATCCCCTCCCTTACCTCAAATGGCTGCACTCTGATACCTCACGTGAAAAGCTGAATGCTTAAATTCGGTGTTTGCATGGAAATCTTGTGTCTGAAACCCATCGTTTCTGTACCCACCTTACCCAGTCGCACCCAACTGTCTCTGACTCTGTGTCCTTTTCGTCTGACAAAGTGGAGAGCTTGCTGTCAAACCTTGACTCAGATTCTGCAAACCAGTCCAGACGGCATCAGCCCACGTGTCCTAAAAACCTGCACCTCTGTTCTTGCTCACCCTCTGTCTGTTCTATTCACCCTCTCATTTGCTCAAGGTCATCTGCCATCTGCTTGGAAATCAGCAAACATCACTGCCCTGCATAACAAGCTCAAATGAGCTAAGATCCTCGTCCTCTAATGGTGACGTCATAAAAACGAATATGACGTCATTGTGATGTATCAGGTTTGCGATAAATATATCTGTGCTAATGCCCGGCTTGATACCGCAAATAAAAATTCAAAACAGCTTGCCTAGTTTCGGAGATAATGGTGTCGGCGATTGCCATTAGCAGCGATATTATGACGTCAACTTTTTTTATAGGAACAATTTCCAAAATCGGAGATGGTTACTGCCTGCGCGTGGGCTTTTCGCATATACATGGCAAGTTTCACGAAGACCCGATGAAAACCTCTGGGTTGTGAAACAAACAAAAAAAAAAAAGCAAAAAGCTTTTAGGCGATTTCCCATTAGCGGAGATATTTTGACGTCATAACTTTTTCTGGAGGAATTTTCAAAATCGGAGATGGTTACTGTCTGCGCAGGTATTTTTACATATATATATGCCAAGTTTCAGGAAGTTTCGATGAAAACTGTAGGCTGTGAAACAAAAAGTCCACAAGAAGAAGATGAGAACCACAACGTGAGTTAAGATTGGAGATCCTCCACGAGGATATAAAAAAGGGTTCAAAAACAGATCCCTGCAACTACAGACCAATCAGCCTTCTCCCAATCATCAGCATCAGCAAGGTATGGAATCCATCATTGCTTCAAACATTAAATCCTTCCTCTTCTCCAATGGCCTGGTTTTAGGCCAGGACACTCTACCCTGGATATGCTGCCTCTGCTCTCCCAACATGGATGGAGAGCTCAATGCCAGATATGAAATCAGAGCACATCCGAGACCTATCGCAGCTTTTGACATGTGTCTGGCACCCTGCCCTGCTCACCAAACTCTCTTCCTATGTATCCAAGGCCGATCCCCACTCATGGCTCGCAGACTTCTTCTCCTGTCGCAGTCCAACGTGTGGCCCTAAATAGAGTTCTTTCATCCCCTCTTCCTGTCCAGGCTGGAGTTCCGCACAGCAGTGTTCTGGCCCTGTTCTTTTCTGGTTTTATCAATGATCTCTCCGACTCTCTGGAAAATCCTCTTTATCTCTTTGCTGATGACTCCACCCTCTGCCATACCATCTGTCGTCCTCAGACCGGCAAGCAGCGCTTCTTCACTGACTGCAGATCTGGGTATACATCACAATGACTGTGGTCCAACACTTGGAACACGTCTTTCAATCCGGACAAATCTCACACTCTCACTTTGTCTCCCCGAAAGGACCGTTCGAACCCCTCCCACCCATATACTTTTCTCAACAGCTCCTCTGGAAGAAGTCCTTTCTTTCAAGCTTCTGCTCTCACCATCTGCCATGATCTTTCCTGGAAAGCCACATTTCCAACCTGGCTTCCAAAGCCAGTCCTCGACTGGGAATCCTCCATCGTGCAAAATCCTTCCTCGGCCCACCTGAGCTCCTGACCACATACAAACTTTTGTCCACAGCGTGATGGAGTACTGCTCTCCCCCTGGGCTGGTGCTCCTGCCTCCCACCTTTCTCGTCTTCATGCTGTGGAAACCAAGAATTTATGATCATGGCATCTCCCACGATGAGGCTGAGTCTTTGGGTCTCTCACCGCAGGAAAGTTAGTGGTCTTTCTGTCTTCTACCGTCTAAGGTCTCCTTTCCGCCTCGCCCCCCCCCCCCCGCTCTGTCTGCGATTTGTCCCTACCATATTCCGCACGGCGCTCAGGTCCGCCAACAACCCCCTTCTGTAAAACTACCAAAATTCACGAATCACTGCTCACCTTCACTCTTTCATTCTCTTTTTCCCCGCCTTTGGAATAAACTCCCTCACTCTGTTCAATCCCTTCTTCCCTCCAGGCCTTCAAAACAGCTGTTCACCACACCTCTTATCGTCCCCCAGCCAAATCCTCGATCTTTTCTACCCCCTTTAATCCACCCCAAACCCACTTCCTTCAAATCCCTGCTTTTCCTTCCTGAAAGACCTGTAATGTCCATCTTGATATACCCCATGTTCCCCACCCATCCCTCTCCTTCCACAGATCTCCTAATGTCTCTGTTCCCCACTGTTTTGTCCTTCCCACTCCCACCCTCTTGTCTCATGCCTCGCTCACTGTGCATTGTGTGTAGCTCACATACGAGCCTCGACAGGTGTACAAAAACAAAATCCGGATTCGGATCTGATAATTTTTTAGTGATTCTTTACCATTGAGAGATAGTGCTAAACCAATATATGTAGCACGTTATCTCAAAAAGTTGTGGACTGATTCAGACGAAACTTGGTGGACAGTTGCGTGTGTTTTCAAGGTAAATTGATTCGAATTTGGTAAAGATCCGAATCCGGATCTGGATGCGAGAATTATTTAACTTTTAATGTATTCTTCACCATTGAGGATAGGGCCAAAATGAATGTAGTACAGTCAACCTCACCATCCGCTAGGTTACGTTCCTCCAAACTTCCGCGAATGGCGAAATCGCGAACGGCGAACAGTTTATAACATGCAAGTCAATGAGATACGTTCAGCCTCCCAAAATAAGTCAAAAAATCAATAAATAAATATAATAAAAAGACATATTAATTGAAAAATAAGAACAATTGAGCAAGATATGATTAAAGCACGAAGCATTTACCATCAATAAGAAGCATGTACTTGCTTCGAGTACTTTGGAAGATAGCCCCGTTCATTTCTGCTTGAACATAGCCATGCGTGGAGTAGCCGATCGATCTCCGAGAGCGACCCACAATCCTCACAATCTATTATGATGTTTAACTGTATATGCTCTTGCCTTGTGGAGCTTTGTGGAGATATATTATGTTGATCTCGCCCAATAATTTTCGATACATTGACGAATGTACTCATTTGATGTTGTAGTTCTTTCGTCAAGACAGTAACACGTGTACCACTCTCAAGTCGATCTAATATTTTCACTTTTTCTTCTGTCATCCACTTTCTTCACTATTTTGTTCTGCTCTGTAAGCAGATGCACAAACTTCATGGACATTTTTGGACCCATGATTAAACAATATACAAGTTTTATCCACAATAAAATACCGCAACCTCACCAACCGCCAAGCAGCCAGAACATGATGCGCGGTACGGCAATGCTGGAAGTGCAGAATGGAAATTTTCATATCGTTATATTTTCCGACGATATGATACAATTATAATTAAAACGTAACTCGTTCTCTGCGGCGAAGTTTCTTTAAAGTGAGGGTTCTTAGGACTCAATATATCCAGTTTCACAATGTGATTTATATAATTTCTTTATATTGTTGCGAATTCGCGCCCGCCGGCGTGCGAACGGCCACGTGACTCGAATGGCGGCCGCTCGCCCACCGGACGGACATTCTGTCGTGACCCTCCGGGAACTATCGCCCGGAGCCAGTCATGGGTGGGCCTTTCGACTCACCACGATCGTGCAATCGGCCACCCGCGTGGTGTAGGGTTGTTCGCCAAACTCGACACCTACCTTAAGTACCCACCGGATGGTAAAACCGGGCGATCGTCCCGCCGCAGGTCGACAACGGACACGAACCGCTTTAAGCGGTACGTTCCGCGCTATCGGGATAACCCGAGCGGTGTTATCGTCGGCCTCGACGTTCCATATTAATTATCGGCGTAGTTAAGCCCATACACGAACCCTTTTTACGTGAAGCAAGATGGAGATTCAACAAAGAAAAAGACGAGCGAAACGGAAAACAGTTCAACACAAAGCAACATTTATCCGCCCGACACAGCGGATAGCCACAATTACGACCATACAGTATTCAAAATGCACATAAAGCAAATAAAGAGTAAAACGAATACACGTACACACGGCAACACTTATACAGTTTTACTTTACAGACGGCGCCCACAACAGTTACTCAAAACAGAGGAAGATTAAGCCACCCTCATAGACGAAGGGGGCAGACAGGCTGCTGGGGCCAAATTGGGGCGGACCTGGAGGAGCGGGCCAGGTCGCGAGCCGGGGGGGGGGGTCCTACCCGCGTAGCTCCGTCGTGACGAGCGCAAATTTCGCTGCGCGCGGATGCCCCAACTTCGTGCTCCCTTCGCGGGTTTCGGCACCGCTTGGAGTGGGTGGGAACGGGGCCCCCTTTGTGCACTCTCTCAGCCGGGGGAAAAAGGGAGGGGGGTGTTGATGCCCTGGGGAGGAGAATGGGCTGGCCGCTTGGGTCCCGCACGAGCGATCACGCGAACCTCGTCGCGACCGCCGTTTCTCCTCCTCGGACCAGAGCTCCTTGGCCTCTTCCCCAATTCTCCTCAGCCGACTGCAGAACCATCGATGCCTTCCCCAACCCGACTCGACTCGTTCTCCAAGCCCGACTTATTCGTTTCTCCACCCGAACTTGATTCACTCACACACTTCTGGCCACGAATCGCCTTGGCGCTCGTCTCTTTATAGGTTGGCAGGAGCAAAAGTATTGCAAATTTCGGATCGGATGAGCTCGGGGCGGCAGCAACGCTCGCCCATTGGACGGAGAGTAAGTGGGGTGAACCCCCCTGATCCTAGAATTTGCATATCCAATTTACACAGATTGCGCCTGGAGAGCGGGCCAAAGCCGCCCCGGCGCCTTGTAATTGGACGAATCCAAAAGTTGGCCGGTTAGCTTCCTGCATCGAATTTTCCCTCGGAAAGGCGCTATTTGCACTCGCGGCTCGGGCGTATCGTGCTGAAACGAGCCCAGGACAGCCCGACGCTCGTGTTACAGGTGCTGCGGAATGGTCATGGTGCCGTGTGGGATGGCATGATGCGATGAGTGGGGAGCGAGTTGTGACGGTAAAGGTCGTGGCGTTGCGTTGTTGTCGAGGGTGGAGCGTGGTGCAGTTGGGTGACGTATGGGGGCGTGGTGTGTTAGGTGTTCGGTGTGATGGCGGTCGGCTGGACTGCTTGTCAAAAAAAGAAGAACAGAAAAACGCGTCTCAAAGCGCTGCAGCCCGAATGAATCACCATAAATTCCTTTAGAAACGGTTTGGGCTAGACTACACATGTATTAGAGATACCTCACCTACGGGACCTGAATGGTGTTTGCGAATTTCCAAGCCGTGACAAGTATTACAATGTTTACTTGTTACATTTTTTGTTCAAATGTTCTTCTGGGTTAGTCAGATGTGCAGAAGAGGGTTTTACATTGCAGAGTGTTTTCTAGGAGTGCATTATGCCTGCTCGCGTACGTCTGTCGACGACAGACGTAATGATGTCAGACAGACATTATGTCATGACGTCATTACCCCTCTCAGCTGGTGACGTTACGTCGCCATGCAAACAAATGTAAAATTAGAAAATCACCAAAATTCCCAACCTTTTCGTCTGGCACGATCTCACATAGCCTATGCTGTACATTAGACACAGAGCAACCCGCATGCCGAAGTGGCGACAATCCGTTCTGGCGTTTTGGGAGATATGTCCACAAAATATGCTTAGCGTTTAATATATAAAAATGTTAAAGAAGGAAATATTATGTATCCACATTGAAATTGCTAAAAATAAACTTATGGATACGAATGAGTTCACGGTGGGAGAGTTCATTTTGTCCATGGTTAGCAGGCGAGTATCGGCGTGACGGAGACAAAGGGTGTCTAAAAGGTAACGCAATACGCGAATATCGCAGACGCCGCAGGTTGCTGTACTGTATAGCATGATATTTCAAAATGTAATGGGCCCAATATGCTTCTCGCTGATCAGGCATTAGTAGCGGAGGTATGCGCTCTACCGAGTGCCCTCCAGTTCAGATTGAAATTGTATGAGTGTCATTTTAATCTAATGAAATGAACATTTCATGTATCCATGGCCAACTTTGGAGAGGGGGTGATTTGCCAGTATCGTGCTCTGCATGACATCTTTTTCTTGTTCGTATATTTGGCTTCAGTAGGTTTTCCCACTGGAAACTTTTGTTCTTTAAAGATTGTTACAGATTTATACTTTTGCACCACTGTACACTTAGTGTCCAGCCACCATTGTGCTGTACGTCATGTGTTGGCTCGCATTCTAGCATCTGCTTCTCTTGTCGATGTGGGGTGTTCACTTCGGCCTTCAGCTAGGCAAAGCAGCTGCCTGTTATTTGACCAAGCTTTCTGTTCTGTTTCTGTTATATCGTCATTCAACTGGGCGTGCTATCAGCTGCATAGGTGCTGGCGTTTTGTTTTTTTTATGATTACTAAAACTGTTCCTTCTGGGAACATGACTCGGTGAAGAAGAGCTGAGCTGTCAAGAAAGAATTCGCTGATTGGTTGATCAAAAGACAGTGATCTTGCACTTTCTTTGTCTTTCTAATGCTAAACGACTAAACCCGTTTTTCTTCTGGAGAGGCCGGACAGCATTTGTTCACAAACTTGGAATGGTGCATCCTGGGGCTTTTGACATTGACTTTTTGGATCTATTTCTTATCTAATTCAGGGCCCGCAAGCTTGGTCTAGTTTTCTTTGCAGCTGGGATATCTGTCAGTGTAGAGGAGCACCCTAAACATACAGTTCAGTGTGTGAAAAATATTGTATTTACTTACAGGTATTTTTTTGTTGTTGTGTGGTACATTTTTTTTAGGTACGCAGAACATAATGTGTCAGTTGCCTCTGACAAACTGGTTAGCTATGTGATGTTTTGGCATGCAAGAACAAATAACCCAAACATTTTTCTTTTGTACATATCTCGACCTTTTGTACTAGTATGGAAGGGTTGTGAGAGGACTTTTTTGACATAAATCCCGAAATAAATGGCAGAGGTTTGTTTTTCTTTTTTAGATGTGTTTGTTTATCGTCAAATAATGTGCCTTGCTCTTCTGTCTCTCTGTCTCTCCTAACTCTGTCCTTCCCAAACCCCACTAAGCTGCACATGTCTCTAGACTATCATCCAAAGTTGTAGCTTCTCCATGAACTTTTTTATAGACTGTGTGATGTTGTGTGTCCTCCAAACTCCAAAACATAAACCTAGCAGCCTGAAATTGCATGCATCCTAAGAAATTACCAAGAAGTACAAGAGTGAACATTGGTGTTTGCGGTTAATTAACAACACCCTTTTGAGATAAGTTTAAGTCTTATTTAATTATCCTCATCGATGATCCTCGCACCTCACTCTCGGGTTTAAAGGCTGGGTAACTTCGCTGGGTCGTGACACCATGTTTTTGGCCCTGCTCAAGCCATGCTTTGATTTGGAACAGGCCGCAAATTTCTTAACGATGTTTTGTTTTTTGTTTTCACTTTCTCATCATATTTCGATTGCCTGTTCATAGTAGCTACTGTTCACTGTAACATTCACTTTTGTCATAGTTATAGTTTCAAATGATTGGAGCATTTCATGCCTTATATGATACGATTTTCCACGACTCTCTCTCACGTCTAATTAAAGCTAAATCCTCGAAATATTATTCAACTTGAGATCGGATTCGTCCTGGACTAATATGTCGAAATCGTGCGAGTGAAATCTATAATTTAAAAATAACAACTCTTACAACTAAATGCTTACCTATTACTTAGCAAGCAAGCTTGTCCCTTTCCCATACTACACATGAAATGTGAAATTTCCAAAGCATTAACTAATCTTTTTCTACTGTGGGATTATATTGAGTGAACAAAAAATTTCAGACGTGGCAAAATTAATAACCTCATTGAGCTACTATGATTTATGCATCCACTGTGAAACTCTGTCCCTCGCCCCAGAGGATGACTGCTGTCCATAAGTCTGTCAGATCTGGTCCTATATTTTTGTATGTTTCCGAGGTGCTCTTCAGGGAATCAAGCAAATGTGGGGAAAAAACCCAGACTTTACAAAAATAAAAAAGTGTATAACATTTGCGCTGACGCGAACCGAATGTACACGTGACGTATGCACAGAGGAGTGACAAAATGGCGGATTTTGCTGCAATGTTTAATTCAGGGTGATTGACTTTAGATGTCTCCATTGCTGTTCTCATATAAGAACTCGTTTTGTGGATGAAGTCATTTTTATTTCATCAATTCATTTTTAGCTCGCCTGTTCGAAGAATCGAGCTATAGCGATACCCCGGCCGTCGTGACGTTCAACGTGAGCGCGTAAATGGTTAAGTTTTTGTCAGTATATTTTCCTTTTATGTTTATTTCTACCACACTAATTTTTATACGCCCGTAATATTATATTTTTGAATTATTATATATTTAATATTCTATCGGGCGTTATGTTACCGGACCGTCTTCCGTCTGTCGTCGTCGTCTGCGTCTGTCCGTTGTCCGTCTGTCTCGTCTCTGTCCGTCTGTCGGTCTGTGTCCATCCGTCCGTTCCTGTCCGACACTCTAAACTCACCAAAGTTTTTCACCTTTCACGTTTCATATAAAACTTGGTACATAGGTTACAGACTGTGGAGACGGTGTGTCGCCGACATACATTTCGTCATGCTAAAGTGGTTGTCATGGCAACAGGATGCTGTTTTGCCATCCGTTCCTGTCCGCACTCTAACTCCCAAGTTTTCAAACTTTCACGTTTCATATTTGGTACATAGGTACAACTGTAGAGACGGTGTGTCGTGACATACGTTCGTCATATAAAGGGGTTGCCATTTTTTTTTCTCACATGTAGTAGCCAATTCTGAATATACCTTCATTGTCCGGGTGTATATTGTGCTCACTGCACTCTTTTACTGATTTACAATATACAAATACATACGGTATATGCTTTAAAATTATTTGCATCAGACTCACTTTGCATATGCTTTATAAAAAGCGATTTGTTATAGCAGCGGCTCTGCCCTGTCTCCCCCGCCCGTCGCCCCGGGCGAGCGGCTCGTGCCCCGTCTACCCGGCGAGCGGCTCGCTGCCCCGTCTCCCCGGCGAGCGGCTCGTGCCCCGTCGCCCCGGGCAGCGGCTCGTGCCCCGTCGCCCGGGCGAGCGGCCGTGCCCAGTCTCCCGGGCGAGCGCTGCGTGCCCAGTCTCCCGGGGCGAGCGGCTCGTTGCCCCGTCTCCCGAGCGAGCGGTCGGTCCCGTCTACCCGGCGAGCGGCTCGTTCCCCGTCGCCCCGGGCGAGCGCTCGTTGCCCCGTCGCCCCGGCGAGCGGCTCGTGCCCAGTTCTCCCGGCGCAGCGGCTCGTGCCCAGTCCTCCCGGAGCGAGCGGCTCGTGCCCAGTCTCCCCGGCGAGCGGCTCGTGCCCAGTTCCCCGGGCGAGCGGCTCGTGCCCAGTCTCCCAGGCAGCGGCTCGTGCAGTCTCCGGGCGAAGCGGCTCGTCCCAGTTCCCCGGGCTGCGAGCGGCTCGTGCCCAGTCTCCCCGGGCGAGCGGCTCGTAGCCCAGTCTCCCCGGGCGAGCGGCTCTGGTGCCCAGTCTCCCGGCGAGCCCGCTCGTGTCCCGTTACCCGGCGAGCGGCTCGTTCCTCCGTCTCCCCGTGCGAAGCGGGGTCTTCCCCGTCGCACCGGCGAGCGGCTCGTTCCCCGTCGCCCGGGCCACGGCCGTTCCCCGTTCGCCCCGATACGGAGCTGCTCATCTCTCTCTTTTGATCCACAAAGCAGTCCTCGTGCGCGTTTGACTCGGGCGCCGCCATTTTTAAACTCTCACTGACGTAACATGCGGGATTCAACATGGCGGCGCCCGAGTCAAACGCGCCCGAGTCC
>CM068961.1:79956481-79972724 GCA_035128595.1 Eptatretus atami
TATATATATATATATATATATATATATATATATATATATATATATATATATCATGGCGTAGCCTGGTGTCTGCTTAGCGGTTATGGTGGCTGACTTGGGATCCTAGGGTGTTGTGTTGTGCAGAAGCACACCCATTTCCCTTGGATGCTTTTCCAGCATTTTTCTCTTCTTTGAGAAGCTTTGTGAGTCATTTTGGGTAACAATCCTTATCTCACAGGCATGTTATGTGTTCGCATGCCCCGATGACTGCCGTTGCTTTGGGCGTTTGCACATGCGTGCAGAGCATCCTGGGCGGATTACGTCATTTTGAACGTCCTGCATTGCTTTGTCTTAGTTAACCTTTGTTTCTGTACCAACTTTATCATTGCTTTATCAAGTAATTGTTCTTCATCAATGCAGAGATGCATATTCTTTACGATAAAAAATATGATATGGGTTCCCCCCCCCAAAAATATTCAATATAAATTTAACACAAGTGTCGAGAACTTATCAAACTCCTTATAGAATTTTAAAATTCTATACATATTATGTTGAGTTCTCCAGAACATGGCAGAATATTCTGCAGCATTTCTAATTGAATCTAAGTCTTCTCTTGAGAATCTGTATGTCTATGGAACTCTCCAGAATTTTTAATATAATGTATAGGATGGGTGTGGGCAGGGGGGATGGTAAGAGTCTGATGATGAAGTCTGTACATAAGACATGTATGTGCAGTACATCTGCGTTGACGTCACTCCTCTACCCTGGCCTGTAGGGCTGACATGATATGAGGCTTTTGAAGCCTTATTTGTCACTGCAAATACGAATGAAGAATAAGAATGTAATACAACATGAGGAGCAAATTATATTGAACAGGTCCATTTGAATTCCTCGAGAAAATTTAGTTTAGTTTTCAGGTTGTGTAGAAATTCTGCAGAACATGTTTAAAGAATTTCAAGAGAACGCAACGTGCAGAATTTTTTCGGAATTTCGTGGATATTCAATTTGAATTATCAGAATGTTTAGCCTGACGTTTGTTCTTTGATATGGTCATGAGAAAACGAATTTTAAATGTTCCTTTTTATTGCTTTTAGACAGCATTGCTATACAAACTCAAGAGGTTTCCATCTATACAATGTTCAGCAAAATTATACACGACTTGGTGTGACAAGTGAACAAATCTTTAATTGGGGAAGTTAATTGGGAGCATTTCTTTCATAAATGCAGCAAACAATGTGATTTCAGGTCTTTCTTATCAACTCATCCCTCCTTCAAACGTTCTGGTAACGTGAATGGTTACCTGGGTCAGGTATTTCCTTGTAGGCCTGTGTCACTCACTCCATCCCTTAGGGGGTGGTGCAGTGTTGAAGATCTGTGCAGACATTACCTGCATAGTTCCTGATGAAGGCCATTTTGGGGCTCAAATTATAGACTTTTGACAAAACTTGAAGTTAATAATTATGCTTCATGCATTATGGTTTTCACATCTTTTAATTGTTTATTTTTATTGAGTAAGGCTGATGTGGAGAGGATGCTTTTTTGAAATTCAAGCAGCAATTTTGTGCTCATCCCAAGCTCTGAGTTGTTTTGAGCATCAACTACGAAATGGTGACGAGTTCCACATCTGCACAAGACCAGGCAGGGGACGGCAGATCACCCCTTCCCTGAAGGTCATTAGTGAGTGTTACTGGGTTCTTCCTGACACAGAAGAGAACATGGTAATTCTGAATTTTAAAATCACAATCCATAATGCAGCTGCCTTTCGCCAGATTTGAACCAATTTGCCGAGCACTTTACAATCTCAATAACTCAATTTCTCACTGCTCTTGTACTGATTTATCACCTCTCAACTCCCAGGGGTACCTCTGGCTGCGACTTCCCCTCTGCCCCCACCTCTTGTTCGTCTGTGTGTTGTACCATCCTCCAAGCAGTGACGACTCCATGCACCTCTCTCTCTCTCTCTCTCTCTCTCTGACAACATGGACAAACCTTCAACCACTCATCCCAACTCTCTCTTCCTCATATGTGGCTATTTCAATTATCACCATGCAACTTGGCTTGGTGTTGGTACCTCTCTCATCAGCCATGACACTGCAGCAAAAGGACTTTTGTGACTTCATGGGACTGACTCAATCTGTGAACTTTCCAACCCAGATTTCTCCAAATGGCAAATCCTCCCTTCTGGACTTGGTGATGACAAACTTCCATGTAAATGTCTCTTGCTCTTCCTCTGCTCCAATTGGTTCATCTGAGCATATGCTTGTGAGAGTCAACATCTCTCTGGTTGTTCTCCAGAGCTTTCTCAATGCTAGTGAGTCTGATTGTTCACTCAGGCAAATTGGCAGGGACTGCAAGCAGCCATCTCACTTCAGGGCTGGTCTCCTATATCTACTGCCCATGATATTAACTCAGCCTGGGAAATATTTTACAGAAACCTGCTCTCTCTTATGCACAGATCCATCCCAACCCTCCTTCCCACCCATGACACACTGAATAATGTGGTGAGGCAGTTGCTCTGAAACAACTTGTCTTCTCTTCCTGGAAAGCAAACATGACTGAAGGTAATCTCATTGCATTCCAAAGAGCCCACAAAAAGTGTGTCCACTCTGAGGAGAGCCAGAAAATAACATCTGTCCAACCTCACGATTGGACTTTCAAACCTGTCTCCATTCTCTAAAACCTGTTGGAACCTTGTGAAGTCTGTCGCTGGAGTATGGTCCCCTTCCAGCACATCCCTGTCCTCAATTGGCACCACAGCCGACTCTGCTCATGAGAAGGACGAATGCCTCAATTGTGTGTTTTGTTTCCAAGTCTTGTGTCCCCAAACTCTCACTCTCTGTACCCACCCTACTCAGTCACATCCAACTGCTCCTGGACTCTGTCTTTTGCACTTGAAGAGGTGGAGAAGTTGCTAGAAACCCTCCACTCTGATTCTGCAACTGGACTGCATGGGCTCACGAGTCCTAAAAACCTGCTCTGCTGCTCTTGCACTTCCTCTTTCCACTCTTTTCACCATATCATTTGCCCTTGACCTGCTTCTTTCTACTCTTTTCACCCTATCTTTTGCCCTAGGTCATCTTCCTTCTGCTTCAAAATCGGCCAACATTGCTGCTTTTACATAAAAGGTGCAAAAACAAATCCCCTTAACTACAGACCTATTGGCTTACTTCCAATCATCAGCAAGGTCGTGGAATCCATCATCGCAGTTGATATGAAATCATTCCTTTTCTTCAAAGGCCTTATCTCGGATCACCAATTCGGATTCAGACCTGATCACTCTACCTTGGACATGCTGCTCCGACTCTCTCAACAATGGATGGAGACCGTCAGTGTCAGGCATGAGATGAGGACCATCTCTCGAGACATATCTTTAGCTTTCGATACAGACTGGCATCATGCCTTGTTCTCCAAATTCTCTGCCGATGGCATCCAAGGCCAACTCCACACATGGCTATCCTCTATGCTTGTAGCTTGTAGCCAAAGTGTAATACTCAACAGAATCCTTCAATCTACTCTCCCTGTTAAGGCTGGAATTCCCCAAGGCAGTGTTCTGCCATTCTGGGCTCAGTCATATTCCTATTCTTCATAAACGATCTCTCTAACTCTCTGGAAAATCGCCTTTATCTATTTGCTGTTGACTCCACCCCCTTGCCATAACAGGACATCCCTCATCCTTCAGATAGACAGGCAGCAGCTTCTTCCCTCTCTTCAGACCTTGACATAATCACAAGCTTGTCAAACACTTGGAATGTCTTTCAACTCTGACAAATCTCACATTCTCACCTTCTCTCTGTGAAAGGACCATAGGGATAACCCTCCCAACTACTTTCTTTACAATCCTCCAGTCTAGAAGAAGTTCAGTCACTCAAACTTTTCTGTGTCACTATCAGCCATGATATTTCTTGGGCAAGCCACATTTCATAGTTGGCCTCCAAAGTCAATTGCTGACTGGGCATCTTCCATTGTACAAAGTCCTTCCTTGGCACACCTGAACTCTTATCCACCTTCAAAGCTTTCATCCACAGCTTGATTGAGTACAGCTCTCCCCTCTGGGCTGGCTCCCCTACCTCATACCTTGCTCAGCTTGACGCCATGGAAACGAAGGCCTTCTAGATCACTGGAATCTCCTGTGATGAAGCTGAGCCCTTGAGCCTATCACTGCGCCATTACTGAGAGGTCGCTGGTCACTTTGTCTTCTACCACCACCTTTCTGGTTTTGCACCCTCTGTTCTTTCTGTGCTTGTCCCCCCCACCCCTCAGGCTTCCGCATGGTGCACGCAGTCCACCATCAACCCCCTCTTGGTGAAACTCCCAAAATTCAAAATCACAGCTCAGTTCCACTCATCCATTCCTCTTCTTTCCTGCCTGTGGAATCAACTTCCATATTCTCATCAATCTCATTTTTCTCTCCAGTTATTCAAGACACCTATTCACCACCATCTCAGATCCAATACCATGATGTTTTCTACTCCTACTACCCACCCATCCCTCCAAATTTCCAGCTTTTCCTTCCTGAGAGTTTGCTCCTGTATCTCCATATTTTCCACCCTCTACAACCTCCCCTACCTCTCATTCTTACCTGCACTCCATATTTATCCATCTCATCTATTTTGTCCCTCATCCCTGCTGTTGGTGTTTCCCATCTCTCTTTCTGCTGTTCCTATTGTTCTGTTGCACCCTTATCCATTCTGTGTTGTAGCTCTTCCATGAGCCTTGACTGGTTAACAGAATCCTTCCTCCCACAGGACGTCCCTGACTCACCTTTCACTCTGACCTTGACAAAAGGACTGAATGATTTAAGAAATTAGTTGAGAATGAATGATGATGAATTGCATTTTATTATAATTATTATTTGAGGTCATTTTGAGAAGGAAAAAGGGGGAAAAAATGGAATGGTTTTGAGACAGGGTAGAATGGGACGAGTTTAATGAGAGGAATATTTTGAAGACAGGGGTGAGGAGGCAGGGCCTGTTCGAACACGTGGTCAACAGAGAGCGAGATAGACAAAGAAAAGGGAAGGTAAAGAAAGTTTTTCTGTGTCATTTCATAAATCATTCAACAAAGGATATAAGGAAGGAAATAAAGCAAGGGTAGTGAATAATGGGGCAGTGGGATGAAGCCATCCATCCGGGAGTGTGGGGAACAGTTGAAAAAAACAAAAAAAACAACAGGTAGGCCCAAAAGTATCCGAGCCTGAGATACAGGATTGAAATAGATAGGACGAGTGCACTCACATCTGAGCTGCCTAGCCTGGGTTCGAATATCAGCCCAGCTCCAAACTGTTATCGCTGCGTTTGGCATACAGGGCAAGGTGCGATGGACGTTAAACTGGACATCCCATCTGCCAGCATTAGTTGGTGAACATTTAATATCCCATGGTGTCCTTCCTGAAGGGTAAGCAAACTATCCCAATTATAGATATTTTAACTCTTTTTTTCCACCAAAACTCGACTAATGTTTGTCTGATCAGAACGAAATTGCCCTCTCTAGATAGCCGAGAGCAAGGTACATTTATCCTTAATTTTCATCATACCCCTCTGGGTTGAAAGGCAAGGTCAAGTGACAGTCTGGAAAAAAACGAAAGCGTTTTTTTGTCATTGCACAATTTTAACAATGCAGAATCTCAAAGACTGCTTGTCCTTGCAATATGTCCTTGCATCATAATAGTGGACCTGCACTGAAGTTATGCACCTGATACTTGATTAGTGTCCTTCACCTACTTTTTTCGGATTGTGACATAATTAGCAAAAAAAAACCTCCGATTTTCATGATGTTGAGTTTCATAGTTAGATTTTAGATGGGGACTCATTTTCTTAATTTACACTCTATCCTGAAATGTTAATGGTCAAGGTCATATGGTGGTCCAAAAAAAGAAAGCCCAACATTGGATCACAGGCCAAGTGTAAGTCGTGGTTGATCGCCAAGGGTAAGCTTCCCCCGGTCAATGGAGGCTCACCCTTTGGCGGTCGCTTTGCAATTGCAGATATCTCGTTCATCCTTGCTTTTGTTGGTGACATTAATGTTTAATTATTTCCATTGATTGATTTAACACGACATGTATATGTTTAAAATTATTTTGGGGGTTAAAAAGGTGGTCACTTATTTCATCATGTCCTCAAGGTGAATTCCTTTGAAGTTGCATTTCATTATAATGTGATGTTATGCTGTTGTGTGGCCAGGTTAGAGCATCACAAATCATTCAATTATTATATCTTTTGTCATAATTACTTGTGAATGGTAAAGATCCCAAACCAATTTTCTTCTACAGTTTGGCCTTCAGGACAGTTTCTGCAGCTGACTTTGTCTGCCACTTCAATTGGAAGGAATGACGAGTCACCGAAACCTTAGAATACCCCACTCCACGTCCCATTCTCCACCGAGAAAAAAGGTGGGATCATGTCAAAGCTCCACTTGACCTTTTGAAGTCGTTAATGGTAAGATAAATTAATTGTTTTGTTGATGCTTATCTCTGAAGGGGAAGCTGCTATAGTGTAAATTGTTTGAGATGTGATAAATTTAAAGCATTAAACTACTGCAGTACACTGGATAAAGGTGAGACTCATAACATATATAAATGGGAAAAATTATTACATTATTTTCAAGTTTTACTGACAATCTGATAACAAACGTATGTAGTCACATGACATAGGAAATAATGGCATCCCGGTCATGGCGCAGCGGCCTTGTGTGTTGCAAATAAATCGACAAGATGAAGGCAGGGTTGGGACGACAGCTAAGGGTGGGTTTCAATCCAAGCCTTGTCCTGCATTGTACATTTTATTTTTGAATTTGGTTTGGTCAGGTCGAGCTCAACGTCGATAAACAGCACCACATCTAATGCGTGGAGATGTGAAGTTCATTGGAAAGGAAACGTCACACTCACCCACGGCGGCACATCAGAAACTGAGAAACTCGAACAACACCGTCCTCTTTTAAAATGGACACACTCGCGGTTTCTCTCACGTGGCGGTCACCTGGGAAATTTTGTCTCTGCTGTCAGAGTTTCAAGAAACATGTTTGCAGACACTAATGCCAAGAGAGAGCGTTGGCAGCTCTGGAACGGCAATTTTTACCCCGTTCATGTGATCGATGTGAAAAGAAGTTATCTTGCAAGCTCACAATACACAAGGTGAGGGATAGTGCAAGAATTCAGTTTGTCTTTTCGACCCTACGTTTGATGAAGCACACCATTGATATGCACTCAAGGTCCTGGGTTTATCTTGCTTTTTTGTTTCTGATGTAGTCGATTACTTGTATCTTGTGAAACAAATGAGATACTTGTAAATAAGGTCAAAGAGTTTTAATTAAATAGGAGGTTTTATTCTGAAAAGGGTACAGATCTAAGGTGCAGTGTTAGTTTGGGGTCTTATCGACAATACGGTCAGTTTGAGGCTGGGATTACATCACGTAAGCTACTCAAACAGCATTAATCTTAATTCTCATCACAGTGGATAATCGGCGCAACCAAGAAAATCCGAAGTACAGTATTTCACAAAATTATTTTTAAATTCAATGTCGGTATACAACCTGCTGGCGTAACCTACCGAACCAACAGGATACTGACTGTATTATAAAAAAAAAAAAACCACGAAACCTCCAGTATTGTGACGTTTATTGCAGACTGGCAAAGCTTTCATTTCATGTTTCAAGAAAGAATATGTGAGCACCAACAATGAGTTCCATATTTTTTAATTTAGGCCACTATGTCATATGACGACTACCTTTCTTCTCAGGTCCTGTGTTGCTTTCCCAAGTGTCTAACGCGCTTCATGCCCCGAAATCTGTCTTTAAAACCACAGACTCCGGTGGAATGAAGGACGTCAGCAAGCACTGGATGTTGTGAGATTTCTCCCTGGCGGTCAGACGTGTGACTGCAGGCAGGGTGTGGTGGGATGGCCCCCATGCGTCCATGTCCGCAAGCACGTTTCTTTTCTTCGTTTTTTATTTATTTAATATATCTTGGCTCTGACCGAGTCAGCAGCACGCTCACGACCACACTACCACCTAAGGTTCTCCTATTCTCCCACAACATGAGGAGGCATAAAATCCCACAGAATATCGAACCA
Source organism: Eptatretus atami (assembly GCA_035128595.1). NCBI lineage: Eukaryota > Metazoa > Chordata > Myxini > Myxiniformes > Myxinidae > Eptatretus > Eptatretus atami. The sequence goes on from CM068961.1 coordinate 79,964,527, forward strand.
AGAAATCATTATTGAAACAGTGTGCTACGCTTTGGTTTACTTTACATCCTCCTTTTGAGAGATTCCCTTTTCTTTGATGCTCAAAAACCCTGAAGACCCGTCTAATTCAGCATTTTTACTTTCCACGAACGCAGCTGCTGATTAATTATTTAAGGTCCCTTTCAATGGCCTTATGCGTTTTGCTGTCGTTTCCAATGGCTGCGTATTAATTCTTTAAAAGGCAAAGTGTTCAATTTTAATTTCCACAGCACATTCAGCTTATCTTGCACTTTACTTGAGCAAGGGCGGAGAACTATAATTTTGACTGAAAATGTTACCACTAACATTGACGGGGTTAACACAGCATAATATAATTTGAGATTTTAGAGAATAATAATTGTTTAAGACCATTCAAATAAATGGGGGAGATATTTAGGTATGACGGCATCTTACAAGAGAAGTGATGGGCCTAAGGGAAATGGCCATAGTTCAGAAGAATGTGTCCGCCTGTCTTGTGGAAGCCCTCGTGGCCTTGTTAGTCCAGTTCAGACTTGTTGTCCCCACACCTAGCCCTCCAGGCTCAACTGGCAGAGAAGGACAGGACCCACCCAAATCCGTCTCGCCACGGGGAAGGCATGCATTCCCAAACCCTGTACATGAGCCATAAAAACTGCTCCCACTCTTCCAACAATATCATCTGTGACTTACTGATTACTTCCTTCTCATGAAACAGTTGTTATCCAAATTATATGAGAGATAGAACAATAAATGTATCGTTTAACATGTTGTGTGGCACGGTATGATCATCCCAATTGAAGTGCGAAACTCGATTTTTTAAGGCGTTTATCAGACTTTAAAATCTAACGGTGAAAATTCATTTTCCAAGGCAGCTGCTTGATAATTATCTGTTTATATGCTCATGGGGATGGAAATCTAGCGTCACACACAACAATCCCAGCATGCATGTATGCAGGCCCGACAAGTCCAGGCAGAACCAGCTATTCTGCCAGGCATGCTGAACGCCGCGTCCCATGAGAATCTCCAAAACGTCGTTTGTCTGCCATGGAATCGTTGCTGATCTCCTAGATGCCTTCAGAAGTACTTACAAACTTCGCCAACTCCGTGTTATACCTGCAATATCTGGACAGGAAATAATAAGCATTTTATGCTAATATAATGATGCAAATGCTCTTTGACATAATGGAAAACTTACAACTTAATTGCTGTTTTGTAAACCCAGAAAAGTTAAAGGTTAAAAAAAAGAAACATCACTACAGAATACATGAGAGTATGAATCATTCTAACAACAACAAGTGTTTTTGGGCGTTTGTTTGTTTTTTTTGTTTTTTTGGGGGGGGAAATAAAACCTCACAAATGATAAACATGTGCACCAGATATAATACTTGCACCGCATGTCCTCTGAAAACCTTTAACAGTCAATATTAGAATTTTAAGTTGCAAAACAATTAAGGCCACAGTATAAAGTGATGTCACAGTATAAAGCTGAACAAGAAAAGATTATACAATACCTGGAGACGATGTAACGATGGGCTTTCTGATTCGAAAAACTTACACTTTTGCACGAGAACTACAATAAAGAGAAAGCCTAACCCCACCCGACAGTTCTAACTTGAAAACTGCACAATAGGTGCTGCTTCAGGGAGAATGTTTCCAGCGCTGCTCTATTCTCAAACTTATGGGCTGCGACAGTCACTCATTGGCTGATTTTGGCTGCCACCGAGTTGAAAGTTGGTGCAAGGCTCCACCCTAGTTCAGATAAGAATCACAATGTGAAGCTTCGGTGCCGCTTCAGGCACTTGTACAAGAAGGGAGTGGAGCGGTGTGTCGCTCATCAATCAGCTCATGGGAGCTGCTGGGGCTTGATTATGACAGACAGCAGCCAGGCCCAAAGCTACAGTGCCACGTTTCAACTAGTCTCCCGACACAACCATCAACCTATAACTGAAGAAAGACAGTGTGACAAATGTAATTCGGTCTCTACGTTCTCAACTATTACACAAACATTCAACTGATCCCACAATGTCTGCACATCTAAGTTTCCGTTGTGAATATTTCTTTTTTTTCTTCTTACCTGCAACTTCACCTGTATAAACTCCATAAACTGCTAACCCTAACAGCATTGAAAAATAATTGGCTTGCAGCTTGAATCAATACCTCATAAAACCAGCACAACACATTTGAAGATATGAACCAACTTCGGCAATGCGATTGTTCAAAACATGAAAAACAGAATCTGTTCAAAGGATGGACAAATATAAATTGTGCAGCATGCTATCATGTGGAGAACAGTCCCCCAAGTTATCACTACCTTACACAACCCTAATGTCACATTGTTCACAGGACAAGGATATACTGTGCAAGGAATTTTTGCACATGCGGAGGCCATTCGACCCATCCATCCATTCTGTGCTGCCCCAACCGCAGAACCCATCCACACACAAGCTACCTACAAATCCTGCCAGTATCTCCAATGCATCTAGTTACCCAACTAATTCCAATTTAAACCATAATTTTCTGCAACTTATTTATTCATTCCCATCGTCATTTGGAAATCAACAAATTTGTATTTCCAGGCGTTCACTGACGCATTTAAATATACTCTTTGTTTCTGGGGAAACACCCCAGACAAGGTGATTCCCTGCAAAGCCCACACCTATGAGAATCTTTGCATTATAACACCCGGCAGCTAAATTGTACAAAAGATCAAAGTTCACAGAAGGTTTTTCTTTTTCCTAATTACCTCAAGCTCATAGAGGAGCATGTCACGCAAACTTCAAAATTCCCTTCAGCTCAAGAAACCTTTCTTTTTTTTCTTCTTTCATGTTATGCGAAGGCTCAAGAGGAAAAAAAAAAATAAAAAAGGCAAATCAAATTGACATGTACATCGATGGAACATTTATCGCAATGTGGCGAAATAGTAGCAAACATCTCGTGTAATGTGTTATATTTCAAGGTGTTATGAATTTCGGGCAGTTCTGGCCAGCTCTGCCTTTTCTGCCAATCCAAAAATTGCCTTAAAAGCCTCAATCATGAACCACAATGTGGACCGGCATCACATGCAGACGAGCAAAGCAATGCAGGCAGACTACCCCCTCCCCGAGAGTCATTCGTGTGGCAGTTGCATTTTAACTCACAATCTATTCGACATGGCACTTCTCATGGGAGCTTTCTATAAGCATGGAATCCCAAAATTCAGACTCACTTCTCGCCTCCACTCATTCATTCATCTTTTTGCCCACCTCTGGAACTAACTTCCTCAGTCTCTTCAATTTCATGCTCCCCTCCAGGGATTAAAGACAACTGTTCACCACCATCTCAGATCATCCCCCACCCACAACCATGATCTTATTCTACCCCCATTAACCCTCCTCGAACCCACCCCTTTCCGAATTTCTAATTTTTCCTTCCACTTTGATGATTGAGAGTTTGTGGCTGCCTCCATCTTGTTTAATCTCAGTGTCCTCCCCATGCTCTCATTATTCCGCATGTCCCCGATTCCTGTGGCCGTTCAAGGCAGACTTTTCCTTAATTCTGTGTGGACAAAGACCTCACAGCATTTTGATCGGTACATTGATTAATGATGAACATTTTGTTCATCATTTTGATCAATGAACAATAATCCACTATTCCCCAATTATTGTCTGGTCTCTCATTGAGTCGTCAAATATTCAAGTCTCCCTCTATTTTGTCCCTCAACCTTGCTGTTGGCATGTTCTCCCACCCCCTCTTCCGACTGTTCTTTTCGTTCGGTTACATCCTGGTCAGTTCTTTGTTCTCACTTCTCCATGAGCCTCGACTCTGTATGTAAAAGAAAACAAATCCTTGATGCAATCTGCCTTCAGCAGGATTTGAACCTCCAACTACAAATTGCTTTTCTAATAAACTAGAATATAAGATGTCACTTCGCTGACGGGAATACCAATGTTTGCATAATTGCCAAAAATACAATTGTTAATGGGGGAAAAAAAATAACATTAGTCGGTGCATAGATACCGACTTAGCTCTACACACAGGGAGCGTGGAGGGGGAGAGTGTCAATAGCTGTTCATCACAGCCTTTTTAGATGCTGAATTCCGAATAATATACAACAACATACTAAGAGGAAGATAAAAAAATATATTCTTGCCCTCTCCCTCCCCCTCCTACTCTCTTCCTTCTTTTGATCAAACTGTCTGGGGTACGTATTGGGGATGGGCCATGCCTGGAAACAAACTCTCCTCATGTGCATATGTGCAGCATGTTATATGATGCGTGTACATGTATATGTGTATATGCGTGTATTGGTATGCTGCACATGTACGTGCATGCTAAGCTGCCGATTGTATCGGACAATTGTTGACGGATGGACGCACGCAGGCACGCCGAGACCGAGCTCCTTTTATATGTTATATTCTCAACTAGGACATCATCATATCCAATTCTTGCCTGGTGTAATTCAGGCAAGGACATCAGTTTAGTGTTATGGGAAACTCAACGATAACTTCTGTTGAATTGAAACACAAGATTTGCAAAATGCTACCCCATATTTGAGGTACAACAAAACAAACTGTGTACCTTGCAAAGGTTTCCTTGATAATCTCTCACACGGTTTCTTGAACATCAGCATAAAGAAGTATGTCGACCCCTTACACTCTTACAGCGATGAAAACTCAGCAATGTCTTGTCAGGCCCTTGTTATGTCATGGGAGGGAATGTTATGTTATGTAATTGTTATGTTATGACAGGCTGTTGGTGCCTTTTGTTCCACACTTGATCGAGGTGTATACAAAACTCTTCTTTTTTCAGGTATGTGACTGCATTTGAAAAAACAACAATGAGGCAATCTGCATCCTATGTGTGTATACTCCTTATAGTTTTGGCAGGATAAACAAAACAAACAGCCAGCCAAAATGAGCAATGGTCTCCACCTCCGGATGGGAAAATAAACCCAGTCCAACAAGAAAGGAAAGAACACAGCCAAGGAACTTTGTATTAGAATAATATCACCTCTTTATTTGACAACTCGATGAAAGACCAGACCCTAATTCATAAATAATGGATTATTGTTCATTAATCAATGTGTACCGATCAAAATGCCATTAGGTCTTTGTCAACACAGAATTATGAAAAGAATGCCTTGAATGGCCACGGGAATCCAACCCACACAGGCAGTGAGGCTCAATTCTGGTGAGTTATATATAAAAAAAACTCTTTTGCTGATCCGTTGAATGGGCTCTCATTTTATCGTGTTTACACACTCCAGCAACGCCAAATCAGACAATGGTCTCTATCGTTATTAGGAAACATTCATCTCATCAAATGTCTGAGCAAGCACTTCTATCAGGATTACCAACATTGTGGTTATGCTTGCTGATGAACTCAAAACAATTGGATGTTATTGAATAAAAGTTAATCCAGTTGAACAAAACTGCCACAATACCATGTTAATTAAACAGATTAACAAAAAGATCTTCAAATATTGATGAAAGGTTTGATGCATCAGGCAAATCATTTTTCAGCGAACAGTGCAGGGTGGGGAGAATCCAGGAGTTCCAACCACCCACCCTCTCCACCCCCACTTGCCACTTTCCTTGTTCAATGTGAAAGAGAAAGAGCAAGGAGGGAGGTAATAAATAAATAAAAATAACAAGATGAACTGCATCTGTCTAGTTATCACTCATCAGAAGTAAAGTAACAGAGAGGAAGTCATTGGAATCTCATGCAATGGAGCTGATCAGCCTCTGGGTGTATCACTTTCACATCGCAGATAGATCGGTGGTCTCTCTGTCTTACACTGCCTCCTCTTGGGTCTTGCACCATCTGCCCTTTCGGAACTCCGTCGCACTCCCACCCAGGTTTCTACAAAGTGCACGTGGTCTGCCAGTAACCCCTTTTAGTAAAACTCCCAAAATCGAGGAATATTGCTCACCTCCACCCATCTGTCCCTCTTTTTTACCCTCGCCAGAGGAGAGGGTATTGCATTTGGGTCCGTTTGTCTGTCTGTCTGTCTGTTTCTTTGTTTGTCTGCACAGAATGTGAGTACAGTGTTTCTATGCAACCACTTGTCGAATTGACACCAATTTTTCACCATCGAAGCGACTACTCATGTCAAATGGTTTAATGATAATTGTGACCTCACATGTCAGGTGGTGTGGCAGCCATGTTGGAAAAAAGCAAAAACTTTGGACCTCGGTACTCCGAAACTGCACATTGGAAAAAAATTAAACTCAGCACATGGCAAGTACTCCACCTTGGGAATCAGTTTGATTTTTGTATGATGTCATAGGTGCCTTCGTTATGACGTCATACTTACATATGCAGAATGTTACATCCGATCAGTATGACAAATTTTGAGGGTCGTTCTGGGATAAATTGGGTGAGAGGAAAAAAAATTGTTTTGTTGTTTTTTTTAAACATTCAAAAATCTCCTTCTCTGAAATGGCTGAACAGATCGAGGTGAAACTTTACCAGCAATGACTACCTCTCCATGAGGAACAAAAAGATTCAATGCATGATGTCATAGGTCCCATGGTTTGGCAGCGATATTGGATTTACCCGAAAACATTTGAAAATCTTCTTCTCCAGAACGGTTGAACATATCGAGGGGAAACTTCACACACATATTCCCCCCAAGCCTTGGGGATACCAGATTGTTCACGAATAATTGATAGGTCACAAGGTCTGGAAGCAATATTGGATTGAGCAGAAATCTTTAAAATAATATTTCTCTTGAACAGTTTCATCGATCAATGTTAAAATTCACACTTTTGATGTTGATGTGATGGATATATGTTTTACATTTCAATCCTGATGGACACATAGTCTGGAAGCCAGAATTTTTTTAGATCCTCTTGGAGGATCTCTAAGTCTTACTCACGTTGTTGTTCTTCATCTTCTTCTTGTGGACTTTTTTGTTTCACACTACAGTTTTCATCGAAACTTCCTGAAACTTGGCATACATATGTAAACATACCCTGCGCAGACAGAACCATCTCCGATTTTGAAAATTCCTCCAAAGAAAAAAAGTTATGACGTCAAAATATCTCCGCTAATGGAAATCGCCTAAAAATTTATCTCCGGAACTAGGCAAGCTTTTTGAATTCTGTTTGCGGAAATCGAACAGGGCATTGGCAGAGATGAATTACCGCACATCACTATGACGTCATATCAATTTTTATGACGTCATTCCTATTTTTTGACATTTTTTGTTCACAACCAGAGTTTTCATTGGATCTTCGTGAAACTTGCCATGTATATCAGAAAGCCCACGCGCGACAGTAACCATCTCCGATTTTGGAAATTCTTCCTAGAAAAAAAGTTGACGTCATAATAGCGCGCTAATGGAAATCGCCTATACCATTATCTCCGAAACTAGGCAAGCTGTTTGAATTTTGTTTGCGGGAATCAAGCCGGGCATTAGCACAGATAATTTATCGCAAACCTGATACATCACAATGACGTCATATTCGTTTTTATGACGTCATCATTAAGAGGACGAGGATCTTAGCTCATTTGAGCTTGTTTTTTTTCCATCTGGGTTCTTTTTGAATAAGGCTCACTTGGCTGTGTTTGGATGGGTTTGAGGGTAGAGAAATAGCAGCTAAAATGCGAATCCTATCCAGGTTCCTCCTGATGACTTCATCTTTGCTTTTGCTTGTTTGGGTTCCTTCTGATGACTCCAATGCAGATTGTACCTATGTGGTCTTCCTTTGATTTGAATTGAATTTATTTTAATCCGATTCTAAAATTATTTAATAATAATAATAAACGTCATGGGTCAGGGTCAAGTGTCGATCAAAGGGGTTGTATCAAAGCGGGACGTCTTGGTACCCGGTCATCACTGCCAGCAGTTATTAAGTGGCATTTCTAGTTTTGTCTATTATTAATTACATAACACACCAGTACACACCAGAACAAAAATACACCACATAAAACAAGACCTGGTGAGGGTCTGCAATCTCTGATTGCTCTTTTTCTTGTTCCAACCTGTGGAACCAATTTACTCAGTCTCTTGAATGCCATTCTTCCCTCCAAGACTTCATGACAGTGGTTCACCACCATCTTAGGTCATCCCTGTCGTTAACCCTAATATTTTGTACCCCCATTGAACACCCACTCCCCACTCCACCCGAAGCCCTCCAACATCTAAATTTCCAGGTTTTCCCTCCTGTGAGTTCCCTTCTGTATCCACCACATGCATCCTCTCCTATCCCCCATTC
>CM068961.1:79989840-80001510 GCA_035128595.1 Eptatretus atami
ACACTTTCAAACTTTATATATATATTTTTATAATATTTATATATTATATATATGTAAAATATATATTATATATATAATATGATATAGACATGCAGTTTTCACACATGGCAGTTGGATGCACCAAGATTGTAACGTCCAAGTCTCATCAAGTCCTACACCTTGGACATGGCTTCACACCGCGTTTAATGTGGTATGTTGGAGAGAGGAGTTATTGTGTTGTCCATCCCTCGTTTGGCCTGACTTTTCTGATCCATAGTGTGCGAAAATAAACTGCTTTGGCAAAACACAATCTGTTTCAAGACTGATGGTTGACTTGTTATGCTGATGTGCTTGAGCAAGTGGGGATCCAAAAACGTGCCATTTTCGGGATTCGGCAGCGAGTGACAGGACAGTTGATGTGTTGCGCTACACATGAACGCGCTGAGGCGCATCTCTCCAAGCACAGTGTCACAATTGCGGCTGTAAAAAAAACCCTCTGCAGTTCCGGCTTGTATTGTCGTTGTTTTGGTCCTGTAGTCTCCCAAAACTACAAACTGGTGTCCAAGTTCTTATGCATTGTGCGTCTCCGTTTGGTGGTGCAGGTGTAGCAGTGTGAGATCGTTGGCCTTGTTCCACAGATAGTGAAACTCATCGCTCAGAACGGAGGTTTCTTCACGCACTCTGTAGCACTTGCCACCAGTTCAAACGTTAGGAAGTCGCATGGTCTCTGCCTGCAAGTGTATGTTAGCGGCCCATGCTAACAACATCAAGGCAGTTTTTGTAGCAAATAGCAATGAACATGAAGGCAGCCCAGAGACTTCCACAAAAGCCAATACCATCCATCCTCATCTCTGCGGCGCGTAGGCACGCTCGTGCATCATCTCCGACAGTAAGGATGTGATATCCTTAAAGATCCCTATGATCACAGACCGGTGGCTAAGATGTCCGTCCACCTTTGCTCAAGGAAGTCGTTTCAACTCTCGCTTTACACTGTAGCAGCAACAGTGGGCCTTTCTGAAGAATTTTGTACAGGCAACAACAAACCCTCGAGGAATCAGTGATAGCTTTCATACTGCTGGCAGTGCGTAGATAACTACCAGTGGTTTGGTGATTTAAGCAGTGCTACATAGGGGATTTATCTTTCGGCAATATCTCTTGCAACAACTTTTGGCACCCAGCCGTGCTTCCCAGCCATTACCGAAGCCCGTCGTACCCTGACTTAATTATTTTTGACGTGTCAAGTCCTGTTTTTGTGTCAGCTATGGCAATTCATTAGGTCTGTCATTGTTTTGCATTCCAGCGTCGGCTGTGCTATTGTGAGTAGATGCTCTGTTGCTTCATTTGATGCGGATACGAAAGCGAATGAATGATTGATAATGTTCTCACATTCAGTGGGGTCCCTCGTCCCATCCACCTGATGGTAACCACGATGTGCCCTACGTTCTTCGCACGATGGCATCGCGTCACAAAACATTACTCGGCATGTGCAGATCAGTGTCATTCTGCATTTCGCGACTAGTATACGCTTCGCGTTTCGTAGAAGTAGCTTCTATTATTTTCGGCCTAGCATCGCGTTTCGTTTTTTCGAGCTGTGTAGTTTAAAAGTGAGAAAAAGAGCATCTGCCCATCTGACATATCCTCAAAATTATCGAAGGCTCCTCTAAAAGGTCTCTGAGTTTTCGGCGAGATCCGCACAAACATCTATAAGAGCAGACACATAGTACGGTTTCTATTAGTGGTAGATCATTGAGCGAGTGTGGAAAATCTGCCTCAGCCACAATCGCGTGCGCCTCTCATTCTCGCTATCCACCAAACACAGTTTTAAATGTTCATTTAAGAGTTCGTGGTTTTGTGAACCGACCTGTCTTTCCAATGGCAATGTTTTCCATTCCGGTAGCCTGCGCACTGTGAAGTAGAGTCCAGCTGGGGCCTCTGGCAGGTTAGAACTTCCTACAATGGCAGCAGAATGCTGCGATCTGCTGCACACTGTATCCAGCCATTATCGTAGTGCTGGTACCATGAGGTCACAAAGAGCGACTCTCTGTTCTGAACAGATGGAACAGGGTTAAGCCGGGCTGTAGAACAGCTTGATTCGTCTCCTCACTTCCAAGATCATCGGGAAGCGGATTGACAGCACACCCGGATCCCGACCGCAACCGCAGCGTGGCAAACCCGGCTGGCTGCGCTGGGGCTCCAGCCCGCAGGGTAACGTTGCGCTGGGCTTGGCAGGTTGGCCAGCTTCTGTCGGTATTTCATCCGAGCATGATCGTCTTCTTCTCCTCCTCCCTCCTCCTCCTCCTCCTCTCCTCCTCCTCGCAACGCCTGTCCAAACATATGTCTTTCTCATCTTCTTTTTTTCGTCGGTTGCATTTTTGTTCGCGCTTTCTGAGCCGTTTCGTACTATGCCATGTCTTTTTCTCCTGCTGCTTAGCTAGCGCTCTCCCGTGACTCGTCCTTCGTCAGATCGTGGTCACTAATCTTGCGACTCAACCAGATTTGACAGTTGATGGTTTTTATTTATTAAAGATGCATGCACCAAAAACAGTTCTATCTGCATAATTTCAAATGTAGCACGATTGCAAACACACATATTTTGTAATTTTTATTAGAAAAATTACTTTTGTAAGATGGAGGGTTGTGAATAGGTCACGCGGATGGCACTTCATTTTAATTAATGTAAATTTATGCTATTTTACTTGTTCATATTATCATATTATGACTATATTACATTTATACCTAACTTAGCAACCAATCACGGTAACCTGCTATAAGGCTTCCATAAAATCGAAAAGACCCCGCTTTTTTTTTTTGGATTGGCTATTCGCTTAAAAACTAAATGAATCCAGATATATATAACCACCGCACATCATGCGACATTCGACCGCGAGGTCTTTGCGGCTGTCTGTCGTCTTGGCTGCTGGCGTCTGGTGGCTTGCCGTATTATGCTTTTATCTTGTGCGGCGTTGGACTGTATTGTCTTGGCAATTGACTTTTGGAGATGCGTGGCAAGGCGCACACTTATCTCTGACTGTTATTTCAAGAAGGATATTATTAAAGAGAACAGTTTATCCAGAAGGCCTTATTATTCACCATGCTGACATCTGGATAAGGGTTTTAGTTTCCGACAGGTGAACTCTTAAACGCAAGTTCAAACAGTGGGCGCTCGTGCCTTAAACTAAGATGTCTGTGTGTGTGTTTGTCTGTGACCTATGCACGCGAAAAGTACTAGACTGATCCTCACCAAACTTCACCTGCTGACAGAACATGTACGCGGGAGTGTCCCCATGTAAAAGAATTGTACTTCCGACTTGCGGTTTCCGAATTATGACGTCATCACCTGAATTCCGTAACGTTAATTTTCAAGTTCAGTCGATTGACATGGGGCCAACGCCATTTGCAATAGAATGAAAAAATAATGCACAGTCAATTGAAGACAATGACTTCCGACTCCCGGTTTCCGAATTATGACGTCATCACCTGATTGCGTAACGTTAATTTTTCAAGTTCAGCCGATTGACATGGGACCAACGGAATTTGCTAGAGAATGAGAATTAATTAAGTCGCAAATGATGACATGAAACCAGCCCACATTGTTGAGCGATTTTGGTTTTTTTTAATCTGATGCGGCAATAAATCTTAAATTTTTGAACTCGAGTCTTCTGCATATAAAACATGGCGGGGAAATATATATTATAGTGGTGATGAAAAAAAAAATAATGGTGGCAGCCTCTACAATTTTACAATTAACTGTGACATATACTCCTCAGACCCGCCGTCATCCACGGGATTCCTGTGCGGAGCACGGGTCCCTGCTAGTATATATATAATTATATATATTATATATATAATACATTATATATAATACATATATATATATATATATATTATATATATATTATATAATAACAATATACATATATTACATATTGCTTTTTTGATGCCTAGGGTCCATAATAATTTTTTTTATTTGTGTCAAAGCCAGTGACCGATTGCAAATTAATAGAAGGATGACAGATTTTTGTTTTTGCCAACTGAATAATGAAATCGAATGTCCATGCCCTTTTTGTTCCCAAACATCAGTGCAGCCAAAGCACATAATACACTGTGAATGGTTTGCCAATTTGTTCTTACAGCGGTAGTCAGGGCAATACTTTGGAATTTGACAAGGATTCCAACACATTGTGGCCTAGTACTATTTTAGAAAGGTACCATGGAATATTTAATGCTCTTCATCAAATGTTGCCAGACAAGAATCTTCAGGTAGCCATCAATTATGACCAGTTAAAGGAATCACTTTTAAAGCGGTATGATCGAACCAAGGATGAGTATATGAACAAATTCAGGATTGTCAAGTCAGGTATAGGGGAGAACCCTGAGCAATTCTTCATCAGACTGACAAACTACTTGACAAAATGGGTTGAACTATCAAGGACTGACCAGGCATTTGATGACCTGCATGACTTATTGGTCGAGGTGCAATTTAGTATTGTGTCTGAAAGGTTTATCTGTTCACCTGCATGAGAGTGCACCGGAGAATTGCATTAGGGTGCATCAGGGAATCTTGGACAGTTATGATGATTTAAGATCTTTTCCTGATTGCTCATGATGGAATCTGTCAACTTCAGCATACTGATGCCAGGTTTCAGAGAAAGGAGAAGGGAGCTGGTGTGATGGAATGGAAGGAGACAAGGCTGTGGATTATTATATGGTACAATATGTTATGCATTTAATCAGTATGGTTATAGAGCAGTGGATTGTAAGGGTCAATTTAATGCTACCGTAAGCATTGAGAGGAGGTGCTCTGCATGCAGTTGGTTAGGGCATGTAGTGAAGGAATGAAAATCACTTACTAAAGGTGCTAAGCCATGGGTTCTGCTGGAGCAGTGCATGAAGGATCGTCGAGAAAAGTGTCAGGAGCTGTTTCCACTGACGCTTTTCTCTCAATGGAATCTCTTTTTTTTTTCCTCCCATTGGCGTCTATTTGCCTCTCAATGGTGGCTGTTTTGTTTAATTGCTGATAACTTTTTCAGCACTGTCCCTCTAACCTTTGGTTTTGCTCTCCAACACCCCCACCCCACAAAATCCAGGATGCACGCATTCTTCCAGCAACCCCCTCCGAGTGAAACTTTCAAAATCCATGCAGAATTCACACCAACTCCTCAATTCAGTGTGCCTTTCGGCTGCATTGGATGCATCCATGTGTGCTCCGTGCCTTGGGACATTTTTTTGCTGTTTCACTGAGACAACTTTCTGATTACAGAGGTGTGCACATAACTCCAATGACTTCGTCCTAAGGATATTTGTTGGGTGTGGTATGCACACCTTTGGGGTTTCCTTCCCTTTAGTGTATGTATGTTGTTCGTGGTGCCAAACCCAGCACATTCTCTAATGACTGTGATCCAAGGTTATGAACGAACGTACAGGTCAGCTACCACTTGAATGGATCTTCCTCAGTTGGTGTCTATGACTTCTGAGTGACGTTACAGTGACCATATCAACAGCGTAACGTTTTTGAAACTTGTATTTCAAATAAACAGAAAAACTCAAATGATGAAGTTCACCATTATATACATTGCATTATCCAACTCCGATTCCCGCATTGAGTTGTTTCTGCCGCCCAGTGTCCCTGTCCTGCCGGCACAACTCACACATGTTCACCTCGTCCTCCAGGGCTGTTGAACGATTGAGTCTCATCGCGTTGTTCTCTCTCGTATGCTGGCCCATCCAGGATGATTAAAGAGCTCAAAGGAATTATTTCCCGATGCACAATCTTAATGAGTTTTAATCAACCTGATTATAATCAGCTCCACATGTTAACAACCGCTCTGGACATTAACACCTCGTTCACTCATCAGAGTTAAATCGAGCACGGGGATGATCGAAACACACGTCTCATCACGTCACCCGTCTCTCTACACCTCCCTCTCGCGGGTTTATATAGTATCACAGAACGATCTCGTGCCTTCCAGCAAATGTGATTCTCGTCCATCCTGGAAGTTTCGTCTGCGAATGTTCCAGCATCTACACAAATCTCACCAGGAAGTTTACAGTACAATATTGTTATCTACATTGAAAATTAGCTCATTACATCAAGCAGTTTACATTACAATTCACCGATGTGTGCTAAACGAAACTTATAACATGTACCCATCAATTTTACTCGTTCATTGATGGGCATTTACTAATGTTTATTCACAAATACCACAACATCGAGCTTTTAACTGACAATATTCGTCTCAAACTCTGCATCATATCCAGACAAATATTTCAATGATGCAGCTCACGACTGAGATGTGGGCCATATTTTAATGTTTGAACATTGCCAAAATAAAAAGGCAAGGATGTTGAGCAGGAACCAAAAAAAGTAGACATGTATAAATAAAAGTGATAACAAGAGCAGCTGTTGCTGTTTCTGCTACCCAACAGGATTGCTGCGTCAATCTTGTTCACGGAACTATGGCTACTGAAGGACCTCAAGTCCAGCACCAACTATCTACCATTCATATCTGCAATCAGCAGTGGTTGAACAACAGAGTTGATGAATTAAAGGCGGTGCTAGAGAATCGTGGCATTGATGTTGCTGCAATCTCCAAAACATGGTTTTGTGCTGAAAGGCCAGCTGATAATTATGGCATTGGCGGTTATGACCTCTTCTCTCAACCAAGATCTGACCGACATGGTGGTGGCGTTGCCATGTACACCAAAGACCATCTTAACGGCATGAGGCTGAAGGACGTTGATGTTACTCATGATATTGAGGTGCTTTGGGTTAACAAATTCGACAAGCAAAGAAAACCCATTACATCACTTGTGTTCAGAACTTAAAGAAGTTATCCATCCCCAATATAATGGTTTCGACAAATCCGAGTGATGACTGGCTATACTCCCCATCAGAATCGTACCACACCTGACACTGACCCAAATGACAATCGGGAAATTGTCCAACCCGTGTGTAGTTAACTCAGGTGTGCCTCAAGGAACTAAAATATGACCTCTTGTGTTCCTGTCAATGGTGAATGATGCAGTAAATTGTGACAATACTGGAAGTGACTGTAATATGATATATCACTATAAGTATGTTGATAACCTTATTTTGATAGAGACCCGCAAAGATAACTCCAGTTCGTAGCTCCCTTTAATCACCAAGGAATTATCTGAATGGGCCGAGGGTAACAACATACATCTGAATCGTTGTCTCGTCAAGGGGTGTTGTGTGGTTGATCTGTGTTTTTAACCAAGGCCATGCCCCCTCCCCTGAGGGAAAGAAGAAAAAAAAAAACACAAAACGCCAAAACTTCAAATAAACAATGTCACCCGCAGGGTACCCGTATCTTGCCAAAGGTGACCACGTGTGACCTTTAAGGTCACACTGAGGTGAACAGAGCTGCTATCCACCAGGAGCGACTCCTTGAGGAATATCTGCCTACGAGAGATTCCGATGAGAATCGTTCTACAGAGTAACCATGAAAAATATGCGTTGCCTCATAACGTCACCAAATGACGTCATAATGTCTCAAGCTTGACATATCTAGAAAGCACTCAAGGGTTTTCATATGAGGTGTTACACGATATGGTACCTAAGATTTCAAAATTTGACCTTGGGTCAAAATATTTCGACCTTAGGCGCTAACCATGAAGGTCAAGGCCAATCGCCACCAAAAACTAATCAGCTGAGCGCCAGACCATATACTACATTCCCATAAAGTTTGGAGATGATTCGATTAAAATTACTCAAAAAATAAGGGTTTCGGCGACCTCCATGATTTACCGCAAAGTGACCTTGACCTTGACCTTTATGTGTGCTGAAGGGTATTGTAATAATACTACGATATGTGTACCCACAAGAGTTTCCGATGAGAATTGTGCTCTACAGAGTGATATAAAGGTGAAAAATCCAATGATTACAGACAAACAAACAAAAAAACTTACCAAGTAACAGATCTTGCAAAAACGAAGTTTTGGCAAGATAATAAATAGATATTAATATATATATATAGCATTTTCTTTCTTTGTGTTATGTTGATAAATTAGTATGGTGTTCACGCAGGCATGATGGGCTGAGTGGCCTCCACCTGTGTCTGTTTTCCTTGTATCCTTATATCCTTGTAATCCTTAGAAAAGTTTGATAATGGATGTTTGCTTTTCACGAATCGAGCCACCACCTGTCACCATTACCCTTGAAAACCAAGTTTTCCAGCGATGTCGCATCCTCACATTGCTTGGCATTGTTATTCCATCAAATCTGAAGTGGGACACCTATATGAGCAGCATGGTGGAACGTGGGAACAGCCGGCTTTCCATCGTTTATGTTCTGAAACACCATGGTCTAACTTCATGTGATTTATTAACCATCTTCCCGAGTTTGGTTCTTCCTGTGCTGGAATATGCTGCACCTGTCTGGTCAGGTTGAATTACAAAACATCAGCACGAATCCTTTGAGCATGTGCAGAAACGCACATGCTGAATCATTCTAGGTGGAAACTACATCCGATACACCAATGCCACTGAACAGCTGGGCATTGATATTCTCAGTTCCAGACGTCACCACTTATGTCTCTGTTTTGCACGATCCCTACTCGAGCCATCCTCGAAGTTGCATCACCTATTACCATCAATCCATCCCATGTACATACCACACAAAGTACTCCGAGGTTTCTGGATATTTGGTGCTGTACTGGAAGGTACCGGAACAGCCCTATCCCCTACCTTACCTGATTTCTGAATCATGACATCACTAAAACATGTATTTCATAGTGGTTTCCCATTACATCAATAATTATTGTCTGTTGGCTCCATTGATGGATTAAATATCACTGAATCTAATTTATTTATGAATCTAAGTGCATATCCTCTTATGATATCTAATCTGGGTATTGGAGTGATTATTCGTGTTTTCTATTTCCCCCCCTTGGTGTATGGAATATTTTTCATTGTTCATGTACTGTGAACACTAGTACCGTATGTGTTATTCTCAGTATGCCAATTTTAATTATATTTTCTTTTCTTTTTTTTATTACAGTTTGTATTCTTGTAAAATATTTGCAATTTAGCCTTTACGGCTGCTATAAATGTATTTTCAATAAACCATTTCCATTCCATTCCATTCAAACTCCTTATTTCCCACTCTTCCCTCCAGGGCTTCAAGCAGAGAGTGCACCCTCAACTCAGGTCATCCCCCACCCTTTTTTTTAACCACCATTAACCCCACCTACCAAACCCTCCAATTTTCAAGTTACTGTGTTTCTGCCCCTCCTCTCTCTCTCTCTTCTCTTCCTGGCCGTTTATTCCCTTGCTCATTTTTTATTCCCTTGACATTTTTGTCATCGGTGGCGATAGTAACAATTGTATGAAGATGTCTATGTTAGAGGTAGTTGTAGATTTGTAGTGTGGATTGGTGTAATTGGGTATTTTATTTGTTGTGGAATTGAGACAGAAAAACGTCAAAAGATGTTGTGAAGGAAATCTGTAAAATTATTGTGGTGTTTATGTGGTGTCTTCTGATGTTGTCATTCCTTCCTAACTTGTTTGGATGTTTTTGGGCGATTTCACGCCCACATGTTTTTTTATTTTTAAAGTTTTTGTTTTTTTGACTTAAGTCCATTTTTCCTTTTCTGGATGCCAATTGATGTCATCATCTAGTACATTATTTTGAGGGGCATTTACATGGGGAACCCCGACCCCCCCCCCTCCTCAAGATATCTCATACAAGTCCCTTCCCTATTTCCCTTAATATCCCATCAAGTATTCCTGTCCCTTCTGTCTCCACTCAGACATTCTGCTCCCCTGTTGTCCTCACTTTTGGAGTCATCTCTTTGCTTTGTACACCAACATGCAGACTTTTCTTTCCCTCTTCTCCTTCCTCTGCTCCTTCCCTTCTATTCTATCCCTATGCTCCTATATCCTCCCAATCTTCCTTCCCTTTTCTCCCAAACCTCTGCTCACATCCTTCCTTCTCCTACCATCCTACATTCTCTTCTTTTCTTTATTTTACTCCCTACCTCCAGTACACATACACAATTCAGAGATGCCTCTATTCTGAGTTTTTCCAAGTTAGCATGAAAGAGAAATGTTACAGATTGTGGTTAATGGTTCATTATCATCCCACACTTTGTGCAAGCAGATGTGCACAACCTAGTCCCATCTATTTACGCTAATGGCTGCTTTGGAAAGTCGTGTTGGGAAAAGGAGAGTTTAGTGTTCATGATACATATCAATAATCTCACATGGGATATTTTGATAGTAAATTCAATTCAGTACTTGCAAATACAACCCGTCACTTCGCTGACAGGGGGGATATTAAGGAGGGGGTTGAGAGAGGGAGGGAAGGGAAAGAGAGGAAGAGAGGGAAGGGGGTGGGGAGAGCTATGACTCACCAAATGTTGCTATACCACGGGAGGGAGGGATGTGAGGAAGGGGTGAGAGAGAGAGAGAATGGAAAAAAAAACTAAGAGAAAGCTGAGGGGTGGAGGTGAGGTTAGTAAAGAGAATGATAGGTTATGCTTAATGACCAATCACACACACAAAAACAAACTCATGTCAGAACAGCTGTACATACAACGACACAACAAAGTTTGTAAAGTAATCCGCTGACACATCTGCAAAAACTTTGATTTCCCAGTTCCAAAAAATTTGTGGGTACATGAACCAAAAGTTAACACTGAAAACATGGAGGTACCTCTCACGTACGACCTAATGATCCCATCGAGCGTAAACATTGAAAACAAAGCGTTGTCACCACATATCATAATTAGATGTAAAAAAAAGAGAAGAAAGCATTGCTGTTTGAGGTGTTAACACCAGTGATTTTGGACTAAATGATGCAGAAATCAAGAAAATGACCAAATACCAAGACCTCATGAATGAAGTGAGAAGATCCTGGAAGCTGAAGAATGCCAAAGTTGTACCAGTGATAGCTGGACCTACAGGAATGATGACAAAGAACCTCACAGAGAAATTAAACATAGGGGCAATATCCCTGGGCACTCACCTGGTAGTGGCTGGATGAGATAACAAGGCAACTACTTGTTGGCATGGATGACCCACAAAATATATAATGGAGAAGAAAGTAAATACCTGTGGATTTTATTTTAATGCCATGAACAAACCCTTGGTACATCACGGGTGATAAAGGTTGTGGTAAAGTTTCATCGAAATCATGTGTGTGGCTTCATAAAAGAAAGCAAATTACTATTTTGGGGGGAAACCCCCCTGTAGAACCCCTTAGACCCCAATTTTTTTAATGTTATGAACACACTTTGGAACATCATGGTTGGTGAATATGTTGGTCAAGTTTCATCAGAATTGCGTGTAGTTCCTGAGAAGAAAGCAAATTCATATTGTGGGGGGCAAGCCCCCTCTCCCCAAAGACACTCCAAGACGCCAATTTTTTTTTTAATGTTGTGAACAAACTTTGGTACATCATGGGTGGTGAAGATGGTGATCAGTTTCATCAGAATTGTATGTGTAGTTTTGGAGATGAAAACAAATACATATTTTGGGGGGCAACCCCCATAAATCCCCTGAGAGCAGATTCTTTTAATGTCATGAACAAACATTGGAAGGCCATGGGTGATGAAGGTTGTCGTGAAATCTCATCAGAATTGTGTGTATCGTTTATGAAGAAAGCAAATACCTCTTTTAGTCCATGAGCCAAGACCCGAATTTTGGGATATCGGTACCACCCGGGGTGAC
>CM068961.1:80007493-80018964 GCA_035128595.1 Eptatretus atami
GTGTGTGTGTGTGTGTGTGTGTGTGTGTGTGTGTGTGTGTGTGTGTGTGTGTGTGTGTGTGTGTGTGTGTGTGTGTGTGTGTTTGATTGGTATCTACATATGTGGGTTTCAGAATGTGGAATGGAGTCCTCCCAAGGTGGGCTCAAAGCGTCCCCCTTCATTTCAGTAAGGGTCACGATTCATGGACCAAGCTGTGAAGTTTCTGTTGTCTAAGTTTTGTGCCGAGTAGTCCATCAATGTAGCAAATTTGAGGGGGTAACCCACCACTAATTGCAAAATAATTGTTTCCACTGCAGTGCATTTCAGTAAGACCCCCTAATCACCATACTAAAAGTCCTAAAAAAATCCGAGCATGGGAAAGTAGTGTAATTTGTATAATATGAAAATTAGCTTCCGCCATAAGAGAAAATTCATATTTTCACTATAACTTTGCATCTACGTACCCAATTGAAGAAATCAAGTGTCCAAACCCATGTTTTCAAGGTCAGTGAACATGATAGGCACATTTGCAAATTAATATTTTTGAACATAATTTGCATATTATGCAAATTAGCTTCTGTCATAAGAGAAAATTCATATTTTCACTATAATTTTGCATCCAATACTTATCCGATTGAACCCTAACCCTAACTTGTTGTTTCTGCTCTGTTATTTCATGAATTACAGATAGCTATGGCTGAGTGTTTTCTGCGAGAAGAGTTTAGAAGATGGTCAGGATACTGCAATCCACGAGAAAAGGGGAGCGAGAGTATCAACAGGGCCAGTGAGCAGCAAGGAAGTAGTATAAGAACTCATAAAGGTCAGCGAGTACACACAGAATGCCGACGGGTTTTCACTCATCCACAGACGATGCAAAGGCACAGGAAAAAGTAACTGAACAAGATCAGCCCTCACCGTGTATCCTTCGTTCAGAAACGCCAACGTTCAGTTTGGACAAGCACTGTTTGTTTTGCGGAGAACCAGCTACTTCCAATGAGAAAAAGCGTGATGGCATGGACGTCTATCCTGTAAGAACCACATCATTCCAAAATATTGTCTTACATTCATGTGCACAAAGGAAAGATGAATGGTCTACGTTAGTTCAGGCAGAATTGCATCTGCTCATGACTAATCGCAGCCGATGCAGGGTACCATCAAAGCTGTAATGTCAACTTCAGGACTGGGAAGCAGGTTCCACAGCAACATTCCTCTGGACTAGGTGGGTTGCAAAGAAACAAAGGCTTGGCAGACCCAAAGAAGCAGAAAGATATGAAGCATTCCTGTTGGTTGCAAAGTACCTGGAGGAAAATGATGATATGAACAGAAATTTCTCTAATTCCTGAAACTAATTAACATAATATGCAAATTATATTCAAAATATTAATTTGCAAATGTGCCTATCATATTCATTGACCTTAAAACATGGGTTTGGACACTTGATTTGCTTCAATTGGGTACTTAGATGCAAAGTTATAGTGAAAATATGAATTTCTCTAATGTGGAAATCAATTCTATTATACAAATTACACAACTTTCCCATGCTAGGATTTTTTAGGACTTTTAGTATGGTGATTAGGGGGTCTTACTGAATGCACTGCAGTGGAAATGATTCTTTTGCAATTATGGTGGGTGAAGATACTAATTTGTGGACTAGAGGGCTCTCTTCAGGATTGTCGCTGAGCCCGGACAGCTTCCAACTGTGTCGTTTGTTATAATGTTCCCAGGGATGGTTGTTTCGCTCACCTGTAAAGTGGTTCCGGGGAGCTTATGGGATGGTGCGTCATCCGTCCATCCATCCATCCACAAATACTTGCAACTTCTCAGAAACTACACATACGATTTCATTCAAATTTGACCATAACCTTCATCACCCATGATGGCATTAAAAAAAAACGGATTTAAAGGGTTCTACAGAGGAAATTTACGGGTGGGGTGCCTTCCCAATAAGTCCATGAGCCAGGCCAGATATCGGTACCACCTGGGGTGACTAAACACGAATGGTACTAAAATGTTTATAGAGTGACTGTAAATACATTAAGATATGATAGCCTTCCCGCACTGGTAGCTAAAGGCCCAGTCACACCTTGACGTTTTAGCCAACGTATGCCGATTTTTGAAAAATTTGTCTAAAACGCTGGCACACGTTGAATACGTTATGGGTAAGTTTAATACATGAGAGCACGCTGGAAAACACTGCCATACGTCGTTGCACGCTGGCTTTAAACTTGTACTTTTCGTTGTCCTCAAATATTTGCATGCTTGAGAATTCACGACTAGCCCTATGACTCACACGTTCCACTACGCCGTACCTGCATTAATGTTGGCACGTTATGCGATCGTTGACAGACGTCAACACATGTTACTGTAAGTTAATCATAAGTTGAGACACGCCGAGGTAATGTTTAGCGTACCCGAAACATTATCTAGCCTATGAGTAACGTGTTGTAGGCACGTTACGCGATCGTTGACACACGTCGACACACGTTACTTTTAAGTTACTCATAGGCTGAAAGATGTCGGTATAATGCTTAGCGTGCCTGAACTTATTTATAACCTATCAGTTACATGTTGCTAAACACGCTACGTCGATCGTTGACACACTTCGACACTCCTTGCTTGAAAGTTACTTATACGTCGAATCACGCCGAGTTATTGTTTAGGGCAAAAGAGGCTTTTATCTAACCTATGAGTGACGTGCTTTGCACCTGTGTGTAACGCAACCTCTGCCGCATACTGGCGTATGTAGACGTATTTGACGTTTACCGGACAACTACAGAACTTAACGAACGAGTTCCCAACCTACAGATACCAGAAATGATGTAATGGCAGCGATTAGTGGAATTGGTAATAAAAAGGGGTTTCACAGGAGGAACCCGTCAGTGTTGCAGACTACATAGCGAGTACATGTCCATGACATTACGAGAGATGGAGTATCCGCAACGATGACACTACAATATCTACCTGTCCTCCAACATCAGCATACCCTATCGATTTGGCACTGCACCAGTTGCGTGCCAATAGAACCGAGAGAAGAAGACGTGAACGAGGAGAAGAAGGTACTGGGTGACACCATGGATCGGGATTTGATTTGCACGATAAGATTTGCACCGATAAGATTTGCACCGATAAGACACCAGTTGATTTGCACCGATAAGACACCAGTTGATTTGCACCGATAAGAACACGTTAAGTGTAAACAATTGCGATTGTTTGGCGCAATCAATCATAGTGGAGTTTGAGCGATTTAGCACGTTCAATAGGAAACGCTTCAAATTTCCGAGCGCCAGCGTCAAAAAACAAAGGCCGAGTGACAGCAATTTAAATCGTTCATTGAAACAATTATATATTAGATGAGTGCATCCTAATATATCTAGTATATAATATATATCCTATAGAGTATCTCTAATCACTCTCTCTTACACACACACACACACACGTGCTTGGCCGATATTGGCAATTTTTTGAGAATCGGCAGGTTTCAGATTACCAACTACAGTACTTACTGTATACAACCCAGAAACCTTGAGTAGCTTTCACCGAAAAACAATATTACATTAATATCGACGTTTCAAGGAGATGATCACAAACATTAATCTTTATAAACAGCTGCGTTGATGGGTGGAAAAAAATTGGCTCAGTAATTTAGAAAACACGTTCATACGGCAAACGGCTTGGAAATCGGGTGTTATCAAATATATGTTGCTTTGAAACTCAAAGAGAAAAATTTAACCTTTGTAAAGCAAATCCCATAACCACATGCTTCAGAAACAGGCACGAGGACAAAGGAAAACCTGATAGAACCAACAATAAGATCCGGGATGAAACTTTACCAGTTACCACCAGGGCGCCCGTAACAGGCATGGCATGTCCACATACCCGCGGAGAGTCCCTACAGATCCAAATCTACCCATATGTACCACGTCTGTGTGTGCTGTATACGTACCTCCACATTGTAGTAATTGTCGACTGTACATCCCAATCGGGACACAAACAGCACTGCACAGCTCGGTAGGTGGCTTAAGCACTAAAGCAAGCACTCCAACGGAACACCTGGCTTGTCAAGCGATTACCAATTGCCCTCGACACAACTATGCACCCGTTCAATGTCTGAATTGGACAAATCAACACTTTTTGGGGGAGTTGGAGCTGGTGATACTTTCAAATCTGGAGCTTACATTTTCTAATAATGCTTACTTTAAGAGATTCTGTTGGTTGTTAATGCCTGGTGTTGGCTTAATGGTTAGGGTGGTGGGCTTTGGATCCTAGTAATGCCTGGTGTTGGCTTAATGGTTAGGGTGGTGGGCTTTGGATCCTAGGGTTCTGAGTTCAAATCCTGCTCAGCTGTTGAATTAATACCAGGTGGGGTTAACTCGACCTGTCATCCTTCCAAGGTTGGCAAAATGAGTGCCAGCTTGCTGCTATCCTGTGTTGGAGTGGTGACCCATCCAGGATTGTGCCCAATAGCCAAGGAGACTGCTTAGGCAGCACAAACACTCCACACATGGTATGGTCTCTGTCTCTGTCTCTGTCGATATATTGATATATGTGTTTATATATATATATCGATTCAGATATATATATTTTTTTTGATATAGAAATATCTATACATATATATATATATGTATATGTTGTTGCGGTTCTGCAAAACCGCATGCCTCTAAGGCAATGGCACCCAACATTAAGTGATCCCCAGGCAGTTATTTCGTTAGTTTTCGTGCAGTCAAATCTTCCCCTCAAGTCGAGTGGGTTAATGGGACGAAGTGCATTGTGTGGGTCTAATAGCTAGGTCTTATAACTATATCTCTATATTCAATCCTGATTTCCATTTCAACCCTTTCCTTTTATCCATGATACAAATCAAGTCAAGCTCAGCACTCAAGCAGCCACCTGTGAGAGAATAACCACAACAACAAACTTGCTGCCCGGCGCATGCATTGCGCGTCCTTCCATTCAAAATCTGCGCACAAATTTACAACGTCTCACCTTGCTCAACCTTCGCTCACCAAAAACTCACCACCTCAACCACCAACATCTCCTGCACACGGGAAAGTCATCCTGCACTTCCTCACACCTCCGCATCGATACAATTCACCACCAAACAGAGGCATGAGTCTGGTTGCAATCGAAGGTAGCTTCCCCCCCCCCCCCCCCCCCCCCCCCCGTGGTCTTCTCGCCCCCAACCCTGAGTCCGCATATATATATATATATTAATGTAGAGCGGAGATTACCTTGGCTTCATCGTACTCAAAATGAGAGGATGAGTATGCAACCTCTGCTCTGCAATGTCAGCTTTTAGCACTGATTTTAAATCTATTTTGATCGGAGAATAAATGCAATAAATCACCTTATTTGTTCAGTCCACCATTGTGTAACACCTGGTTCCTTCGGAAAACAATAAATGCTGCAGGTATGACTCCAATTGGTGATCACAATCTGGAATGAAACACTGTACCATCTTCACAAAGCTACTGTAGCCATATTAGATGAGTGTAAAATGAGGCCGTACATTGTCATGCCAACGTGACGTCATTGCTTCAGTGCACATTGTGATGTTTCAATTTTTCAATGGGATTCAATTTTTTTTATGGAACAGGTGCAATACCCAAGAGAAAATGTCGCTTCCTTCTGTTGGAATCATTGTATTTGCTTCAGCCATTATTGTGCTCTCGGCATGATGACATTTATCAACAATTTTGAGGATGAACAAATGGGCGATTTTATGATCTCCTGATCTGGTGCTTTGGCAATGTATGTTGGCATATTTTTCATTCTTGGTAGTTATGAAAATGTTCGAGAATACCAGATATGGCTTTTAAATACTTATGACTTCACTCCATCATAGTTTTAAGCACCTCATTGTGTATGCATTTGAATGGGTGGCCATTTTCCCCCCATTCCATCCCTACATGTGGAGTACTTTGTTTCTTGTTGCCTTAATGTTAGGGTGGTGGCTTGGGATCTAAGGATCCTGAATTCAAATCTCTCAGCTGTTGAATTAATACCAGGTGGGGTTTACTCTGCCTGTCATCCTTCCAAGGTCGGCAAAATGAGTGGCAGCTTGCTGGTATCCTGTGTTGCAGACCCGTCCAGGATTGTGCCCAATAGTCAAGGAGACTGCTTAGGCAGCACCAACGCTCTGCACAGAGTTTGTTCCCGATGGACTGGCGTACTATTGTACTTCATGATAATTTTGTGTGCTCCTCCCTTGTCCTTCTAAATGGTTTCTGCTGTTGTCGAATAAACAAATATTATCATTGGAACCGCTGCATGAAGCTCCCATTCCCACATCTTCTTCTCCAATCCCAGAAAGATGGGCTATAAAAACAGGCGCATCTTTATAATCCAACGGACACTATTTTTTGTTTCAAGTAAATCAATTACTAATTTTCCAAAGGCACAATTTTTATTGTTCTATGACAGCAGGAATCCTTTAGAATGAAGCGTAATGGACAGACACATGGACTGATGTTTCTCCTTTTATTAATATATGTTCACCGTTTACAAAGCATGAATGCATTTTCAATTTCAGGTGTTTTTTTTTCTTCATTGCTCTTTAAAGAAAAGTAATAATCAAATCGATTTAAGCTACTGTTTGCCATAGTTACATTTGTCTGACTGCAACAAAAGCCATATCATGCAATACAGTGAAAGTATGTAATGTATACTAGAAGAGAGCTGCTGTTTGTATGTCTGTCTGTCTGTCTGTCTGTCTGTCTACCTGTGTGTCACCATTTTTCTCAGAGATGGCCAAACAGATCTTCGTCAAGCTTTCAGAAGTTCATGAGGAGTGTTTTAGGTCAAAAAACTTTTGTAAAATAAATTAAAAAAAGATTGATTTCTTGGGGGATTTTTTTTTAACGTTCTTTAGTGCTTAAGCCTTTGTAGCTATATGAAAGGTAATAAACGATCCCAGAGCACATTCCTCAGTGGGTGTGGGGAAGTGTTTTAGACCCCCCCCCCAAAAAAAAAACAAAATTTGATTTCTTCAGAATGCAAACTGGATTAGAACAGCAACAGGGAACACAGTGTACTCCTGCAAGTGTCATAGTTGTGACACCTTAAAACTCTGAGTTACAGTAAATTGTTTCAAGGTGCATTACAAAATGAACTGGAGGGTTCGTAGAATACAATACCCAGAGCAGTGCTCAAGTATATACATCAATTTTAATACAATAATGATTTTAAAGATCGTTAAAAAAAAACAACCCTGAAGCTTAGCACTATTGAAGCAGTCTTATACACCAACCACCATTATACATTACCCTATCGAACATGTCCAAGAATAGTAAATCCTTAAATATTGCAGCAGTTACATTCCTCAAATTCATGATTCACGGTGTGTGAGAAACAACAAAAGGCTCGTTGTGCGAGATAACCATCACTGTTCAGCTCAAAAACCGTGATTGATCGAAATTAGACCGGCGATAGGTAAATCGGTACACAAAGAGGTTGCCGCGATAGGTCAAAGTCACGACATTCAAACCCGCGATATTCAAATCCACGATATTTAAGGGTTTACTGTACTGTCAGATCCCGCTATTCACGGCGGGGGGGGGGGGGGGGGGGGGGGGGGGGGGAGATGTTCTTGAAAAATTTCGTGAATATCGAATCCGCGAATGATGGGTCATTGTTTGAATGGGGAAAGGGGGATAGCTTTCCAGTGGTCATGATTCACAAGGGAAAACGAAAAATCCGGTGAAAACGCCCGTAATAAACCACGATTACGCCTGCGAAAAAAAACACGAAAAGAAAACCCGCAAATATGTGTAGCACAGGGCTGTGAATGTAGAAGCACATCACATTTTGTCAACTGCAAATACGCAGGGTCAGCGAATAGTGGAGTCTGAAAGTATTGCAAAACTAGAGTTTCTTAGAAGAATTTAGAAGGCGATTTGTGTTGTAGTGTTCTAGTATATAATTCAATTTAAACAAGTAAAAAAGATTTTAAATGTCGTAGCCTCGTTGCTTTAGTAATTTTGCTGTACGGAGTTAAAGGACTAGCCCATATTTATGTACAACTAAAATGGCCGCCAGTCTACCAGTCGGCCATCTTTCATCAGATTGCAATATAAAGTGAGATACATGTGTATTCCATAATGTACTGTGCTTGCGCCAAGCTTGAATAAAATCAGACCGTGCTTGCCTGAGAAATGGTTGGGGACACATTTAAGTAGAAAAATGGCTGCCAGTCAGCCATCTTGGATCTGATCTCGAAAATAAATGACGTGCATATGTGAGCCATCATTGCTTATCTGTGTGCCAAGTTTGAACAACATCAGTAAATGCATGTCCAAGAAATGGTCGAGGCCGTGTTCAACATCCTTCGGGTTTTTATAACTAAAATGGTCGCCAGTCATCCCATCTTGATCTAATAGAAAAAAACGAAGTGCTTATGTAAGCATCATCATTATCCGTGTGCCAAGTTTGAACAACATCGGTAAATGCATGTGTGAAAAGTTTGATATCGGTGGTTTACAACTAAATGGTGCCAGTCTACCAGTCCGGCCATCATTTGATCAGGTCCGAAATAAAGTGAGAGTGCACATGTCTGCCATCATGTTACTATGCTTGTGCCAAGTTTGAACAAATCAGACCATACATGTCTGAAAAATGTTGGGACACATTATGTTACAAAATGGGGCCAGTCGCCATATTGGATCTGATCTCAAAAAAAAATGACATGTTATGTAAGCCGTCGTTGTTTTATTTGTGTGCCAAGTTTGAACAGATCGGTAAATGCATGTCAGGGAAATGGCTGAGGACTTGTTCGACCGGTTATTTTTTTTTACAACTAAAATGACCGCAGTCGGCCATCTTTGATCACATCACGAAATAAAATGATGTGCGAATGTATGTGACATCATTTATTGTCTTCTTGCCAACGTATGAATAAATTCAGTCCACACTTGTCTGAGGTATGTTGTGGAACACACAACAACACAACTACACACACACACCACCACACACACACACACACACACACACCACACACCACAACACACCACACACACACCCAAAATTGAGACCAAATCATAAGCTCCCGTTTCGGACCAATTCCAATGGGGGCTAATTAAATAATGATTATAAAAGTTGGATAAATAATTCCATTCTGGGTTTTACGCTGGTTTATGCAGTAGTCTATAACACCACTCGGGTTAACGCGTTACATTAGTTGTCTTGCTTGTTGTTTGTGTCCTTTATAAACGTCCTTAAAAACAGTAAGTTTCCTGTTTGGAATGCATTTTCAATTTTGTTTGCCTGCCAGGCTGGCAGACAGAGTGGAAATAATTATCTCACTCTCTTCTGTGCACGTGTGACCGCGGTCACAAATTCAGAGAGAAAGTATGTTCACACGCGCATTTGGTTCCAATTCATGTTCAAAATATACACATTTAGTTTTAAGTTGTTCCATGATCATAAACTGATAGGATGGATTGACGAACAGACAGACATTAAACAATTGATTAACCCTGTTTTTCGGTTCGCGTGCGCGGGTTAACTAGAATGGCACTCGGTGGAGCGCATACATCCGCCAGGCTGAACAGTTTATGTTTTGTATCCCACTGATAGGCCGGATCTGCATCTGGACCTCAACCAAAATCTAATCAACTTGTTCTCGTCACCTATCCAATTCATCTACCAAGTTTTGTCATAACCCCTCCACAACTTTTTGAAATATCATGCTATATATTGTCAATGATGAAGAATCACTTTAAAAATTCTCATATCTGGATCTGGATCTTCATCAAAATCAAATAAATTCGTCTTTGTCACATCCCCAACCTGTCTACCAAATTTCATCCGAATCCTTCCATAACTGTTTGAGATATCCTGCTAATAGACATGGGTGAAAACAGCCTCCATCCACCTTCTGTGGCGAAGGTAATAATGTGTTAGTTTTAACATTCTTCTTCCAATATCTTTATGAACTACACCTGTACAATACAACGGGAATGAAACATTTTCATAGAAATTGTGCAGCGTGTGAAAGTATGCAAAACCATCGTTGAAAGAAACCACAATTCGTTTTTGATGTGAAATGTACAGAAGGCAAGGAATATTCCACGGGGTGTGCACATATTTCTGACAGCGTGTTTCTGCCTGCGTGACACTTGTATAAGTTTCAGAGTGTGCTTGTGGGCATGATCATGTCAAGAAGGCAGTCAGCATGGTATGCAAGCAGAGCCAAGGGCAATCCACCTGCCCATGCTGGCAGGAATCACAGAACTTGCGTGGCCGTCCAATTACACATACCTCTGAGAGTGGCCGTTTTAACGATAAAAAGCACTAAATAAAATGCAGTACTGACATTAATGTTGATACTGTAGTATATCAACAATTTTTACATTGATTCTTCAGTAGGCTTACCCTTGAGTGGTTTATTGGGCCAAATGGCCTGTCCCTTAATTCCATAGTGATACCTTTCATCCTGGTACTGGAAGTCCTGCAAATGTCTTCTTAAAAGCACCACCCTGTCTGGTTCAGGATGTATGTATTTAATGCTTAGCATGCTGTGAATGGTCCTAGGGATGGATTCAAGTACAGGATAAAATACGTCTGGGGTAATGACTTTAACCTTCCCTATGTCATCGTTTTTTCGCCCCAGCCTCATCACCTTATGTTCGGAAACCCAATTTACGCAGTATCTATTTGTGAACGCATCATCATTGTTTTTTGCATTATATTGTTACGAATATCTGGCCCGCCTGGCGTGCGAGTGATTGCGAAATCAATCGCAAACTGCGTCGCCACCGGATGGACATTCGTGTGCCTCCTGGAACTACCGCAGGAGAGTCCGGGTGGGGTTTAAACCTCACACGATCGGAATTGCCATCCGCAGGATGGGTTGCTCGCCAAATTGATACCCAGTTGCGGGTGGTCGACCGGGCGTGTGCCAAAAAACCGATGGCATCGGAGCGTCGGCCAGCAGCTTTTGGGCAACGGAAGCCCGCGTCAGCTCGTTCATATCCAGTTTGCTAAACAGACGAGGATCAACACAAGAAACAGCGCGCACGTCAGTGTCTAATGGACTGCTCTTAGTGCCCATCTGGGATCAGATCATCAGTGCGTGTTCTTCACGCCCGAGCGTTATGATTATTTACTCGGTGGTGTTTAAAAACCATCTAATTATTCACGACCTCGCAAGATGGCATTTTTCAAATCGGGGAAGAAGCGGAGGACGAAGATCATTTTCTACCCAGGAAATAATATTAGGCACATTGCACATGAACAAAACCACCTTGCAAAGCAAGATCATGCAATATACAAGCAGCAAATGAAATTGAAACCAAAGAGGATACAGGCAAGAAAGCAACTGAAAGCAATAGCTAACGTATAATTATTAGGCACAATTTAAAGGCATTACAACAGGTTTAAAATTGTTCGACAGAGGCGCATAGAGATACAAGGAACAAGTTACACACATAAAAGATGAGAAAAGACAAACTATACCACACAGCAGACAGTAATGCTTCAATCAGGACAGAGGTCAT
>CM068961.1:80026412-80041908 GCA_035128595.1 Eptatretus atami
TATTTGTATGTATGTATGTATGTATGTATGTGTGTATGTGTGTACGTACATCTGAAAGTCATCGGAAAAAAAAAACAGGGCTGGGCCGATCTCCAAATTTAGCACCGTGTTGGTCGTACCCAGGGTTAGGTCGTGGGTGCAAAGAAAAAAGCCCCTCCCTGCAAGGTGGTGGGAAAGATGACTTACAATTTTTACTTGTACACTTCCCACAGTGCAAGTGGTTTACTGACCCCTGCTGCAGACAGGGGGGATTATTAGCCACAGCACAAAATATAATTGCCCCACTCTTCCCCACCCGTCCCTCTTCCTCCTCCCCCTGAGGCTGAGCAGGTGTGTCTAGTTAAGTGAAATTGGTGGTTGCAACTGCAGGAGAAGGGTCAACTGCTTAGCTTTATTCCTTGTGCGTCTCATGAGGAAAGGCTCTTCGGACTTCAGGAAATAACACGTGATAGCTGAGTAGGTCAATTCAACTTCAGGTTCCATGTGATGCTTGAAATTTTCTTCAAAGTAGTCTCATCGAAGTGGGATGCAACAAAACCCATTGTCAAGGGGATGCGACAATTGCCGAATAACTAAACGAACCATGCCTGGTGTTGGCTTAATGGTTAGAGTGGTGGGCTTGGGATCCCAGGGTCCTGAGTTCAAATCCCGCTGAGCTGTTGAATTAATACCAAGTGGGGTGAACTCGGCCTGTCATCCTTCCGAGGTCGGCAAAATGAGTGCCAGCATGCTGGTATACTGTGTCGGAGTGGCGACCCGTCCAGGATTGTGCTCAATAGCCAAGGAGACTGTTTAGGCAGCACCAACGCTCTGCACAGAGTATGGTCCCAATCTTCTACATGAACACTAGCAAGATTACTGTCTCGGGATTGCTATATGTTGGGTGCTTTTGTCTTACGGGAGCGCCGGCTTCGCAGAAACGCAACACTATCTGTCTTCTACTGTCTCCTCTCCAGCCTCGCCCTCCCCTACTCTGTCTGAGATATGTCCCCCCCCCCCTCCCATATTTCCCTAGGGCACTCAAGGTCTGCCAGCAACCCCCGTCTGGTAAAACTACCAAAATCAAGAATCACGGCTCACCTTCACTCTTTCATTCCTCTATTTTCCCACCTTTAGAATAAACTCCCACACACTCTTCAATCCCACTCTTTCCTCAATGTCTTCTAAGCAGCTGTTCACCACCATCTATTATCTTCTCCCATCCAAACCCGTTTTCACCCCAACTAATCCAACATACTCCTTATTCATTCCCTGCTTTTCTGAAAGTCCCTGTAGTGTCCTTTGTTTACCTTGTGTACCACATCCCTTTTCCCTTCCACAGATCTCATGTCTCTGTCTCCACTGTTTTGTCCTTCCATCTTCACCCTCTTGTCTCCTGCTACCGTTTTGTGCGTTCTTGTGTTTAGTTTATACGAGCCTCGACATCAGTGCCGGATTAAGCCTCGGCTGGCCTAAGGCACATTTTGAAATTTTAGAGAATGGCTTAAAATTTTAAATTAATCTCGGGCTCATGGAAATGGACCAGACAAATGAGCTGATTCAAGAAAAAACATTAATACAAAAAGACACTATTTAATGTGAAAGAAAGTAGTTTATTTAATCCTCTATAAATTTGCAGTGTATGAATATAGCCATGACAAAACATACAGATTTGGCACTTTGCTTAGGAGTTTACTGGACCTTAGATTGAACCTTGCACGCTTTTACAACTGCAACTCATTTACGGAACTGCAGTCCATTCTCGAGACAAATCACTTTCAATGCACAAAAGGGACAACCACCAAGAGCTGTTGATGCATGGTAGAAGCTTCACATCTTTGATTCCCTTTAGCTGCGAAAATGAGCGTTCTTGAACAATTGTGTCCATCAGTGCTAAGTATTATTCGGAGAGCCACTCAGTGTTTGGAAAGGCTGCATTAACTCCAGTAGTGTGCAGCACAAACATATGCTGTGCACACCCTGTTGAGGGAACTTGAGGGCAATTTTTTTTATATCCAGCAAATGAACTGACGGAACTCTGAGCAAAATCAGTATTCAGATCCTTGTGATACACACTGACAAGCTGTAAAGCAGTGTTGATATCCTTGTCGGTTATAGAGTCAAACTCTGTCAGAACACCAACCGCCGCACTACAGAACACGCCTCTATGCGTTTCTGCAATGCACTTCGCAGTTGTCATGATGACATAAAATGTTATTACTTTGAATTTTGTTGGCCCGTCATCCTTCTGTGGCATCAGTAGCATTTCCATATTGTCACGCTTTTTACGCTTGGCATTCGCCGATCTTTCGGATTGTAAGTGCTGTTGCCGAGCGATCCGACATGCTTGTTGTCATTGAAATAAATTTTCTCTGCACGCATGTAAAAATCATTCAAACTCTTCAGCAGACAAATAGCCGGTGTTAATTCTATGGTGGCACTTTGCAACAATTTGCTGCAGCAGTTGAAGTGCTGCAAAATATCATTCCAAGTTCACACATCAGGGAACTTCTATGGTGACATCTTTCTGCCAAAGAATCTGCCTCATTTCGTGTCTCCCTGTCTGATTCATCTGCAGAGATCTCTAGAGAGCACTCTGGAATGGCGTACAGCGGAACAGAGTTCAGTGGCAGAAGCTCAGGCACCGGGTATCGATGGGTTTCGGAACAAGGCACCAGGTTGCTAACCATGGGTCTGCAGGACACCCCAAAAGTGTGTGGATTCCAAAAGAACGCATACAGGCGCTGAAAACCCAAAAAATGAACGCTTCAATGCAACAATCCACCGCGGACTGACCAAGGTTCAAAGAGTGACCTACACAGGAATGTAATACCAAACTGTTTTTGTTCTTCAAATTTGCTGCATACCATTTGTACTTGCCAGACATATTACTGGCATTGTCATACATCTGACCGCGGCAATTGTCAAGTCGATGTCATGGTCCTTCAAGTATTGGAGAGAGTATCAGCAAGATTCTGACTGTATGACTAGAGATACTAATGAACGTGAGGAAAACGCTAGACAGCCTTGTGTCTGTCATGTTGACGTAGCGGAGGATTAGTGAGCTGGTCCGTATGGGCAATGTCTGGTGTGGAGTCCACTGAAACGGAGAAATACCGCGATTTCGAAATCTCATCTTGATGCGACCAAGTACTTGCTTGCCCATCATAGCAATTAATTCTTCACAATTGCTTTTGACAATAAGACGTGTGACGCGACCCAATTGGCATGGTATGATGTGCTGGACAAAACGGATCAAACTGGCCAATCAACTCCAAAATGCCCAAGTAATTACCATTGCTGCTGGACCAACAATTTCGTACTACCTCGAAACGATGACCCTCTCGCAAAGAAAGTAATTGTGGCAACACAACGTGTCAAACATTTTTCCAATAGCTGCGCTGCTCCAGCATGTTTTGATGCAATTGCTTATCAACTCGACCGGCATCAGCACTCCGCTGACAAAATGTTACAACTGATTCATGTGCTTTGGGCTGATTTCATGGGCCTTCAAGTACTGAGCCGTATTCTTCCAATCAGTAATCCCGAGCCAGAAAGCTGTGCACCTCTGTCAGAGGAAACCACAGTGCATGGAAAACAGAAAACGAAGCTTTGGCAGGAGAATAAACCAACCAATCACGATAGCTACTCCCCCATTGGCAAAACCCGTTTGAAGGCACTGGCATTAAGAAGGCGATTCACCCCAGAGTATTCGCGCTTCGTTCTGGATAACTGTCATCCAAGTTCCGAAAATGGTCAGTGCCCAAGCTGATGCAACACATGCGCAGTTTGTCTGTGATGTTAACAAACAACACATCGTTGGGAATCAGTGGAGTCGATACTGAGACCTTCGCCCCTGTGTCACCATCGTTGGCCGGCCTGTCTTCGACAGGATCAACTGCGGGGATGTTGAAGGGGTCCTTAGTTGAATTATATATCATCACCACCAACACCAGCATCTTTCTCACCACATGGAAAAACGATGTCAATTTATGAGTC
Source organism: Eptatretus atami (assembly GCA_035128595.1). NCBI lineage: Eukaryota > Metazoa > Chordata > Myxini > Myxiniformes > Myxinidae > Eptatretus > Eptatretus atami. The sequence goes on from CM068961.1 coordinate 80,030,391, forward strand.
TTCTTGAGTAGTTGTCTCCTTATGCTTCTTTTTCTGCAACTCTGAGCTCGCTCCCAGCACCTTTAGTCCTGACATAAGGATGATTGAATCTGCAAATAGACATTAGATTACACGTTTTAAAACCTTTTTTATAAAATAAACACATAAACACTATAAGTGTTTAACTCACTCCGACCGCGTCTAATGGCGACCTGTCGAGTCGGAGGCGGGGGAGAAGACGCCCGCTCCCTGCCGATTGGCTAAGGAGGGACGCCATGCCTCGCTAGATCTCGCCACGCGCCGCGCCTGCTGGTGTCGTGCGCAGAAGAATGCGCGAGCGTCATGGCGTCAGGATGGATTGAAGATGGGTTGTTGTTGCTGTTGCTGTTGTTGCTGTTGTTGTTGTTGTTGTTGCGGGAGATGGGGTATCCAATAATTTATGCAGCGAATTTACACTTATTCACCCATTAGACCAGGGGGAGGAAGCTATCTATAAAACGTACTTACGAGATAACTGAGTTAAAGGAACTGTATGTTGTATGCGATAGATTTCAAATTCGTAACAATATTACGAGCATAATACAATTGTATGTAAAAAAAAAAAATAAAAGTTGCCTAAATTTTTGTGGCCGAATTTTGGTGGCTAAGGCACATGCCTTGTCTGCCTAATGGTTAATCCGGCTCTGCTCGACATTGTATATAAAATATATATATATATGTAGCTTGTGACTGATTTGTGTGATCTGTGGGTGTTGTGTGTGCTGTCTGCATATTGATATTAACAAAAAACAATTTTTATTATAAATTCAGTTTCAATCGTGTTGTGAAGGGTGATATTTTTATGTTATATGTTTTGCTTCTCCCCACCCCTGAGTTATTTCCCTTTCCCTCTCACAATTTTTACTTTCCTCCATTGTTCCACAGCCCCATCTTTTGGCTGGAGGTAAGAACACTCACCTCAGCTGTCTAGCCTGGGTTCAAATGTCAATCCACCCATATATACACTGTCATCGTGGTGTTTCTCAGACAAGGTGAGACATCGATGTGAGTGACGTCCCTCAGATGGATGTTGAACTGGGTGTTCCATCTGCTTGTATTACTTGGGGGACGTAAAAGATCCCACCGTGTACTTTTGCGAAGAATGGGCAAGTTTTCGAGCGCACCATAGCTCAATGATATTCCTGCTGTGCTCTACAGGGGACACTGTATCAGCGGTACAGCAGCACCCACTTTTGCAAAATGATGCTACTTGCTGCAATTTGCTGCATACAAAAGAAAATGAAGACCTTCACCTTCTAGCCCCTTATACCCTCTCCCCACCACCACAGCATGACCTTGATTGAGTTTTAGGGGTGTGGATATGGCACAGGAATGATGCGCTGAGCGGCCTCCTCCTGTGTCTGAGTTTACTTTGCGTGTATATCATTGTGCGAGTTGATTGTAATTTTAATGCTGTTGCTCGGATATGGTCAGTATAGCCAGGGGAATCGGGTGATGAGTTGCTTTCGCTGTAATCGACACCGACAGAGAGGGAAGAAGTTTCACCTCCCGTGCCAAGTGGGGCAACACCACATATCATGGTCTTCATGGAGGTCAGATGGTGCTGGAAATCATGGCAGAGTAAAACTGATATTCAGGATGATAAAAAGTGAAATTATAATTTAGAAACGGTTAATGCTGAATTGAATACCAAAATGGATGAAAAGTTTTGAAAATTTGAAATGTGTGCTGAAATCTCCAAGTTGAGGGTGTAGATGTGCGAAAGGGAACCGATTAAACTCATGAGGAGCTAAAGAATGACGTGGTGAAGCAGGTGTTTAAAAAAACAAGGGCAATGTAGACACCAAATTTGAGAGAATGAACGAAAATGTCGATGGGAGGTTTGAAAATATCTTCAGAAAGCACAAAAAGTTGGTACAGGACCACGAGGTGAAGAAGCTGTGCAAATAACTTCAAGGGGTGAAGTTGTGCCAACATGCAAAGGGTGTGTCCCTTGACTAATTTATCCTTCAAACTATCTTTGCCAACAAACGAAAAACAACTTTTCAGATTGCTTGTTGAGGCTTGTTTTAGTTGCATTCAGTCATTTCCCCATCATTGGAAAATTTGTGGTCATGTAGGTGGGACTTCAAGAGTGAGGAGGTGCGAGTGGACCAATTCATATCGAGACAAAGGTGCTGAAAAGCAAATTTTGATGATCTGGAAAGTGAAAGGAAAAAGTCACATCACAGTGGAGTCTCGGAGACAGGGTCTTCACGAGGTAAGTGGGTGGCCCCTTGAAAAACCCTTTCTCTCAGAGGACCAATAAAATCAAACAGATTATCAGGTGAAGAATAGATTTATTCCAAAAATGAATTACACACAGAGCTGATGTCCTGCAACTAGTTCTGATAGCTGAAGGAAGGCAGGAAGAATTTACAGCGAATTATTTACTCAAATTTACCACACTTCTTCCAGCTCGTGGAACTACTCAGGGGCTTAAACTCTGGGTTGGCCATGCTATTGGAAACGCTGTATTCGCACGACTGAACTTTCAAGATACGAATGTAATGTGTTAGATCGGGTGAAATAATCAGACACTGTGGAAAAATGGAGGTGAAGAGCCATTCAAAATTACGTAATGTTGAATTTTTGCCCAAATCTGACACCCACCCCCCTGTAATGCCCCATAATGCTTGAACAGGCACCCCCTAAAATATTATGTAATTCCCAATGAAGACACCACCCAGACCCTCCTCCCCCCCCGCCCGCCACTACCCAATTTACTCCAATTTCATACCTTCACTCGGGATGCTATTTATCCCGTTGTTGTTTTTTTTCAGTTACAAACAAGCTCAAATGAGCTGAGATCCTCGTCCTCTTAATGATGACGTCTCATAAAAACGAATGACGTCATTGTGATGTATCAGGTTTGCGATAAATTATCTGTGCTAATGCCCGGCTTGATTCCCGCAAACAAAATTCAAACAGCTTGCCTAGTTTCGGAGATAATGGTATAGGCGATTTCCATTAGCGGCGATATTATGACGTCAACTTTTTTTCTAGAAGAATTTCCAAATCGGAGATGGTTACTGCCTGCGCGTGGCTTTCCGCATATACATGGCAAGTTTCACGAAGACCGATGAAAACTCTGGGTTGTGAAACAAAAAAGTCAAAAAATAGGAATGACGTCATAAAAATTGATATGACGTCATAGTGATGTATCAGATGTGCGGCAATTCATCTCTGCTAATGCCCTGTTCGATTCCCACAAACAGAATTCAAAAATCTTGCCTAGTTTCGGAGATAATGTTTTAGGCGATTTCCATTAGCGGAGATTTTGACGTCATAACTTTTTTTCTAGGAGGAATTTTCAAAATCGGAGATGGTTCTGTCTGCGCAGGTATTTTTACATATATATGCCAAGTTTCAGGAAGTTTCGATGAAAACTGTAGGCTGTGAAACAAAAAAATCCACAAGAAGAAGATGAAGAACAACAACGTGAGTAAGACTTAGAGATCCTCCACGAGGATCTAAAAACTATATTTGAAAAAGTAAAGGCAGTACATTGTCACGTGTCACGTCAATATGACCAGTCAGCACTCGGAATCCCTGTAATGATGTCATCAGACTAATTGATTGGAGTGGTGTAATCGTTTCTAAGTATGTTCAATTGCTTTCATTTGCAAATGTGATTAAGTGTCTGTGGAAAAAGCAATGATGGATTTTCAATAAAGTAATTTACTTTTATCATTAACTAGCAAAAGTACCCATCCTCATACATCCATCCATTGGACCCATACTCTGTGCAGATCATTGGCGCTGCCTAAGAAGTCTCGCTGCTATTGGCACAATCCTGGACAGGTCACCACTCCAACACAGGATACCAGCATGCTGGTACTCATTTTGCCGACCTCAGGAGGATGACAGGCAGAGTCAACCCCACCTGGAATTAATTCAATAGCCAAGCAGGATTTGAACTCCTCCCAAGCATCCCAAGCCCACCATTCTAGCTATTAAGCCAACACCAGGCATTACCATCCCCAGTGATGGGAAAAGCTAGCCGTGGTGGTGGCAAAAATAACCATAGAAGATGACAGTCAGGCAGTTGTTCCGGGAAATTCAATCCATCCTGTGGCACTCAACTTCAAAGGTGGTGCTATTCGAACCAACTGCACCAGCGAGGAAGTTTACCTCATACTTTATCCAGAGGGTTTAAATTTTAAGACCAAAGGAGCCGCAAACCACTCTTAAACATGGCCAGTGCAACCTTTCACCTCTGTGACAAATTTAGCCGAAATCCATCAAGATATGTCAGAGTATAAATGGAACACACACACAGACAGACAGACAGACAGACCGACATTTACAGTTGCAGATGTATTGCACATGTGTATGCATCTTTAAATAAAGGGTGCCTGGAATTATTTAAATTAAAGTTGTCATTGATTGATTTAACTTTTTACTCCCCATTGCAGCACTTCATAACGCTTTGACATACACCTCTGCCGTCCCAATCCCCCCATGTGTTAATGCAATTCTTGAATTGCCCCGAAAACTGGAAATAATCCTGAAACTTACTATGGCAATGCAGTCTTTCTTTATAGATGTAATCATATTAATATGCACAACGTGGGTAGTTTTTTGTATTTCGCCATGCGTTTATGATACCTATTTTCCGGTGTATAATCCACACTTTTGTATCAGTAAAAAAAAAAGGTAAAACTTGGGGGTGCGGTTAATACACGGGTATAGAAAAAAAATCAGTCTTAAAAACAATCAATGCTGAATTTCAATTATATTCCAAATGAACATTTTTTTTTAGTAGTCGGAACTGCTGTTAAACTAAATTTTGCCGTTTAATTTTGAAAATCAGTTCAGGTTAAGAGTTTGTACACTGTTTTGTTAACCATGTGCCAAAATTAAATAAATAAAAGACTGGAGATGCCCAGAGTTTAGGGCATGGTGTATTTCGAGCCTCACGGCTCTGAAAACATCATTAAACACAAAAGAAGATGAACATCTGGTCTCACATCAAAAGAAGAATTATTCACAATAGCTGGAGTCTTTGGTGAGGACACTTGCAGATCGAGTGTATAATAACTTTATTAACACTCCAAATATAGCAAACAAGAAAAAACAACAGTGAGAGCGTCCTTCATATGAAGCCGTGCACCGAACCTCTCGTAACTCAATCTCAGCTTCACCCCTTTTTGTCCCACCTCCGTTCGAGGGAAAACACACCGGTTACATTTGACACTAATGGTCACGAGAAGGACCGATTCACCATCATTCACCATCATCACCACCACCACAGACGGTGGCTAGCTTCCCTCGCTTGCCATGTTGAAGAGGAAGACAATGGCCAAAGACAAGTTTCCAGCTGGTGTCATTGTTCGTGCGCAGCAGAATGCGTTGATAGATGAGGGACTGGTCCAAAACTGGGTGTGCATGGTCTGGAGTAGTAGGCTGGATGGCGGTCTCTCCTGATGATGGAGTATGCTAGTCCTGGATATGTTCAGTTATCACAAGACTGATGACACCAAAGAGCTGCTCCGTCGGACCAACACTGATCTCATCATCATCCCAGGCAGGATGACATCGCTCCTGCAGCCCCTCGATGTGTCCATCAACAAGCCATTCAATGACGGGCTACGTCACTGCTGGTCCGACTCGATAATAAGTGGGGAGAAGACCTACACCAAGAGTGTGAGGATGAGAAAGGTCGTCCTTCTGGATCGTCAAGGTTTTGGAGGAGATACCATCTGACATCATCAAGCGAACATTTCTGAAATGCTGCATCTCCAACAACATGGACGGCACAGAGGATGACATCATTTGGGAGGAGGAGGCTGCAATTGACGGTTACAGCAACGTGGACAGCGACGAGCACTTGTTCTACCCTGATTGTAACAAGGAGTTACGTGCCGTCTTCGACGAGGAAAGCATTGACAAGGATTTCCTTTGGTTTAGCTGAAAAGCTTCATCAAACCCAAGCGGCCCTTTTCAGGCCACAAATGCACAATAAATATGTCTGATACCAGTATGAATCCCTTTTCTTCCTTTTTCTAGTAACAAAAAAAAATCCTCTTTTTTAATATTAAAAAATAAGAAAGAAAAATAAAAACTTCTTGGTATCCTCTCCTCTCTCTTCAATTTCTTGAAAATGAGAATAAGACTGTTAGACGAATTTAAGCGGACATGGGAGTAAGCATGTTGATACATCCGTCACTCTGTTTCATACAAAGTTAATGTAGAAACGTATTTAGATCTCGATCAGAAAAGAAAATGATCGATATATTCATTTATTTTGAGGGTGAAAAGTATGGGTGCGGTTAATACATGGCCATGGTTTATACACCGGAAAATACAGTATTTGTTCAGAACTGTGGATTGTATTTTTAGTAGGCCAAGTGAGTATGTGCGCGACATGTTCGGTACATGACCCACGTCATATTTGTTTGGCGGTCGAAAACTGACATGTCTGGTACATTACTCGTGAAATTTTCTTTGGGCGGGGAGGGAAGTTAAAAAAAAAAACTGCCATGTTGGATACATGATTTGTCAGGTACTCAAAGCTAGCAGCCATTTCGAAAAAAAATAAAAATAAAAATAACAATAAAAAGGGCTTCCTCCTTCCTTTTTCCAAAAAAATCTGGACGATCAACTGGTATATTTTTTATTTGGCCCTATATGGTGAAAATGTTGTTACCAGTTTGGATCACAACTTGAAAGTGAGCCCAAGATTAGTGGGCTTGAGTGGACCTGCCTCTGCTTGACTCACAATAAACTGAGTGGAGAGTATGAACTCAGCTTAACATGGATTGAGTGTGAATGTGATTATGGCTGTGTAGGATTGTATGGGACCACAGTCTGGGGCTGTCCCTATGGCTGTTGGCCTGTTGTTAGTCGGGCCCTACTCCAAAGCAGTTCCGGTGGAGTTGTAATGAAAAGAGCAAAGGGGGTTATGCATATGCATGCGTGTGTGTCGGTGCGTGCACATGCGTGCAGTGCTAGGAACCAACGGCAAGGAGCCAAAAACGTAGTCAGGAATCCAAGAGAGGGAGTTTTAGGACCAGAGAGGATGAAAGTGCCTCTTTGGTAGGTCAGTAGATTGCAAGCTACGAATTTCCAGACCAGTTCACACGAACCTGCAACTCAAACCTAGTTTCACAATTTGGCAAGTCTGAGTGAGTTCAGCTTTGGAGGCCAAACAGTTGCTCTCGTTCATTGACTCTAAACTGCAAAACTGAAAAAATAATTTTCCTTGTCCTCACATCACCTCCCTTCCTTCATTCCTCCCAGATCAAACCGAGAAAATCTACTCGAGGAGAAAGGCTGAGGCCGAAATCGTTATTTTTCCTCCACATCATCTCCGTGCATAATTATTTGTTTAAGTTTTTTAAAATCGAGGCTTTGTTAAAATTACCTGGACATCATTTATTTATAGCCTTGCTAATGTGTACAATTAGTTTAATATTTGTATTACAATGGTTTATGTATATGTCAATGTTATTGCTTGAAGCATTGTCATTGTACATTGTGAGTTCAAATTGTGCATTCATTTCATTTTCTGCACAGCACGTGGCTGTGTTGGGAGCATAATTGCTTGCGGGCACGGATGTGCCACTTATGCAGTGCCCCCTGTAGGTTACAGCAAGAATTTGGCATTTGTTCCAGGGTGCCGGTGACAGCTCACCAACTCTTGGCAAAAGACACCATGGGATATTTAACGTCCACCAACTAATGCCAGCAGACGGGACATCCAGTTTAACGTCCATCCGAGAGACGGCACACACACTGATGAATCACCCTGCCTGTGAAACACTGGGATGGCAGTTTATATCTGGGTCAGGGATGCCTGGGATTCCTTGTGTTTGTCAGGCAGATCAGCCAATTGACCGTCGAAAACAAATCCAACGTGATTTCGAAATTTCACAAATTCCTGATATAACGAAGCCGAATGCCAGTCAATCGTGGGGTGCTCAAAGTTAGCGGATGCCATCGTTTATGTATCTCAGATACCAGATTCAGATGGCATGAACGAACGGAGTTATTTGCAGATCCCACTTCTGACACCATGTAACATAAGCAAGACTCCAGCTTGTCAGCCATCCGGGCCGTGCTGGAAGTGCGTTCTTTATTTTTCTAGTCCGACTGCCTTCAAATACAATATTTCCTCTCTTCCTTTATACTCACCTCCCTCTAAAGTCTAAACAATCTTCCTCATTTCTTTCACACGTGCCTTTGCCCATAAACTATGCTTCTTCCACCCCAAGCCATGCTTCCCGTGCAGCACAATTCCCTTCACCTCCTCCTGTTGCAACTACTCCTCCATTTCATCCACCTCTGCTATTGCATTCCACTTCTGACTTGCCTTCTTCCCTGGGAGAGCATTCTTCACCACGAGATCACTCAAATCCTGCACCATCATAAACTCATGCACACCCCCCACTTTATACTCGGCAGTTATCGATGTAAAGGGAAACCGGAGTTTTCCACACTGACCATAAAAACGAATACTCGTCAAACAATATGTTACTCCCAACCACCTCCTCACAAACCCACTCACAAAAGCCTCCATCCTCCCAACATGCCCACTCGCAATATCATAAATCATCAATGACCACAATACTCATGGCATTAATCCAAACTTCAAGCATGATATCTTCAACTCTCCTGGCAAACCACATCCATAAATCTTCCTCAAACCTCTCAGAAACTTGTTCCTTACCTCTTCAACCCTTCCACCAATCATTCAACTCCACCATATACCATCTTCCCAAGCTCTTTACACAGTCCTCCACCAATGATGGAACCACCTCCCCTCCCAGCTCAAACCTGTGAACGTGATCCAACACCCCATGCCAATATGGACCCAAGTTGATGCCTCATGTGAAGGAAAATCTCGAGTAAACATCAGGGAATCCTATTGAGCTGTCGGGAAATCTGTCCAAGCCAGAAATACCCAGCGCAAAAGAAAACGTGATATGTTTGACACTTGGTATTTAAAAAGGAGAGAGCATAGACAAAGTAACCGTAGGTTAGCAACCATATACCATTGTGCAAGTTTCATGGGCCCAATGGACTTCTGTGTTCAAGTTCCTTGTAAAGGAATTAAGTGTTATGATCATACTAAAATACGCAATTTCGTGTCCGTCTATCTGTGGTTGATGCATTCGGTCATTACTTATCCAATCTCAATCAAACTTGCCACAGAGGCTCGGAGTCACAAAAGAAAGGCTGTGTAGCTATTTGGTCCCACCCACCCCTTCTCGCGGTTCCAATGCAAGTTCTCCTGCTGGTGGTGGCACAGGATATTATGATTATTGCATGAGAGCCCTGACTACACAACTTTCAAAATGGCATATGAATGCTAAAAATGAGGACTTCTGTATGTGTGTTGTGCTTGTGTGTGTTTACACTTATTTGGTTCTGGCACTTTAAACCTACCATTGCTAGCATGAAATCTGTAATTCAAATAATCTTTTCAGCATAATTTTCAGCATTTAGATGAAAAGGTAGCTATCTCAAAATGGTTGACCATAATTGTTCTGTTCCTGAATGCAAATCAAACTCACAGAAATATTGGATATTCTGTACGAGAAATATCCATGGATGCAGACAGTGGAGAGGGTGCAGCGAGTGCAGGCAGTGGAGAAGGTGCAGTGAGTGCAGGCAGTGGAGAGTGCAGCGAGTGCAGACAGTGGAGAGGGTGCAGTGAGTGCAGGCAGTTGAGAGGGTGCAATGAGTGCAGGCAGTGGAGAGACTACAGCATGAGAGATAGGTAGGAATGAGGTCTGGGGGAGTTTTTGAAGGTGATGAAACTATTAAATATGTAGATTTTTCATTGTGCAGGAAGGACCATAGACATAAAGAGTTGTGTGTAGTTTTGAAGGATCAGGAGTTAGGGACAGACGTTGGTTGTGGTACACCGAGGAGCAAATGATTGAGGGAAGGTTTACTCGGAGGTATTGATAAATAGGTACAGGATATTGGATAAGCTGCTGAAAGCAAAGGGTTGTGATGTAATGTTTTCTGGGATTTGCCCAATATGAGGAAATTGTGTAGAAATTATGAGCAGAGCGATAGATGGCAACCAATGGCTGGAAGAATGGTGTACGGAGGAAGGTTTTACATTTAAGAAGCACTGGGAATCATTAAAGGGAACAAAGGGAGTGTTTCTGGAATGATGGCCGAATGTTATATAGAAAGGGGGCAGCAAGGTTTGCAGTGGGAATTGAGGAAGGAATTCAGGCTTTGTTTGGTCAGCGGAGGGTGGGGAAGCCATCAAGGAAGGGACGGATGATGCAATCGATTATGTAATTGTGATGAGTTCGGCCAGGCAAGAAAATAAAATTTCAGGAAGGGAAAAGTTAAACATATTCTACACCAATGCCAGGAGTTTAAATAATAATATGGAAGAGCTTGAGGCCAAAGCGGATAGTGAGGAGTACGATATAGTTGCAGTAAGTGAGACATGGTTTAAGGAAGAGAAACTGGAGGACAGAATTAGAAAGCTACAAAGTATTTCGGTTTGATAGAAAGGAGAAAATAGGAGGAGCAGTAGGAATCTGGGTAAAGAACAGCATTACATCAAGAGAAAGGGGTGACATGAAGGAGGGAATTAATGTAGAGGATTCTGTATGGGTAGAGGTTAGAGATTGTAAAAACAGGAAGATACTGGAAGAGTGCTTTTATAGGGCTCTGAGTGTGAAGGAATAGGAGGGAGGAGGAATACATGACTTCAAATGGGCATGTGGTAAGGGAAGAGTATTGATTATGGGGGATTTTAACTTTCCAGGGATAGATTGGGTCAAGGAACAGGGAAGGTTCAGAGCAGACGAGGATTTCCTAGTTTTAGTCCAGGATTGCTTTTTAACCCAGTTTGTACATAAGCCCACCAGGGGGGCGCAGTGTTGGACCTCCTTTTAAGTAACGATACCAATATGGTGGAAAAAGTGGAGCATTTAGGATCACGTGACCATAACATCATGTGTGCAAGGATTCTGTTAAAAGTTGGAGCTCAGGATAGTACAGTACAGCTATCATGGATCACATAGGAGGTTGTTAGCCAAAGTGAGGGCTTGTGGAGAGGCTGGTCAGGTAGCTAATTGGATTGCAAACTGGCTTCATGGTAGAAGCGAAGAGTGGCTGTGAGTGGGAGGATGTCTTGCTGGGAGGATGCAAGTAGTGGAGTACCTCAGGGATCAGTACTCGGCCATTTTTATTCATTATTTATTTAAACGATTTGGATAATGGAGTGCAAATAGGCTTCCAATTTGCAGATGACACAAAGCTTGGAGGTGAGGTGGATAGCAGAGGGGGTGGTGATCAGATTCAAGAAAGTATTGATACTTGCATAGATTGGGCAAAATATTGACAGATGGAATTTAACCTGAGCAAGTGTAAGGTGTTGGGGATGGGAAAGAACAAAGAAATTAGAGATTACAGGAGGCAAGGGGTAATTTTGGAGCGTGTCACACAGAAGGATCTGTGGGTGGTAATCGATACGGGAAGTAAGCAGGCAGCACAGTGCCAGGCAGCTATAGGTAAAGCA
>CM068961.1:80041918-80065849 GCA_035128595.1 Eptatretus atami
TAGGCTGTATTCGGAGGGGGATCATTTATAAATCAAAAGAGGCGGTGTTAACATTGTACAGGAATTTAGTGAGGGCCACATCTAGAATATTGTGCACAGTTTTGGTCACCACAACTTAGGAAGGAGAAAGCTGCCATAGAGAGGGTTCAGTGCAGGGTTACTGGATTGATTCTGAGCCTAGCTACTCAGCCATGAGGAGCGGCTGAAGAAGACAGGGCTTTATACATTGGAAATGAGGCGGTTACGAGGAGATATGATAGAGATGTTTAAGATAATGAAGGGTAGAGACAAAATAAGTGAAGAGGAATTATTCATCACAGTAGACAGTGATAGGACTTGTAGCCATAGCCTGAGAGTAAAGAAGAGGAGAGTTTAGATGGTAATAAGGCAGGGGTCCTTCACTTTGAGAGTAGTTAATGCATGGAATGGTCTCCCTGGAAAGCTAGTGTCAGCACAAACAGTAGATACGTTTAAATTGGAATTAGACAGATACATGGAAGTAGAAATAGAGGAGTATAGGGATGTTGGCAGGACTTTTAGCTCGCTTGAGCAGGGATAGGTGATTGTGTGAATCTGTGTGGCGTGGCTGTGTGGGTCTCGTCAAGGGGTGGTGCATGGTTGATGTTGTGTTTCTCATCTAAGAACCACCTTAGCTCACTCCTCCTCCCCCCATCCTCCCAAAAAGAAAGAAAAAAAAAAACATTTTGCATTTTTTTTTTTAACATAAATTGGTTTTGAGTTGTGGTACAGGCACGATGGGCCGAATGGCTTTTATTAATCCAGGTCTCACACTTATTCCCATTTTTATTATTGAAAGGTGGTATAATGCAAGTTTGTCTTAAGAATGGGTGGTTGGTTGTACAAAATTCTTCAGATCTCTATCTTTCTCTCTCTCTCTCTGGAGGACAGACTAATACACCTTTCCAAATCCGGTTTTCCACATTCTTTTTATGATGGTTATTCAAAATAAATCATTGTAAGCTCGTCTTTTCAGTGGAGCTTGACGATGGGAAGAATGGGTATTAAAGAATAGAATGATCCCACGATGACCCAGGAGATAGTTGTACAGGAGGGGTGGAGGGAGATACACTCACCCATTCTGATGCTTTCATCACATCACAATGAAAAAAATACGAGGTTTCAACCGACAGAGATAAGATAAAATCAAAGAGTTTCAAGATGAACGTGACCAAATCCCGCAACTGCAATAAAATGGACCATTTGTCACTATCCTGATCGTCTCAATCAACTTGTGATTGAAAAAACTGTTTTAGATGAAAGCAATATGTATTGCTACAGTGCCAGCGTGTCTTACGAAATAACATTCTGCACCGAAACGTAAAACAAAAATGCTGCGTGCCCAAATATCTGAGCAAGATGACATATTTAGCAACATCCAGAAACAATTGTACAAAATACAGAAACCACAATATGTTACGTCAATAACAATTCATAATCAGCAATTTAAGCTAAAAAAAATTTGCGATGACGACCAATAATGTGGCATATGGGATATGGATAAGGGCGGTGTTGTCAGTTCAAGATGAGGTTTATAAGATGTATTGATGGACAACCTTATTGACTTCAGAACAAAGCATTAATGCTCATGTTCACCATTAATCATCATTTTTGGTTTTTGAGGTTTTTGTTTCCATAAGTAGTCTTGGCCTTCCAATGAGGACAAAAATTTAATAAAACACCCATTTTTACATCCACACTATGGAGCAATGCTGTAAACATTGCCCAATACAAGTTTATTGTCAAAGGCACACATTTTCATCAAAAACACCAACTGTAAGCATATATATATATATATATATATATATATATATATATATATATATGTTCTACAATGCCATTAAGAATAACATGAAAAACCTTTTGAACCTTAAAGCTTCAACATAAGTTTTATAAAGTTATTGTGCATGTTAATATTTAAAGTATTAACAAAGATAATGTCTTCTTTCCCAATGTACACATTACGTACCTAACGGAAAATATATCAATCTATTATTTATTTATTTTCTTTCCTACAAATGGGAATAATTCATAAATATATATATTTTAATTCAGCAAGAACAATTTCAATGCAAAGGCATGATTTGTTAGATATATTAAGCTGAGGTTAAACAAGATTGTAACCAGACACTTTTCAAACAAAAGGTTTTGTATAAAGCCCTTCTGGCAGCAAAGCAAAATGTGCCACCAAGTTCCACCTCTTTGTGAAAGTATACAAAATACATGTGCTTGGCACCATTATTGGCTTTTCGTCATGCTACGAGTGCAAGAAGGCAAGCTGCTGCCAAAGATCCTTCTCTAAAGCGAACTTGCTGAGTTTATGATTCACTGGAGCCAACCAGCTGATGGCTTTTCTGGTATCGATAAGCCAGTGGCTCTAGGAGGAGGAGAAGAAAGGACAGCAGATAACCAGAGCCAGCGAGGTAGAACGATGAGCTGTAGGTTTGTGTCACATCATAGAGCCATGCTGCAAAAAACCCAAAAAATAAAATACAAACAGCATCAAGTCAAGCCTACTTCAGGGTTTGGAATACAACCAACAACTTATTTGTCAGTCAGTGTCTGCTCAAAAGAGAAAAGGCTATCCTGCTTGCTCAGAGAATTGACTTCGTAAAGCAAAATTAGAAGAGTCACTCAACACCCACCAACAATCTCCCAGTGCCCAATACCTTGTTTAATGACCTTCAGGGAGAGCTTCACCATGTGATCGGACTGCCATTCAATAATTTAGTCTACCGGAGACTTTAGTCCTAAAAGCTGATGTAATCAAACCTCATCATTCTAATGTCAAATTACCAAATATCCCACAACTAAAAGTTATGAAAATGGAACATTTATTTAATTAGTTTTCACTTATCATTTGCTGTGTCGGGTAGAAATAGGTTTGTAGTACCATGTTCATGGTTTCTACAGAATTATTTAAATGTGCATGGTTCAGAACATTTATTTTGTATCATGTTAAGACATCGTTTATTTATTATAAGATCATATTGGAGCAAACAGATGAGGATGCAAAAGCTGTTCCAGTTGAAACATGGATATTCAATCCAAAACAAGACATACCATATTCAACTCCCATTAGTTTTCATGGAAACAACATTCCTGTAGCATGCCCAAACAGCAAAGTTATTTGCAAAGCTTTACTCCAAGACCGCTCAAACAACAACAACAAATATATATCAAGATGAGCCCATTAGCAGACAAACATGACCTAATATGCCATTGCCTGGAGAAGGGGGGGGAGGGGGAGTGTGAACAGAAAATGAGTCATTTTTGAGACAGAGGTCATGATATTGTTACATTTATGAGGTTGAGGAGGTGTTCTCTATTTAGTTTGAGGCACCATATCTATTCATGTAGTTCTTTGGACTTAACCCTGTATCAAGGACACGTGCTAGAGTAAGTATATGGTATACAGCTTTCAAGTCGGACAACCCTTATCACGTTTAGATTACACAAGGTAACATTGTCTTTTCCTATGTCCCCCATGTCAAACTGGGTGAGAGAATAACCCCAAGGTGACCATCAACATGAAAGAGGGGGTGAGGCACAAACTGTTCCCTGTCCATATTGGTGAGACATCTGAGCAGTAACTGGTCCACTGTGCCCTGGGTGTAGAGAACCCCTTCAGACAGACAGACACCCCCCCCACCCCATACCACTGTGATTGGTCATGGAAGATCAAATGTCAACGGGGTTGGGGGGATGGGTGATGGAAGAAGTGCAGCAAAAAACGTGTTTCTGCCCCCTCGCTCACTCTTCTGTGCTCTTGCATGCTGGGACGTATAGTCTTGGCCTGTGTCTGGTTGCTGGAAGGTTCTGCAAAAACCAGCTGCATGCTTGATCCTACCCACATCCACTCAGAGCCTGCACTCCTGCCTCGAGTCAGTAGCCTAGGGCGTCTTCATCCATTCTGGGCTGTCTGAGGCAGCCCGGGACTTCTTCACCCTGTGCGATTTCTCCCTCACACTCCCAGTTCAATGTGAATGGTAGTTGCATGTGGGCCAAGAGTCAGGGGTTAGTTTCTTTGTTTAATAAGTATCGTGCTTTCGTGTTTATGTGTCTTGGCATTATGTCCTGTGTGGTGTCTAATTATTGCCTCAACCACCGAAAGTGAAGGAGGTTATGTTTTCACCCCTTTCTGTGTGTTTGTTTGTTTGTGTACAGGGTATCTCAAAAAGTTGTGTACGGATTCGGACGAAACTTGGTGGACACATTTGGTATGTCACAAGAAAGAATTTATTCGATTTTGGTGAAGATCTGAATCTGGATCTGGATACGAGAATTATTTATTTTTTTAATTACTTCTTCACCATTGAGAGATCGAGCCAAAAACGATATAAAACATGATATTTCAAAAATGTAATGGGCTTTATATGTTCTTGTGGATCAGGCATTGTGTGGCGGAGGTATGCACTCTACTGAGTGCCCTTGAAGTTTTGTTTGGGCTGGGTGTGTCTTTTTTTTTATTCCGATCATTTTCCCACCCTGACATTTGGGCTCAATTGGGATCTTTGGAGGATTAAATGTAATAATTGTTATATAACTGGTATGTTAAAACACAAGAAATGACATCTACTTGGGCATCTGTTCGACAAATTTAGCCTTAATCTGGCTATCCTCGGGATATTATATCCTGGCATGTTTAGTTCCCATCGAAGACGACTTGCGGTTTTGCATTGGGGCTGTCCATATGAAGAAGAAGGAAAAAAAAAAAGTGTTTTGCATGCGCTAATAACCAAGGAAATTTAGAAAGTGTTGTATTTATCAAAAATAAAACCATATATTGGTAAAGTATGCATTTTTCAAATGATGGCAAATTCAGAGGTTTGTTGACTTCTTTAAATCAAA
The DNA here is from genome assembly GCA_035128595.1 of Eptatretus atami. NCBI lineage: Eukaryota > Metazoa > Chordata > Myxini > Myxiniformes > Myxinidae > Eptatretus > Eptatretus atami. Next base: position 80,046,788 of record CM068961.1, read on the forward strand.
AATTGATGATGTCTGTATTGGCACTGCTTTACAAAGTATAAAACATTTTAGAATTGGGCTGCTGGCAATATATCCTGTGACGTATTCAATACCAGTTAATCATGACATCCAATTATGTCCCGCAATGATTGTCTCAAAAGGTCAATGATGGTGTAAGCATCATTAGAACAAACGAATGCTGCAACCCTCCTCGTCTCAAGATGCTGCTCGAGAGAATCCAAAGGGACTTGTTGCCATTTCCTGGTGCAAAGCAGTCCCAGGAGAGTCCATCTTGTTAAATCTACACCCAAGAATATCCCAAACTTGCTCTGTTGGATTTAAATCAGCACTCCTCGTTGGTAAAATTAACGTTGTGATGACATCGTTTCATAAGAAGTCGGTAACTGCACGAGAACGGTGAAGCCTCATCCTGTTATCCACGAATAAAAGTCTCATGTGAAGTGGGTGGCTGTCAAAACGAGAAAGAATAACATGAACCAAAATGTCCCGACACTGCTTTTTGCTTGTCAGTTTACTCTGCAGTGACAAGGTCAAGTTTACTATTGTGACAGGCAGCACTATTTCACAATGGAGCCCCCTCCAATGGGATGGACTCGACAATGTTCTTTGGTGTATGGGCTGAAGAAATTATTCAGAAATAGTTTCCAAGTTATAGCCTCAGTCATGTGCAGGAGAAATTGGCTATCAGACCAATGGATCTTCCTCGAGAAGAATGCAAGATCCCATTGTTGACATGCCTGGTGCCATGCCAAACAGGCTGCTTTTTACAGCACGTGCGCTGTATACAATTGCACCGAGTTTGAAATGTCCCCGGTGTCCCCCCCCACGTTGCCTCAAGTGAGCCAATGACGGCCGTCCGGTAGATGGCAGTGCGTAACCTAGACGGAAATGGCGACAATTGACGGAAATACCCGAGTATTTCAATGGAAATTTGTGAAACTAATGTTATATATGTGAAAACCATTGAATTTATTGCTTGACGGAAAAAAAACCAAGAAACGCGCCCCTCCATGTACGAACGAACGAAAGACGTCATTTCCGCCCACCATGGCATTTCGCGCCGAACGCCGAACGTTGAAAGCTAAGTTCTTCTTATTTTACATCATTCTTTTGCGGCCCCCTGCCACGCTGTATCGAACGATTTCATTCCTTCTGTTATATATATAAAGTGCTTATCACAATAATAACAAGATTTTTACATTTCAAATATTAAGTACGCTTTTTAATTGTTTTTCAACTGAAAAAGTATAAATTGCATATTTTAACATTAGTGTACTCATTTGCTTCACCACACATGCTGTATTGAAGGATTTCACTTGTTGTAATGGGGTGAGAAGAGGCATCTTATTGGCCTGTTTGCTTTGTAAAATGAAGCCAGTTCTGGACAATTCTCAAGGATAATCTCCGAGGAAGATTCCATTTTTTTTAACCGAACCACTGCTTGTGGTAAAAGTAATATGTCTGATTAGCCTGATCAGAGCTGCATCTTCTCTGCTAGAGGTCACCATTCAGAATGTGGCCTATCTTTATCATCATTTGTGGACCAATCCACTGAAAACAGCCAAGTTCACCTACAATCAGACATCCCAGCAATGCTCATACCAATAGTTTGCCATCTTTGAGCTTCACTTGGTCTTCTACGGATCATAGTAACAGTTCGCAGCAGTAACATTACCTTCCCCAGGTGAAAGTATCTCCCCCCCCTCTCCAAAGTTGATACCCATATGAGGCTGTATGTACAAAATTGAATTAATCTACTATATACTATACACAAACACATGTGTGTATGTGTGAGATTGTATGGAGGAGAGATCAGTATAGACAGTTTGAGACAGAGATCATATGAGAGACAGACAGACACAGATAGACTGACCGACCGACCATAATTTGGATCTGCACGACTGTCTGAGTTTAGTCCAAAACTAGTTCACCTGTCTAAGATGTGCTGGCTAGGATTGGAATGTGTCTGCTTGCGAACCACTGCAGCATGGCTGGACAGGCATAATAGTGCTTCCTATGCAAATGTTAGATATTTTATCCACGATACCACTGCCTTCAATAACTCAAAGTGTGGCGGTTTTAGGGGTTTTTTTTTGCCACATGTCTCGATATGTACATGTAGTCATTTGTCATATGTGTTGAATTGAGGTTGGGAGGGAATAATCATGTAAACACCCTCTTTCCCAAGCTACGTATAAACCTCCTCTTTCTGTCCCATGTAGCTGCAAGAAACCAATCAACATCTGAACATAACTGACTATAAGCTCTAACACACTGATGCTAGTCTTCAGAACTGCTTTGGATGGTCTCTGCAATCATTCAAAGGCAACCGTTTCTACTATTGCCAGCTGCACCGCTTTGCTATCAGTGATAATCTATCCCCCCCCCCCCCCCCCCCCCCTCTCCCTTATCATTTTGTACAATTCTCAAGCTTCGGTAACATTTAATTTCCACATACCTTGTGACCATGAAGTAGATAAGGTTAACTTTAGCATAGGTTCTCATTTCATGGCCTTTTATATCATGGTCTTAAGCCTTCTTTTGTCCAGGCACTGTAGCGCCATCTGTCATCCATATGCTATATTGGCCTCAAAATCACAGTTATTTGAGCCTCTGAAGTTTCCTCCGTCTTTGTGAGTGTGTTGCCGGGTCAAGAGGCTTGGCTTCTGCTCCCTCGTAAAGAGACGTGGCTTAAATTTTCAATGCCTCGTGGGTAGTCTTAACTCCTGGTGATGTGGCAATACCTTTTCTGAGAACTCTCAAGAAGCAGCAAGATTGATTTTAGTTATACAACTTGTTTGATTTGTTTTTCTGCACTCCAATTAAAATAAACAGCAATCAGAAATATTGAAGAATGGGAGACTGCCAATTTGATCAATGAAGCATGAGAAGTAGTAAGCAAAATTAACTGAGACTCCTGTCACTTTTAGAGAGTAATGTTGTAATGACGATGCTTTATTATCTGAATGCGATTGGCACATTGTCTCAAAAACCTGGTTTCTTTGTCTGGTGGACTAAACTTTGCTCAGGTATTTGTTAAGTACTATGATGGAATGTGTCGTACTTGGCAATGTGTTTAATTCTTAATTAGGAGATTTTAAGCATAATTAGTCCCAAGCACTTAAATATCTTTTGATTCCCCACCTGATGCTACAAATTGTTGGATTGGTCCTTCACAAACAAGGTGTTAAACTACAAAGTGCACTGTCCCTTGGATGGATACTTTTAGCTGGGTGTGCTGTCTGTCAGCATTCGTTGGTGTATATTAAAGATCCTATGGTGTCTTTCATGAAGAGTAGGCAAATAATTATTGAAGGTATCCTGCCCAAATAATCTTCAAATCGAATGTCAGGCCTGGCCATCCAGTTTCTGAAAGACTTGGGCCAAAAGCTTTCCCCAGACAACTCCAAAAGATGGGAATAATTTTGGCAATAGTAGTAGTTGTAGTAGACCTTAAATTAATGTTATGTGTCCCTACAAAAGTCAGCAGTGACAAATTGACATCCTTCATAGCCAACTTAAGCAAAACAGAATCAGAGGAACAATTAAAGCCATCCCAATAGTTTGCCATTCCCATCTACAAGGCCTTCATCCACAGCTTGAGAGAATACTCCTCTCCCCTCTGGGCTGGTGCCCCTGCCTCACACCTTGCTCAGCTTGATGCAGTGGAAGCCAAGGCCTTCGAGATGATCGGAATCTCCATCGAGGAAGCTGAGTCTATGGGCTTATTACTTTGCCATCGCAGACAGGTCGGTGGTCTCTCTCTGTCTTCCACCACCTCCTTTCTGGTCTTGCACAATCTGCTCTTTCCACGCTTTGTCCCCCAAGGTTTCTGCAGAGCACACATGGTCCACCAGCAACCCCCTCCCCGAGTGAAACTACCTAAATCCAGGATCACTGCTCACCTCCACTCATTTGTTCCCCTTTTTTCCCACCTGTAGAACCAACTTCCACACTCAGTCTCATTCTTCCATCCAGGACTTCAAGACAGCTGTTTACCACCATATCAAATTATCCCCCATTCAAATCCATGATCTTTTTTCCACCTGTTAAAGCACCCCTCCTAAAATTTTACTTATCTCTCCATCTTGTCCACGCCTTGCCTTCTCCCCTACCCCTCATTGTTATCCACATCCCTTGTTTGGCCGTCTCTGTCTATTTTCTCCCTCCGCAATGCTATTGGCATCCCCCCCTTTCTCCTCATGCTGTCCTTTTTGTTATGTTGCCACCCCAATGTGGTCTGTGATCTTGCTCTTCCATGAGCCTCGACTATGTATTACAAAAAATAAAAATACAAATAAAAAAGCCACAATGGTGATTCATAAAGGCAAAGATTGTGAATGCAAATTATGCTATTGATGTTTTCTGACAACTCGTCTGAAGTCATTCTTCAAAGTACATACGCAAATCCCCCGCATCCCCAAACCTTCCCCTTTTCGGCCTTTTTCCCATCCCTTTTCACTTGTATTGGGGGGGGGGGGAGGGTGGGGGATTATAGTCCAATAATTAATTGAAAGATGAAGCTCAAAACAGACATGACAAAAACAAGCAAAGAATAATGTGCAAATGCAACAGCAAGTAAAGGGGAACTTGAAATGTAATTTCCCCTCAATTGTTCCCACTCACAAGTGGATTGCAAAGAACAAACTTCTCCACAAATGCGATCATTTTGTTTGCCCAAGGTGAGCGTAAACATTGAAGTGCAATGTAAAGGCCATCAACAATTCGATGAGATTCCATTAATAGTTTGCTGAAAAGAGGTAACAAAATCTCATCTTCCCAAAGATAGAAGTATGGACGGCAGGATAAGTCAGCCAAAGCTATGTAATCAAGTCTGTATCCGAAATAGAATTACACCAGTGTTAAAACATGGTCGATTTTAAACAGCTCAAAACAGTTGGTTGGAGGAAAAGCTGGCTGTCAAATTTATTTTGTGGTAGTCATGCCAACGGGTGACAAATGAGTGACATTCTGAAAACAGAACGCATATCGCAGGTACGCTTAATCTGCCAGTTTGTAACTATCAGAACTAGTGATAGCGTAAAGGCATCCACACCACCTCGATTAAATGCGATGATTAGTCAATTTTAAGACGAGGGTGATAAACAAAATAAATAAACAACAACAACAAATTACTTCCAACTATTACTTTTATGAGTTTAGCTTTTCCTTTGTAAAACATTTGTACACTCAAGTGCATCATGAAGATCAACCATGCACATGCATTTCAATATACCAATTGTATTATTATGATTATTATTCATATTCATATTACACTGGGATGCTAAACACTCCTGAGGACATAATCATCTACTCAGAGATGACATTGCAAATGTTCATTCAAGGAAGCAGGAGAGGTTGAAACATCAAAGTGAACAGTTTCTTGGAGGTTGCCAGGCAAATTCATGAAATGCCTGTTAGCATTCTTGGCACCCAAAACTCTTCTAGCATTCACTCATAAATATTCTATTAATCCCTGAAATATACCCACTTAATTTGAAAATATTTTAACGTTCGTGAAACTTTCCTGGACTAAAAGGAAAAATTTTTGTTTCCGTCTTTTTTTTTTTTTTGGTTTTCTTTCATCTTTCGATAATCCTGGACAGACCCTTGAAGCCTTATGCCAATGTTTAATGTCACAAAAACTGGAATACTGCAGCCAAGACAAGTTCCTTAATGCTTCATTCGGCATACAATGCAAAAGAGATTACTTGGGTAATACGAAGCCTTAAAAGTGAACCCCAACGCAATTTTTTTTTCATGAAAACCATTGAAAATCATTAATCGTGGTACAATTTGAAGGGAAAATAATTTTAAAAAAAAATTTTTTTTAACCAATTGCAGGGTCGAGGAAAAAGCTCTCCAGTGTCAATTTTCGATTTCACCAGTGACGTCACATGAACTCACCTTGATCCAAATTGCAGCTTTACATCGAGAAACAGTGTATTTTGAGCTCGGATTCCAATACCGATTTCACACTCATTCGCCACTCTGAAGGTTCTCAGTATGTTGAAAGTGATCAGTGGGATTTTTTAATAAAGTATTGGAGACACAATTAGTAATGGAAACAGTGTCAGGGGAATTGTGGAGCCGCTTTGTTTCAAGCCTTATGCGAGCGATTCAGACGAAGAATGCGGAAGAGTCAGTGAAGATGAAAACACTAGTCACATGTTCACTACAGATTGGTAGGTTTTGTTTTTCGTTTAATCAACTGTTTATAAGGGAGGGATTTTGTATTCATTGATAAATCGGTTTATATATTATTCGAGCAGAAATAGCAGTCATTGCTTGACAGTTGAAACCGCCCAGGCACACTCGGACACCATGGACAAAATGGGCAATGGATGCTTTGTCCCACCGTCACAGGCTGACCAGATGCTTTGTATGTTACTAGATTGTCTCGTTTCATACTTTCCACAAAGAGACCATTTGTGTCCGTGTCCGCAAAGTGTCGATGTCCTGCCCCAGTGGAGGGGGGAGTGGTGCATGGTAGTGGTGGTGATATTGTGGGGATGATGGAGGGGGGGTGTGGGACGCTGGTGGGTAATGGTTGATGGGGATTGTGGAGGGGGACAGGCAGACCTAAAATCTGAAAGTTTTAGCATCCCAGGTCAAATCCTCTTGGAGGAGTACATTATATATACATACTTTCTCTCTACTATAAATAGATGGTGGTTCATTCAATTTTCAGAAATTTGTGAGAATAAATAATTATTTTCAGGTGCTATTGTGGTAACTGCCAGGCAATGGCAACAGGTGTTGGATTCACCACTCAAATCGTCCATGTGCATGTGCTGGTAGCTGGGGTAAAGATGGTGTTACAGTTTTGAGCAACAGATGTTTCTTCTGCTTAATCATGGGTATGGCATCCTCTCTCAATTGTGACATAACCACAAGATGTGGTCATTTCTATTGTTTCATAGCAGTTCTCTGTAACATGTTCTGAGCACAAAAGCAAACATTTTGCCTGATTAACTCATGGGTATTTCGGACAAACCTCATCCAATTTCTGGCAAACATTGGGGTTTTCGGCCATTGGTGCAGCATGAAACCATCTCGGTTTGCATCGATTCGGCATACTTGGAGAAAAATCGAGAATTATTCCCCAGTTTGAGTTAAATTGTACTACGATGTACCCCGGAGACAGTATGGATAGGACGCTCGACTTCCTAATGCGAGTCACATCAAATATGAAGAAGAAGAAGAAGATTGACTTTTAATTGCAAAATTACCAAATTTATAATTCGGAAATCAAAAAAAATAAGACATCATATCTATTTTGTAGGGTATCAAAGGATCGATTAGCATCGAGATTGTCTGAGCATTTGGGTTCCCCTTTAACACCGCTCTTCTTTCCAGATCTTTGAAGTGGTGGCCAAACACGACAGTTCAACGATTGTGTTTTCATTTTCCCCAAAACACTTCCCACGTCCATTTTCCTGCAGAGTCGACTCACACTGATGGTTGTCTGCCCCCTCACCTGCCTGTTCTCCAACAATAAACATTTTTATCCTCTACTCTTAGCTCAGCGTTGTTTTGTATCGTTACAAATAGCAGCATTTTTAGCTCGCCTGTTCGAAGAACAGAGAGCTATAGCGATACCCCCGGCGTGAGCGTCAGCGTCAGCATGAGCGTGAAAATGTTAAAGTTCTTGGTGCAAGTTATTTAGAAGCTTGCCATTCATTTAATATGTGTACTAGGATGCTGATATTTGGCAAGGAGGTTCATTTGGGGTATATTATTGATGTAGTGAAGTTGAAATTAAAAAATAATTTCAAATGTTTTAAATGTTTGACCTGTTTTGAACTTAACTTTTTTGTAGCACATCAATGTTGAAGTTTTTGGTGCAAGTTATTTAGAAGCTTGCCATTCATTTAATATGTGTACTAGGATGCTGATATTTGGCATGGAGGTTCCTTTGGGGTATATTATTGATGAAGTGAAGTTGAAATTACAAAATAATTTCAATTTTTTAAAATTTTTGACCTGTTTTGAACTTAACTTTTGTTTGCACATCAACGTTAAAGTTTTTTCCTTTAAATGTTTTTATCTACCACACTATTTTTTACTGATTACAATATACAAATACATATATTGCTTTAAAATTATTTGGAATCAACTTCACTGCAATGCTTTATAAAAAATATTATTAGACTAGTCTTTGTAAAAATGATAAATGTATAAACAGGCGAGCATTGGGTGGCTTTGACACCAACTCTCTGGTTATGTTATATAGTGGTGGAAGTGCAAAATATAACCCCATCTCCCTGCCCCCCCCCCACCAAAAAAATAATAAAATAAACTTTTTGAAAGCATTTCATTCAATTTTACAACAATAACAACAACAACAAAAACAACAACAAGAACTTCCATCTGAAAAATCATCTCGATCACATTGATAATACCGGCATTGCCATTTTTACACTTCCTTCCGCACATACTTTTTCAGCAAATTTTTTAGTTGCGTTATTAAAAATAAACTAAACTTCCTCTAATGGAATTTATCATTTCAACACATGCAAGTCGATATGGATAGCTCCGTGTTTACCACGAGAGTTGAAGACCTGAGTGAATACGAGCAGTTCACAAATTGAAAAGTACGAATGCAACTTCATTTTAGCAAAATAAAACATTCCTGTTATCTTACCTGGAGAACATTATTTCAGTTGGTTTATAGTTCAAAAATAACATCCTCAATGGAATTGTTGCTAAATTTCACAGAGCTCTACATTTATTGTTGTCATAGCTAGTGTAGTTTTGTATATTTTTAACAGTTCAAGAGAAGTAAGGATAGAAAGTGTTGATGATGGGATATCAAAAGCCAAAAATTCCCAACTTTCCCCATACTCGAACTGAGGAAAAGTGGATTGTGCAAGACATTACAGAATACGAGTTCACTCGAATTGAAATTGATAAAAAGCCATAATCTACACAGGATAATGTTTGTCTGCAAATCAGATGTGAAGAACCACGACAAGTCGGCACCAAAAAAAAAAAAAGTCAGAAAGGAAAGGAACTTTCACGAAAATTTCCTTCTGGATCCGAATTGGAAGAATCAGCAATTGGGAGACCGAAAACTTATTTTCAAAAGGCTGAAGCAATATTTGACAGTTTCTCAAGTTGTGACATTGGCCAGCTATAAAATCTTCTGACTTCTGGATCCCAAAGGATTCCATCTGAAGGAGATATCAAGTGTCGTTTTGTTGCTGGAATGGTCTCGCTGCTCGAGAATTATTCTGAAATGAAAGATTCTTCAACTTTAAAGAATTGGAGCTGAGCCCTGCAACCGTCAGCTGCACAAATGAGGTGCCATCACAGGATATTGAAGGAAACATTAGGATAGAATTGCAGGACTTTATGGATGTTGTTAGGAATGGTGGGCTTGGGATCCTAGATGCTGAGTTCAAATCCCACTTGGCTGTTGAATTAATACCAGGTGGGGTTGACTCTGCCTGTCATCCTTCCGAGGACGGCAAAATGAGTGCAGCTTGCTGGTATCCTGTGTTAGAGTGGCGACCCATCCAGGATTGTGCCCAATAGCCAAGGAAACTGCTTTGGCAGCACAATGCTCTGCACAGAGTATGGTCCCAATGGATGGATGGATGGGATGGATGGATGGATGGATAAGGATGTTCATGTAGATGAATCAAAGGAGTAGGCATGGCGATTTGTGATTTTTGCCATCATAATGATTCACATGCATTGAAAAAAAAAATAAATAAAAAACAAGCAGTCATAGACTGGTACTTACGAAATCGTCAACTTGACCTCTGACCTTGTCTAATAAAAGCTGTCTCTAGAGAAGGTAGCGACGCAAACCAGAAGTTTTACGATGATTTGTACCAAACATCAAAAATCGAATATTTGACCTCACTGTGACCTTACCTTTGACGATTTTGACCAAAATTAATCAGCACTAGCCATCACCCTCCTGAATCACGTGGTGTAATTTGACATTGGTAGCTTCTTCCGTTCTCGAGTTATCGTGCCTACAAACAAACAAACACACACACAAACACACACACAAACAAACACACAAACACACAAACAGATGACGGAAGTCATCAATATACTAGATTTCGTAAGTAATAAATAAAAACAGCAAGAGATTGGAAGTGGAAAGCAAAAATCACCTGCAGCTTACCCAACAATATTGCGCTCACACATGTCAAGATTAAAATGTGTCCAATGTGCTTACCTGCAGCTGGAGGCCCAGTCAGACACCCAAGTCCAACAAAGAACATTGACAGGCCATAAACACTTCTCACTTTCTGTACACCCATCATGTCCACCTTGAGGAGAAGAAAAAAAGGTCAAACAGCAGTCATTTTAAATTCCAGGTCTCTTTTATCTGATCTCAGAGGATTAAGGGCATGTTTCAGCCACACCCATTCAATCCTTTAATGCTCAGTTTGGCAAGTCAAGAATCAAACCCGGTAAAATTATTTTCTTAAAAGTTAATCTTCCACCAAATTGATGTAAATGTGGAGACTGGAAAACGGCTCGGCATGCTATCAATCTGCTTATTGACCAGTTTCAACTCGGCTCCGGCGATATATCGATGTACCGAAGAAAAAAACAACAACCTGTATCAAAATAAATCGGTATATCACCAACAAATGGAATAAAGATTTGTACAATCTCTAAATACTGTACACAATTTTAAAAGCTTTGATTCACTACTCTGTGTCTCAGCAACACCTGGACCGGTGGAACGAACGACGTACCAGGAAGCAAGTGCAGTGGGTTTTAACTTTTACCCATCAACATCCGAGCTCCGTACAAGCAATTTTTAAAAGAAATTGCCAATCGGTTATTTATATGAATTGGGTGTGCTTTCGAAAGCCTGCGCCGATTACCGACACGGCGATCCGCGATAGTCATACCGGTGCGATAGCGACACCGGCCTGTGCAGATTACAAATACTGATCTCACATTAAGACAAAATCATTTTTAGTACAAGTTGAAGTTGGAAGTAAAATAACCATTGTAATCATTGGGGGGGGGGGGGAACCTTTGAAAAATTACTGAGTGTCAATGATGTGTACGTCATACATGAATACGTAATGGGCCATTGCGTAAAAAAAAATAAAAAGATAGTCAATTCATTTTAATACCGATACGAGCCCACTGGTATATCGAAAAAAAACGAAAAACGATACCGATGGAGCTAAGTTTTAACACAATGTTGCAATTGTTTGGCAAGAGGACAACCTTGCAAAGCAGTGAAAATGATCAAATTACAAAACTTGCTGAAAATGGGATCATCTCACCATAACTGGTAGCAGCAGAGCCAGGTAGCCTCCACTGAAGACAGCAAAACACATGGCATAGACCAAAAGCCAAAGGAAAGTGGTTGCGAGGGGTGAAATTAGTGTCAGGACACCACATAGCAAGAGATACATCTTGAGGTAGTGGGTCCGACGTGTATAGTTTTGGTCTGCCAACCAACCAGACATGAGCTGTGCCACTGTTTCTGTAATACCTGCAGTAAAAGCACAACGGCATTAAACAAGTCTACAGAGTACATACAAGACCGCACATTTTGAAGCAGAGTTGCATTTATAGTGAGATTTATCAGGGTCAAATTGACGAGCCTTCTACCCCGTCAGTCATTGGTCACGTTTGATTGCCCACTTCAATGTCTATCAACTTTCTGAACCAGCGTTTGAACATCATTTCCAATCTGTTGACCATTGACTGCGCAACAGCGCGTTTCATTCCCATTTCTAACATGGTGACCACCCGCATTCAATCACCTTCCAGGAGTCTCCTTTGCCAAACGACCACAGTTTCAGACAGAAGTGAAGACAATTTCTATAGTTATGACAGAAGTTTTTTCTGATGGCAAAGAATACCACAATTTCCTGAAAGCTTAGACAGTATACTCAGGCTGACAAGATGGTGGAAAGGTACACACTAACCTCGAAACTGTCTAGCCTGTGTTTGAATCTCGGCCCAGATATAAATTGCCATCCCCGTGTTTCACAGGCAGGTTGATTCATCAATGTGTGTGCCGTCCCTCAGATAGACGGTAAACTGGTGTCCAATCTGCTGGCATTAGATCCATCCATCCATCTATTGGGACCATACTCTGTGCAGAGTGGTTGTTGCTGCCTAAGCAGTCTCCTTAGCTATTGGGTACAATCCTGGACGGGTCGCCACTCCGACACAATATAGCAGCAAGCTGACACTCATTTTGCCGACCTCAGAAGGACGACAGGCAGAGTCAACCCCACCTGGTATTAATTCAATAGAGGAGTGGGATTTGAACTCAAGATCCTTGGATCCCAAGCCCACCACCCTAAACTGACATTAAAGATTCCAGGGTGTCTTTGTGAAGAGGAGGCGAGTCATCGCAGGCACCATGAACAGATTACAATTACAATTCCTGCCCCAACTACTGATGGGAAAAGTATGGCAAACCATCCCACATGACCCTGGTGCCGAGAAACTGCTTCGCAAAAGAAAACAAGAAAAATAATCGAAAAAAACATAATAATAAATAAAAAAAGTAAAGACTACATACACACACAATATATATATATATATATATATATATATATATATATATATATATATATATATATATATATATATATATATATATATATATATATATATATATATATATATAAATCTTCACATACCAGCCAAAGCAATAATGATAGATGTCCTCCTGGGGCTGATGCCAAGGGTCTGTGCCCATGCTGCCAGATGAAAGTAGGGAATGAAGTAGGCAAGCTGGCAGAGTACAACAGTCCATGTGTACACGTGGAAGACAGGGTTATATAGCAGAGTAAGATCAAGAAGTTTCTCTGTGGCCACGGGACCCTTCGTGCGAGGCTTTGAGGGAGTGACACCGAGAACTTCACAAAATTCCCTATCATCTTCTCTTTCGAGTTTCTGTTGCTCTTCACAACCTCGTTTTGAAAAATATAGCGATTCATCATTCTCACAGTTCACATCAGCGTCACCATCTGAACAAATGTTAGAAACTTTGGTTTTCTTCAGGGATTGCTCCAGGTTTGTGCGGCTGTTGCATTCCTTATGTTTATCTTGTGCAGCATCTGACGAGCAGGTGATGTATTCATTGCTGAGAGATGAAGTGGATTCGAGATATTCCATTTTTTCAGAATCCACCCCAACCATATCCTCGTCCTCATCTCCGTGCAACACAACTCCTTTTTTATCATTCTTCTTCATGAAACCATCCTTATCGCTCACCACTGCTTCAGCCTTCTCCTCACAGCAATCAATGGATTGCTCTCCCCCATCTTCCAAGTCAGCTCGAAGGTATATTGGTCGCAGAAGCAATCCAGAGGGCACCAAGTTTAGAGTGAGGCCACCGATAATGAGAAGACAACCTGCAAAACAATCATGTTAACTGCCAGGATAACTTTGAGTGACAGAATAGCTAATGTGGTAATACACTCGCCTTTGAGCTACATGGTCTGGATTTGATCCCAGTCACATTTGCATTTAACGTATGGTCGTTAAATTTCCCATGGTATGTTTTTTTAAATAGTACAGGTCATTGTGTATACCTGTAACCTGGCCAAATTCATTGCTCAAGGTTAACTACATTATTAGCAACCTTCATCCAGTAGAGTGCTGAGGTGTGTGTGTGTGTGTGTGTGTGTGTGTGTGTGTGTGTGCGCACACTGGAAGAAGATGTTGAGCAGCCATGATGTACCAAGTGCCAAAGGAAAGTTGCTCTCGATTCTTTTTTCAAGCGATACTCATATGGTACTTTCTTACATGTACATAGCATTCCTTTAGTTCTGATAATCAAAATTACTGTACGAGTATGCTTGTTATAGATTATAATTAGTTGGACATTTGGGGGGGGGTTGTTCCCCACCCCCCCCCCCCATTCATCATATATAAATAAACCATTTTTATATTTGTGATAATCTGATGCAACATTTTAGTTTGTGTGTGGGAGAATGCCGTTACTGTGAAAATCTGCATTGCATCTTCAAAGATAGCCTACAGGCAGCATACGTGGCAAGAGTGCATCACTGCGAAGTTGAAGCGCAAGGGGAATAGTTGGAAACTGATCCGACATTTATCCTCTAAACAACCAAGGCTTGTTTTTGTGACCCTATTTTGTAAAATGAAATAAAAGAGCAGCATCTAAAGGGTGACCTGTTTAAGTACAAGGCGTGTGAAGTTTTGCTTCATCTACCCTATCCATTGGCTGGCAGGATAGCCGAGAGATATACATACTCGCCTCCTTGTTGTCTAGCCTGGGTTTGAATCGTTGCCCAGCTATAAACCATCATGCCAGTGTTTTGCAGGCAGGGCAATTTATCAATGTGTGTGTCGTCCCTCAGATGGACGGTAAACTGGGCGTCCCGTCTGCCAGCATTAGTTGGTGGGTGTTAAAGTTCCACCTTGTATCTTTCATGAAGATTAGATGAGCTATTGCAGGCATCCTGGTCAAATTCCTGCATCAGAGGGTGTTGGCACAGCTTAGTCGGCATGGTGATCCATCCAGGATTCTAACCATGGCTGAGAACTCCATCAGCAGAACAGACACTTTGTATAGACGATAGAACGTGGTGCGTCCATCCATCTACCTTATTGATGAAATTTGTCGATTTACTTTCCAGATATTTTACATCATCTAAAAAATACCATTTCACATCAGCTGTGATGGCACGGCAAAGGAATTAAAAGGGAAGAAGAGAGGAAATAAATAAAAATTAATAAATATAATAAAATAAACCTTAAAAGGGGCAACATTCAAGATGTGCAAATAAATAAACAAATTAATTGCAGTTATCCCCCCCCCCCCAAACACACAAATAAACATAAAATTAATATCTAACAATATATATATATATAAATTCCAAATAATAAGAGGCAAAGAAATGTGTAAAATAAGCAGATGTCTGGTGTGTCTGCATTGTTAATACAACCAAGGAGGGAGGGCAACAGATTGATCAATGACAACTTTAGACGGGGTAAAGTTGTATGATCCAATGGCATTAAAATCAGCTAAGTATAAACAAAAATACCATTTGAGGCATATTGTGATGCAGTGTCACTTACCACGCCACCCATACTGCTCAAGCAACAGTTGGATAAAAGGAGCCAAGGCAAATGTGAGGCCCATCCCTGAACGGGAGATGGCATAAGCTGTAGACAGCTTCGCTTTGAAGTATCGTGCAATCATGATGGAAGCAGATTGGTACAGGAAAGCAAAGCCAAGACCTGCATGGGTTTTGGGGGTGGGAGGCGGAGGGTTGAAAATGTCAGTAGAACCAATTTGTGAGATTTCTAACATACAGCACTGTAATTTGGGACCTTCTTCAGGTATTACAATGGTGTACCATCATTTCTGGCAGGATAACCTAGAGACATGTCAACTTGCTTTTGAGCTGTCGAACCTGGGTTTGAATCTTGACCCAGCTACAAACTCCCATCCTGGTGTTTCGAAGGCAGGGGCAATTCAATAGATGACGTCCTTCAGATGGACATTAAATTGGTCATCCCATCTGCCAGCATTAGTTGGTGGATGTTAGCGATCCCATGGTGTCCTTCGTGAAGAGTAGGCAAGCTGTCACCAGCACCATGAACAAATTCCAAATCCCTGCCCTAACCTACAGGAGGCACTGCATCAGTGGCACAGCTGTTCCACAAGCAAAATTATGTTACCTGCTGCCATGTGCTGCATCTGAAAGGAAAGGAAGCTGCTACTTAAATCTGTGATCATCAAACCATCTGAGCATAGACTCACAACAAAGTAGTGTACAAAGTTATCTTCATAAGACTACTGGTTTTCAAATCACTACTCAGACGGTTGGGCAACTGAGCAGCATCATGCCATTTCCCCTTTTGATGTCTCACTTTAATAATAAAACAGGGGCATTACCCCTGGGTGCTCTCCTGGTAGTGGCTGGATGAGATAACCAGGGAACCACTGGTAGGCATGGATGACCCACTAAATATGTAACTGAGAAGAAAGTAAATACCTCTTCCGGGGGTGGGGGGAGAACCACCCTATCCCCCAATATACCCCCCTCAAACCCCGATTATTTTCAATGCCGTAAACAAACTTTGGTACATCACAGGTGATGAAGGTTGTGGTCAAGTTTCATCAGAATTGCATGGGTATTCTTAGAAGAAAGCAAATACCTATTTTGGGGGCAACCCTAGTAGCCCCATTTTTTGAATGCCATGAACAAAATTTGGTACATACACAGTAATCAATGTTGTGATAACGTTTCATAAAAATCGTATGTGTAGTTTCAGGAAGTCATCGCATGTATCTGTGGCCAGACGGCCAGAGGACTACGCCCATCCCACAAGCTCCCGAACTACGTTCCAGGTGAGCTAAGGGCCCTGTCACACCTTGACGTTTTAACTAGCAATGGCAACGTATAAAAAATGTATGTAAAACTTGGCGTACGCTGAAATTTTGATGTTTTTTTTTAAGTTTTGGGCGTATTCATAACGTGTTGGTCGTATGCATAACATATTAGTAACGGGCCACAGAACGTTTCGTTGTGTTATTGATAACTTTTACCAACGAATGCTTAGCCTGTTGTCGGCGTTCACAACCTATGCCCAACGATAGTTTAACTTACGCATAGCGCGCTAAACATATCGCTGGCGAACCGTGCGCGTAGCCTGTTAAGACCTGCCGCACGCGATTTAAATCATAACCGCCTGAGAATTTGAAGTGTCAACATCGCAGCCAGACCTTGACGATTTTGCAGCGTATGCCGCCTATAAAAATGTGTCTAAACGCTAGGCGCACGTCAAAATACGGTATAGGTAAGTTTGTGTATACGTTAAGAGTAGGCTGGAAAACAATGAAGTACGCTGTCATATTACGTGGTACGTGTAATACGTCGTGAAATTTCAAGCATGCTGAAAATTTACGACGTACTCGGCGTATGGCTAACACGTTCCGCATGCGTTGTCATATGTTCCTGGCACGCTCCGCGATCGTTTACACACGACGGACACACGTTACTTGTAGGTTACTCATAAGTCGAAACACGTCAAGGTAATATTTAACATACCCGCAACCTAATTTTCAACCAATGGGTAACGTCCTTTTAACCTATGAGTAGCGTGCTCTGAACCTCTGTTTAACGTGCTTTGAAACCTATGAGAACGTTGCATTGAACCTATTTGTAACTTGCCTTGAACCAATGACTAGCGTGCTATGAAGCTATGAGTAACGTGCGTTTAACCTATGTGTAGCATGCTTGAACCTAAGTATAACGTGCTTCTAACCTTTGAGTAACATGTTATGAACCTATGTGTAACGTATCTCAAACGCACATTGTCGTATGTAGACGAATTAGATTGACGTCTTCCGGACGACCACAGCACTTACTGAACGCGTTCTAACTTACATCTACCGTGTAATGGCGTATTGGCAGCGTTAAGGGGAATTGGTACAACAAATGGGCTTCACAAGAGGAACCCATCATTGTTCCAGACTCATGTTGAGTAGATGTCAATGCCAGTAGTATCAGTATAGTAATACTATTAGCAGTAGTTGTGTGGCGTGACAGTAGTAATAGTAGTAGTAGTTGTAGTAGTAGCATTGGTAGTAGTAGTATTGTAGTATGTCTATGTCAGTAGTAGTAGTAGTAGTAGTATGTCTATGTCAGTAGTAGTAGTAGTAGTATGTCTATGTCAGTACTAATAGTAGTAGTAGTATGTCTATGTCAGTAGTAGTAGTAGTAGTAGTATGTCTATGTCAGTAGTAGTAGTAGTAAGTTGTAGTAGTATTGGTAGTAGTAGTAGGTCCATGTCAGTATAGTATGTGAGCGTGATGGGAGGGTGTGGGTGATGATGGATCCTCTTTATCGTCCACGAATAGGAGACTACTTTGCACCATTGTTCGATGTTCTTTTCGGCAATTTTTTTTCCTCATTCCCACGATGAAATATTTCTTTGTTTTACTTTTTAAAGTATAAAAACGACTTTGACAAATGCATAATGTACTAGTAATGAGACACAGAACGCTTCGATAACTTATACATAAGTTATACCAACGATTGTTTATCGTGTTTTAGGCGTCCACAACCTATGCCCAACGATAGTCTAGCGTATGCATAGCGTAATAATTCCCAAGCACGTTATTCATAGGTTAAAATAAGTCACGGTACCCTAAACATTACTTTGAGTGTTTCGACGTATGAGGAACTTCAAGTAGCGTGTTGCGAAGTGTGAACAACGTTCGTGTTGAGTGCTAGGGTCTTTACAATAACGTACTCTAGGTAAAATATATGTTTCGGGTGACCTTATGTTACGTCACTTATGATAACATACAATTAAGTGTGTCACGATCGCATAACGTGCCTACAACTTATGGCAGCGTAGCGGAACGTGTGAGCCAAACGCCGAGTACGTCGTAAAATTTCAAGCATGCAAAATTTTTTGGACAACCAAAAAGTACAACGTTTAACCAGCGTAATACGACCTATGTAGTGTTTTTCAGCGTGCACCTAACGTACACAAAACGTACCCATAACGTATTCGACGTGTGCCAGCGTTTTAGACAAATTTTTCATAAATCGGCATACGCTGGCTAAATCGTCAAGGTGTGACAGCCCCTTAACCAGAAGGAATAGTTATTTAATTTTTTAGCAACCATAAAATTTAACTCAAAGACACAATGAGAATACGCAGTATGAACACATTTCACCTTAAGCAAGAAAACACAGCCACCTGGTGATGAAGGTATCTGTCTTCCCATGTGATCAAGACATTTACAATTTCAAACTATAATCATCAATTGTTTGCACATCAGGACCAGACTCAGTTGACAAGATTTATCCAGATATCCTGATTACAAACAGGAGTGGTAATGATTGTACAGTTGCTGCATTTCTGGATGTGCTGGTTCGAGTTGGACAGAATGGTTTTCGTACAAGTGTACATCATAAAGGTTGATGATTTTAGTTTCTCCGTAGTCTTCTACATCTTTCCAGGTAGCAATGTACCAATTAAAATGGGTTACAATGTCTTTTCATCTCAGCTACTTAAATTTGCAAAATATTTTTCATGAAAAGATGATTTTGTGGAACG
>CM068961.1:80075276-80091440 GCA_035128595.1 Eptatretus atami
GTTTTGTTTATGTGTTTATTTATTTTATTTTATTCTACTTCGCTCTATCTATCTGCTTAAAATTGTCTTTCTGTTACTCTCTCCTGCTTTTTAACTTATTCCGCTGCTTTCCCCTCGTTTCCTCCTCCTCCTCCTCGCTGCCTGCCTCTCCTGCTTTCTAACCATATTCCTACTCCTCCTCCTTCACTTCTCTTGTCAGTATTCCTGCCAGAGGAGGGGTCGTTATTTAATTTTGCTTCTTCACGCGAAACACACACACAACACACACACACACACACACACACACTACACACAAAGTGATGAAATTGTTGGGCGATTGTAATGTTTGATATGTCGCTCCACATGGAAGCCGAGGCATACAATTCCTGCCATACGTTCCCATGAGGACGCATTTGGTGATCGAAATTGTCAGACCTGCGCCTCGCCGTTGACCGTCATATCAGTTGACAGCAGCTGAGTTTCGACATGATCTTCACGACTAAAACTGTTGTTTGTTTTTATAAATTTTGTAATTTCAATTCTAGACATGGTGTTCCTGAGTTCCGATTCTTAAGTCGATATGTTTTTTCTGACAGTCTGTGCAAAGAAAAGCATAGACAGTGAGGCCATTGTGGCAACCGTGGAGACCCTCACTCGCTAGAAAGTCAAATAAGCACAACAATAAAAGTATAGTCGCACACGTCCCTTGATCTACCTGTTCCCTGTGTACTCCTTGTCAGTTTGTCACCCATGCTTGGGTACATCCAGCTCTTTCACAAGCTTCAGTTTAGTAAACCGAGTGACTAACGTTTTCTGTTGATCACGCCTGGCCGAAAGCGACCGCCAATGGGTGCCACCACATGCATACGTCAGGGCATGTTACAGAGCTTATGATCCATGAAATCCCCTCTCCCCGGCTTTGATCCCGTATTGCGCAAAAGTGAGACTTTTAAACCTATCATCCCAACCACACTGTGTTCACCGAACGCAATGGTAACATTTTCCGGATAATTTCTGACAATGTTAGGCCAGTCATTTGACCTACCTTCAGTGGCAAGTGTGGTTTTTCATTTTATTATATTATATTTTATTTTATTATTAATTCATATTATTTATTTGTATATTCCTTTAAGCCTTCTCACTTTGTGCTCCCATGAAGAACATGAACTCGTATTTAATCTACGGAATGTAATTGACCACCTTTGTACTTCTTACTACTCTTACAATTGCTTTTACTATTATTTATTTTTTTATGCAGAAATCTAGGCTGTGGAGGGATGTGAGAGAGAAAGAGAAAGAAAGAAGAAAAAAAAAAATCTTGTGGGCCACATATAAAGCAGCATGCACTCAGAAAGCAACATACTCCCCGGCTAGGACAGTTTACATTTTGTATCTCCACGCAATGGGCTTGGATTCTGGATCCGTCACGACTGAACCTAATATCTATTCATTTAATATATTTGATTTTTTATCTAATCGGCTTGTTTTGTCACTACCAAGTTCGGTCCATAACTGTTTCACATTTATGCTTGATTCGTTTTTTGGGCCCTCTCTAAATAGTAAAGAATCACTTGAAAAATTATATTATCCAGATATGGAGCTCACAAGAATCGAATCTATTTGGTCTGGTCACACACTCGACCTGTCACCAAGTTTCATCCGAATCCGTCCATAACTTTTTGGATAATCCTGCTCATAGACAAACAAACAGGTGAAAACATAACTCCATCCACCTTCGGTGGTGGGAGGTAACAAGTTATTGAGTGGCAGGAATGAAAGGGAGAAGTAATGTAGGAGGTCATCAGTGAGAGTAAGGAGATTGGAGTTGTATGGATGAAACAGAGGTGATTAGGGATGACACTGAAACGGAGAGAAGATCATTAGGCAATAGACACCTGGAACGTCCACTGCCGGCATTAGTTGGTGAGGTTAAAGATCCTCATCGTGTCCCTTGCAAAGGTAGGTGAGTTATCACTCGGCACCATGAACAATTCAAATGCTGTCTTGATCTATAGAAGGGCATTGGCATCAGGGGCATAGCGTATGGCCCCAGCAAATGATGTTACGCCATGTCTGTGTGCTGAATATGAAAGTCACCCAGGGAGTGCTTTCGCAGACAGATCACTGACCAATTTTATTTCTATGAACCTCCACTTTCGTGATTTTTTGCCATGCTTCCTTTATCTTTATGAAATGTTCTAACATTCTTCATCCTTCCTCTGTGATTGAACCATTTCATCTTTCGCTGATTACTGATATTGTATCTTTAATAGTGCTGACAGGATGTGCCTAGACCCTAGAGAACGCACACCTGCATCTCAGCTGTCTCACCTCGGTTTAATTCTGAGCCCAGCTATGAACTGCCATTATGGTGTTTCTTAAACAGGGTGATTCATCAATGTTTCGTGCTTCGGATGGATGTTAACCTGGGCGTCCATCTGCCGGCATTAGTTGCTGGCGTTAAAGATGGCATGGTGTCCTTCAGGAAGATGTAGGAAGAGCTGTTGCTGACACCCTTGAATAGATTCAAATTCCTCCATTAACTAATACTGCGAGGGCAATGAAAACCAGCCGGTATAATCCTTGCACGAACACTGCTTCAGCAGCACAGACCATGCGTGTGTAACAGAATATGGCACATCACAATCAGAATCCTTATCTTATGCACTGGGATCAGCGTCTTTGGCTTTGTGGTGAAGGTCTATTTATTTATTTTATTTTGTTCATGATTCAATCTCATATTCTCAGCTTGTGATAAAGCTTAAAAATCTCTACATTGCTAAAGTTGAATTTACTTTTCTTCAACATCACTCTTTTATAAGTAATGTCCATCAGAGCAGCCAATTAAGCTGTACGCTTTTTAATGTCCTCAATTGAAGGATATGGTCTCGAGTCGGCCGAACTCATTTATTATTTACCTCCGCCACCGAAGGTGGAAGGAGGTTATGTTTTCTCACCTGTTTCTGTCCGTTTGTCTTGTTATATTTCGTTTGTGTGCAGGATATCTCAAAGTTGTGGACATTTGGGTGTGACAAGAACGAACTGATTCGTTTTTTGTGAAGTTGGATCGGATCGACTACTAGATTATTTTTTTCAAGTGATTCTTCACCATTGAGGAAAGGGCCAAAATGATATATAGGCATGATCTCTCAAATGTTGTTGACGGATTTCGAATGAAACTTGTGTACGGTTGGGTGTGTGGCAAGGACAAATGGTTTGATTTTGGTGAAGATCCGAATACGGATGTGGATACGAAGAATTTTTTAATTTTAAAAGTAATTCTTCACCATTAAGATAAGGGCCAAAACCGATGTAGTTTCTGTTTCGCGATGATATTTCAAAAATGTAATGGCCAGATATTTTGTGGATCAGGCATTACATGCGGAGGTTAGCGCTCCATCAAGTGCCCTTCTAGTTTTTTGTATTTGCAGTATATACTTTTGAAGAAATTGCTTTGAATCATATGGAGGAAAGAAATTGTTGCTTGATATTATCATTTCCTGCATTTTAAACACAATATATACATCTTACCTTGAATTGTATGGAAATCTATTCTCTTGGAAGGGAATATGTGTTTCGCAGAGTCACTCACACCCAGTTTTGAGCACACGAGTGCTTGGTTTTCCTGTTGCATTGGCCAAATTAAATAAATAAATAAATCATGTAATTGGTTAACCATGTCCAAAATATGATATTGGCCAAATAAAGATGGACACGATGAGTTTCTGACTATACTGGTTTTCTTTGTGGGGTTGCCACACTAACTTTGTTACACATGGCTTTGCTCCTTGGGATTGCAGGTGAACGTATTTGTTTGGGACGCTGAAGTTTGGCTTCTTTTTCATCGCTTTTCAGCAAGAGTTTTTAGAGAATGCCGAGAGGACAACAGTGATTGGCTCCATCATGTCTTGCCTTCGCTTTCTGCTGGTATGGTGCTGTTACAAAGAATGAACTTTCAGGGTTTTTTTTGGAATAAGTTTTAAGATTGTTAAAAAAGGCAAAGTTACAGGGTTGCCCCTTGCCTTTTTGGAACTCTGCTATCCTTTACAGTTTTCTAACTGCTGCATTATTTGCTATTTGTGATGCTTACCTCACATGTAGTGTGAAAAGCAGGGTGAAGCATCCGTTCACTTTGTCTCTATTGACGTCAGTCGATGATCGAGGACCAACTTGATTTAAATTGAATTGTTATTATTTATACCACAAATCGGAACACAGAGTTTAGATAGTACTTTGGCTCTGAATTTGGCAAATTGTATGGAATCTTGTCCAAATGTGCACAGAATAGTAATGTATTTATTTTCAGTCTGTCTGCCCATCAGGCAAACAAAATTGATACAATTCAAAGGAAATCGCTGTTTTTTTTTTAATGTCATAAAGGACACACAATAGGCACAAACTAATTTATATGTTAAATAGAGTGGTAGAAAAGACTGCATCAACAGCAGTAAACTTCCAGGAAAAATGTTTTCTACATCCTTTATCTTGATTGAATTCTACATCCTTTATCTTGTATACTACAAGGCAAATCCCATTCTTCCACTTCCAAAACCTCCAGTCTCGCAGTACTTGGACAACATTTTATGCCATTTTATGCCATCTTGAGCAATCAAATTTGCCACTCAGCTCTCTGGCAGGGGAATATCGAGATTCAGACAAAATTGTGGCTCATAGGAAATATCGATTGTGCTTGGAAATGCAAAGCAAGAGTTAATTTTTTTTTAAAGCCATCCCCATGTCCTTGGGGTAAGCTGTTCTATGAACTGGAGTGGATTGAGTAGTTAATAACCTGTTTCTTTCTCCACTGTTGGTTAGGGTTTGATTCCCATGATGGTTTGCTCTTTGTGAACCACACTTGGTAAGTGTGATGATTATGCCGAACACCTCTCAGCCATCATGAGTTTATGGAGGCCTTTGTCCTGCAATAGACTGATTATAGGCTGGTGTTGAGGTTTGAGGGGGATTGTAATGTCCTAAAATGAACAACTTCATGAACTCCTTTGTGAGTATGAATGAAGTAAATTTTTTCCGAGGAGAGAGCGAATCGATGGGGGAAAAGGTAATGCACTGGCAATTTGGCAATGAATGAACGAAGCGGCAGAGAAGAAGCACAACCAAATCTGAATGTGGCCTCGACAAACTCACGAAACCAGTCCAATATATACATGAAGATACACAGTGAAACACATTGATGCATTACATTAATAGCTGAGCAAGACTTTGGGAACAGGTATCCTCAGATTTTTGAAGTTTTTTACTTACGAAATTTAAAGATTTCGTAAGTATATTGATGACTTCCATCATCTGTTTGTGTGTTTGTTTGTGTGTGTGTTTGTTTGTTTGTAGGCACGATAACTCGAGAACAGAAGAAGCTACCAATGTCAATTACACCACGTGATTCAGGAGGGTGATGGCTAGTGCTGATTAGATTTTGGTCAAAATCGGTCAAAGGTCAAGGTCACAGTGAGGTCAAATATTCGATTTTTGATGGTTTGGTACAGAATCATCGTATAAACTTCTGGTTTGCGTTGCTACCTTCTCTAGAGACAGCTTTTATTAGACAGGTCAGAGGTCAAGTTGACCATTTCGTAAGTACCTCTATGACTGCTTGTTTATTTATTTTTTTATTTCTAAGAGCACAGAAGATCATGTCTAATCATGAAGGAATCCAGAAACATTTGTTTTGATTAAAATATATTTCATAAAACCCATCAGTTTATGGAAGATGAATGACAGAACATGACACGACAGTCAATTGCTGGAAAACAAATGACTTTAAAATAGAAGTCAGTTGTGGTGAGATCAGTGAGTATAAATGTTCTTCCAGAGGTATGAGTTGCTAACTTGGCCAAGAATGAAGGACAAAATTATTCAGATAGCCAGATGTAGAGTTAGTGAGGTGATGGGTATGCTTGACTTAAGATGAGCAGTGAGTGACCTGTTTGATGTGTGTACAGCCTCGTTGGGCTGATTCTGGGAAACGAAAAAGTAATTGAATATCATAGATTACAAAAAGGCAGTGTTCATTCATATGTTGTGTAACACTTTTGGTTCGTTTTCGACATTCCACCCTCCCATGGTGCTATTCACTTATCTTTGGCGAAAAAGGGAACCACTTCTCTTCTCAAATTCCACATTCTTCCATGCTTGTACTTTCCATTTTGTATCAGCTTCAACACATTCTGCCCGTTTTTATGATGCCTGGACTTTAGATGCATCAAGCGTATGGCTTTCTGTTCTTGCTTGGAGACGCTGCATTCAACATACTGTATGATAACTCTTCTCGCTCAGGAGTAGATTTATCTCTATTTTTAACATCATGTATATGTATATGTATATATGTATATACAGTCATGCACCGCTTAACGACGGGGATACGTTCTGAGAAATGCGTCATTAAGCGATTTCGTCATTGTGCGAACATCAGCGAGTGTACTAACACAAACCGAGATGGTGTAGCCTACTACACATCTAGGCTATATGGTATAGCCTATTACTCCGAGCAGTTGCTGCACTGAATATCTTCGGCAATTGTAACACAATGGTAAGTATTTGCATATCTAAACATAGAAAAGGTACAGTAAAAATATGGTATAAAAGATTATTTTTTTTCAAATGGTACACCTGTATAGGGCACTTACCATGAATGGAGCTTGCAGGACTAGAAGTTGCTCTGGGTGAGTCAGTGAGTGAGTGGTGAGTGAATGTGAAGGCCTAGGACATTACTGTACACTACTGTATATTTTATAACACTACACTTAGGCTACAATAAATTTTAAAAATATATTTTTCTTTCTTCAATAATAAATTGACCTTAGCTTACTGTAACTTTGTTTTTTTCTTCATAAACTTTTTAACTTTTTTAAACTTTTTCATGAATGCTTAGGGGCCATGATGAACAAAACATGACATTAAATCAAGCCCACAGAAAATGATGCAATCACGATACGCGGTAAACGAGATGTATGAGGCTGCTGCGTAACACCGCATATTGTTTTACAGTAAACTTTTTTTTTTTACAAGTAGAAAGAGTGCACTCTAAAATAATGATAAAAAGTACAGTCTAGTAAATGCATAAACCAGTAACATAGTTTGTTATCATTATCAAGTATTATGTACTGTACATAATTGTATGTGCTATACTGTACTTTTATACAACTGGCAGCGCTACGACGGCAATGACATCACCAGGTGATGGAATTTTTCAGCTACATTATAATCTTATGGACCACCGTCGTATATGCAGTCTGTCGTTGACCAAAACGTCGTTATGCGGCGCATGACTGTATATATATATTATATATATAATATATATGTACTGTATATGTGTAATATATATTTCAATTATTACTGTAGCAAAAGGGCATTTATGCCTGGTGTTGGATTAATGGTGAGGTGGTGGGCTTGGGATCCTCGGTCTTGGGTTCAAATCCCACTTGCTGTTGAATTAATACCAGGTGGGGTTAACTCGGCCTGTCATCCTTCCAAAGTCGGCAAAATGAATGCCAGCTTGCTGGTATACTGTGTCGGGGTGGTGACCCATCCAGGATTGTGTCCAATAGCCAAGGAGACTGCTTAGGCAGCACCAACGCTCTGCACAGAGGATGATCCAAATGGATGGATGGAAAAGAGCATTTGTTGTGAAGAATCCAACAACAACAACAAACACAACAACTACTACTACTATGTTGCATAACATACACTGAACACTCCCCCACCTCCCCCCCGATGATGCCTCCACCCAATCCTTGCATAACACCATAACAGTGGTCAAACAACCGAGCTGTTAGGGTCAGGGTTAGGGTTTTTACCCCGTGGGGTCTTCCGCCCCACGGGGTCTAAGCACCGCTCGCGTTCTCTCTTTTCTTGTGTACAGTACATTTGAACGTCTATTTCTCCATTATTCGTGAACAAAATCCGATGAAAATTGGCAGGCATATACTAGATATTATGCACAGGCAGTAAACGAGCCCAAAGTGCGATTCCAGCCCTTCGGGCCGACAAACAGCCCTCTCGTCCCATTTTTCTAAAATTGTTATTTCACGGTTATTAGTGAACGGAACCGAACCAAACTTGACAGGTATATCTAGAGACCATTCCACAGGCAGTAACTGAGCAAAGTGCGATTCCAGCCCTTTGGGCAAGAAACGGCCCTCTCGGCCCATTTTTCTAAATTGCTATTTTCATTTTTTTGTAAACGGAACCGAACCAAACTTGACCGGTATATTCTAGAGACCATTCCCAGGCAATAACTGAGCCCAAAGTGCGATCCTGGCCCTTTGGGCCGAGAAACGCCCCTTTTGGCCTATTTTCTTAAAATTGTTATTTCTCGGTTATTAGTCGATGGAACGACCCAAACTTGACAGGTATGTTGTATAGATCATTCCCCAGGCATTAACTGAACCTAAAGTGCGATTCCGGCCCTTTGGGCTGGGAAACGGCCCTTTCGCCCATTTTCTTAAAATTGTTATTAAAAAAAAAACAAAGCTAAATGCGCTGGGCAACGCCCACCGCAGAGATTAAGTCGCAAATGATGATATGAGACTAGCCTCACTCTTGTGAGGTGTTATGGTTTCTTTTTCTGATGCGATGAAAATCTTACCGAATGTCAAAACTATCTGTCGTCCGTGCTATCGCTCACCTGAGAGTTGTATTAATGGAATCCCACGGGGTATGTTCGCAATTCGAACTTGTTGAAATAGCATGTGAAACAGAACTACATCGTTTTGGCCCTATCTCTTAATGGTGAAGAATTCTTGTAGCCAGTATACATCCCTCTGCATCTCTGTAATACAGTGTATGGATGGCCTCTTACCAAACTGTTATGACATCAAATGTGTAGGTATATCTCTTATTATGATGTCTATGCCTTAGCCTTTAACCTAGTTGCAAGTGGTAAATTTTGCAAACCAACTTAATTTGGCAGCATTCATTATTTGCCAAAGTTTTGATGCCCTCAGTTGTCATTGGAATTGCAGCTGCATCATGCAATTGACACCAGAACGACTACTACTATTATGCATGCCCAGCTAAGGGTCGTAGCAACCCCCTTCAGGGGGTGACCCTTTTTGCACTTGGTTCCGTTGGGACAGGGCAGGGGGGTCGTGAGTTTAGGGCAGGAATTTTGGAATTTCTTTTTTTTGTCCAGGATGCCAGTGATAGCTCAACTACTCTTCACAAAGCACACCATACAATATTTAGCATCTGCATACTAATGCTTGCTTAACCTCCATCCAAGGGATGGCACACATTGATTCACCTACCTGTGAAACATTAGGATGACAGTTTATAGCTGGATCGAGATTCTACACCAGACCAGACGGCTTATAAGAAAGTGTGTGTGTACCTCTCAACCATCCTGCCATCCTGCTAGCCTGTTGACACCACTACTTCCCTATAATTAATATTCTTTTATTGTATACAGTACCTGGAGGGCATGTAAAATGTGTTTATCCATTCTCTGGATGCCAGGACAATACTGAAAGCTGCCCATGTTTTTGTTTTGGAGCAGGTGGCTAATCTTTTTTTCAATTTTAGGTCCTCTTGAGCATTGCTGTGGGAAGCTGGGTGAGATGGGCACTGCTGTGCTGGGTGCCCTGCTGTGGGCTTGTGGCTTTCTTTTCACGACACTGGTTAACAGTGTCACTCTCATATACGTCACTCTGGGTGTGCTCGTTGGTAGGTACTGCAGTGGCATGTGGGACTCCTTGCCACACACGCTTTAATTTATTTTCTTGTTTTTTTTCACAACATTTTATTTACATTGAAGTATTTTGATGCTATACCGTATGCGGCAGTCGATCACTGCATTTTTCTGCAGTAAACCCTCAAATATCACGGGGGCGAGGTTCCTCTAAAATGCCGCAATAGTTAAAACCACAATCGTGGAAATCCAGGGCCAATGGGAAAAGCGGGAGTTCGGTTGCTAGGCTTCGAGGAAATATAGAGGAAGGTCGGCCGGCGACAGCCAGAAATAACCACATCACAATTGAAACAAGAAAAAGAGCAATCAGAGATTGCAGACTTTCACCAGGACTTGTTTTGTGCGGTGTATTTTGTGTGGCATTTGTGTACTGGTGTGTTACGTAAGTAATAAGAGGCATAATTAGAACTGCCACTTTATAACTGCTGGCAGTGATGACCGGTACCAAGACGTCCCGCTTTGATGTAACCCGCTTTGATTGGACACCTGACCCTGACCCGTGACGTTTTTCATTATTATTCCAATTGAATTTAGAATGGAGATTAAAATAAATTAAATTCAGGTCAAATGGAAGACCCAATAGGTACTGCATTGCAGTCATCAGAAGGAACCCAAACAAGCAAAATGCAAAGATGAAGTCATCAGGAGGAACCTGGATATGATTAGCATTTTAGCTGCTGCTACTCTACCGTCAAACCCATCCAGACACAGCCAAGTAAACCTTATTAAAAAAGGTAAAAAGAACCCAGATCAAAAAAATTAAATAATCTTGGATACCAGACCATGTGTTCATAAAGTTGAAATAAAAACATGTATTCCCCATCACAACTAGATCATAATTGTGGTTTCATATCGATTGATTAAGTGGTATCGTGAAAATTTTCATACTGATCAGAGTAGTGTTTTACATCTGCAATTTGACGTCATAACGAAGGCACCTATGATATCGTGTAAAAAAAAAAAAAAGACACATTCCCCATGAATGAGGAGTACTTGCTATGTGCCAAGTTTCTATTTTTTCCTTGGTGCGGTTTCAGAGATAGAGGTCCAAAGTTTTTCCATTTTTCCAACATGACTGCCACACCATGTGACTCATGACATCATAATTATGATTAAATCATTCCAGATGAGTAGTCGCACCGATGGTGAAGATTTTGTCTCAATCCGACAAGTGGTTGCGGAGAAAAACACGAAAGTTCTGTGTGGACAAACAAACAAACAAACGGACCTAAACGCAATACCCTCTCTTCAGCGAGGGTAATAAACATGAAAACAAGAAAAAGAGCAGAGATTGCAAACCCTCACCAGATTCTTTTGAGTGGTGTATTTTTTAGGTTTTCAGGTAAATCCAATATGGTGCCAAACCATGTGACCTATGACATCATATGTGTGACTTTTGTTCCTCATGGATAGGTGCTCATATGTGTAAAGTTTCACTTCGATATTTTCAGCCATTTCCGAGAATAATTTTTTTTAGGTCATCTCTTCGAGCATGACCTAATAATATTGGTGTTGAGAGGAGAGGTGACGATCCGTCCGTCGTCCGTCCGTCCGTTCACAATGAAGTTGAAGCGGGAGATCTGGTCATTAGTGATCCTGATAGAGGTCGATGAGACGTACACGATGGTATGACTTTCAAGGTCACCGAAGGTCAAGGTCAAGGTCACGAGGCCTTTGAAGTTGCGAAAATGACGATTTTCAAATTCTATCTCCTCCGCCATTTCTCAAGAGTATCTTGAATTTGATTATAGCAAATGAATCTATGGACAATATCTAAATTTTGATCAGGCCGGATTTTCGATATTCGCTTTCGTTTTCGTGTCACGTGACTTCAAAGTTAGCAAAAAATGCGAAAATGACGATTTTCAAAATCTATCTCCTCCTACATTTCTCAAGCAATCTTGAATTTGATTGTGGCATATGAATCTTATGGGACAATATCTAAATTTTGTCAGGCCGGATTTTCGATATTCGCTTTCGTTTTCGTGTCACGTGACTTCAAAATTGG
The DNA here is from genome assembly GCA_035128595.1 of Eptatretus atami. NCBI lineage: Eukaryota > Metazoa > Chordata > Myxini > Myxiniformes > Myxinidae > Eptatretus > Eptatretus atami. Next base: position 80,086,967 of record CM068961.1, read on the forward strand.
CAAAAAATGCGAAAATGACGATTTTCAAAATCTATCTCCTCCTACATTTCTCAAGCAATCTTGAATTTGATTGTGCCATATGAATCTATGGGGCAATATCTAAATTTTGTTGGCAGATTTTCGAATTTCGCTTTCTTTTTCGCGTCACGTGACTTCAAAGTTTGCAAAAACTGCCCTACATTCAGGAGGCTATATATTCTCTACTGGGCATGGTAAAAGTTAGTGAATGGTGTCATTGCATAGCAGCTGACCTTGTATATTATATTTATACATTTTCCGCCGAAGTGCAAAAGTTTCAAAACCCGAAATGTAAACGTCGGCATTTATTTTCAAAATATAATTTCGTGCACGCGCGCCAAAATGCCGAGTCATCTTTAACCAAACTGCGCAATTCGAGCTGCGCAGTAGAACTGCTAAGTAGTCTTCAGTCATAACTGAACATTGAGAACTTGTGGTATTATTTCTCGCAGAGATGACCGTCACTCCCGCACGGGGGTAATTTTTTTTGTTTTTTATGTTTTCTTTTTTTTAACAATATGGCTGCCGAATCATATGACCGATGATGTCATGAATTTTTTTTTTCACTGTACCTTTTTCTCCCTAGATGACCCTCAAAAATTTTCATACTGATCAGATGTGGAATTCTACATATGCAATTATGATGTCATAATGAGGGCACCTATGATGTCATAATGAATCACTCATTCCCATATGGAGTACTTGCTATGTGCCAAATTTCAAATTTTTCCTTGGTGTGGTTTCAGAGATACAGAAGTCCAAATTTTTTCTGTTTTTCCAATATGGATCCACACACACATAACCTATGACATCATAACTATCAATGAAACATTCCACATGAATAGTCTCATCAATGGTGAAAATTTCCTCTCAATCCAACAAATAGTTGCAGAGAAAAACACAAAAGTTCTGTGCGGACAAACAAACAAACAAACAGACAGACACAGAAAAATGGACCCAAATGCAATACCCTCTCCGAATCCTTCGGCGATGATAATAAAATAAAATAAATACAGTGTAAAATATACAAAAACGTAAGACTTTTACCTTTTTAATTTATGAAAAACAGCGAGGTGGGTGAGGGTAAGAACATTATGTACTCGTACTGTACTCTGCAGTAAATAGAAAACACAATACTTTGCTTGGGATGATGTTATTAGAGGGATGAGCGGGGGAAGTGGATTCAGCGATTGGAAGAGCAGCATTAGCTTTACGATGAAGTCGCCTGCTGCATTGCCACAGTAGAGAAGCATAAGATGATCCTTAACCACCTTACCTTGATGCAAAGGCCTTAGTTATTTTATAATTGGTTTACATATCGCCGACGGTATACTGTATCAGCCGAAATGAATATAATATAAAACACATTTTTAGCCTTTTATATTTATAAATTTTCGCCGAAGGTGCAAAAGTTACAAAACCCGAAATGTAAACGTCGGCATTTATTTTCAAAATATAATTTCGCGCGCGCGACCAAAATGCGAGTCACCTTTAACCAAACTGCGCAGTAGTCTTCGGTCATGGCGTCTGAGCAGTGGCCAGCGTGGTTCAGATTGACTGTGGTTTCTGGGCGAAAGTGATTGTTAAGAAGTATGTCAGTGGTATAAATTTGAGTGACTGTATTGGTGATTTAATCACGCAACATCTTGACGACGAATATTCTGGCCGAACGATTTCATCATTCAGTGCAGCAGCAGGGATGATTCGCAGGCCTCTCTCGATCGTGCCGATTTTGTTTCCATCGAAAGTTGTACACTGCTGTTCGTATTGAAAGATTTTGGTGCCAAGTACGTAAAAGTTTCCCTGCGAGATGCTGATATTCAGCCTTCAACGGACCAGAAATCAGCCTTTGATGTGTTCATGGGATGGGGAGATTGTACGATCAGATGCCCGCTGAAAAGTAAGAGCTGGTTATGGCTCTGATTGACCGTTTTGAGCGTGTTGACTCCAAGTAGACACCTTTTTTAAATCATATCCAGCACTATGCACTGGTGTGCACGCACACATCTACGACTTGGACAGTAATTTTCTCCGCATTGTTTCCATTTGTTTGATGATCCAACAGGTTTCTATAAAGAAAACATGCCAGACTATATTGTAAAAACAAGTTTTAATCCTTCTTTATTGTTTTTCACATCAGATGATACAGTGAACATGGCCATCCTGCATTTGAATGGTCTTCCATCTTCAATGTGTTCTTAGATCCTCCTGGTCCGGGATTTATATTTATTTTCCCACACCTACCCTTGTCTTTTCCATGGAACATCCGAAAAAAAAATCACAAAAATATATAATTTCTAAAAATTAAAATTATATTTATAATTATATTTCGACCAACCGACCCTACATTTTAGCTGAAGAACTGTGTAAACCAAGTTATAAAATAACTAAGGCCAAAGCAGATCTTCCCTGCTTGGAGGGAAGTACAAGATGGCATCCTCTTCCAGAATAATCCTGTCTCATCGGCGTTAAAACACCTGATCCGGCATAAATTTCTTCACCTCGATTAGTTTCATGAACTGTGGTTGAGTGTGTGTGTGTGTGTGTGTGTGTGTGTGTGTGTGTGTGGTTGTTGTATAAATATAATTTTAATTTTTAGAAATTATATATTTTTGTGATTTTTTTTTTCGGATGTTCCATGGAAAAGACAAGGGTAGGTGTGGGGAAAATAAATATAAATCCCGGACCAGGAGGATCTAAGAACACATTGAAGATGGAAGACCATTCAAATGCAGGATGGCCATGTTCACTGTATCATCTGATGTGAAAAACAATAAAGAAGGATTAAAACTTGTTTTTACAATATAGTCCTGGCATGTTTTTCTTATAGAAACCTGTTGGATCATCAAACAAATGGAAACAATGCGGAGAAAATTACTGTCCAAGTCGTAGATGTGTGCGTGCACACCAGTGCATATGGCTGGATATGATTTAAAAAAGGTGTCTACTTGGAGTCAACACGCTCAAAACGGTCAATCAGAGCCATAACCAGCTCTTACTTTTCAGCGGGCATCTGATCGTACAATCTCCCCATCCCCATGAACACATCAAAGGCTGATTTCTGGTCCGTTGAAGGCTGAATATCAGCATCTCGCAGGGAAACTTTGACGTACTTGGCACCAAAATCTTTCAATACGAACAGCAGTGTACAACTTTCGATGGAAACAAAATCGGCACGATCGAGAGGAGCCTGCGAATCATCCCTGCTGCTGCACTGAATTGATGAAATCGTTCGGCCAGAATATTCGTCGTCAAGATGTTGCGTGATTAAATCACCAATACAGTCACTCAAATTTATACCACTGACATACTTCTTAACAATCACTTTCGCCCAGAAACCACAGTCAATCTGAACCACGCTGGCCACTGCTCAGACGCCATGACCGAAGACTACTGCGCAGTTTGGTTAAGGTGACTCGGGCATTTTGGTGCGCGCGCGAAATTATATTTTGAAAATAAATGCCGACGTTTACATTTCGGGTTTTGTAACTTTTGCACCTTCGGCGGAAAATTTATAAATATAAAAGGCTAAAAATGTGTTTTATATTTATATTCATTTCGGCTGATACAGTATACCGTCGGCGGATATGTAAACCAAGTTATAAAATAACTAAGGCCTTTGCATCAAGGTAAGGTGGTTAAGGATCATCTTATGCTTCTCTACTGTGGCAATGCAGCAGGCGACTTCATCGTAAAGCTAATGCTGCTCTTCCAATCGCTGAATCCACTTCCCCCGCTCATCCCTCTAATAACATCATCCCAAGCAAAGTATTGTGTTTTCTATTTACTGCAGAGTACAGTACGAGTACATAATGTTCTTACCCTCACCCACCTCGCTGTTTTTCATAAATTAAAAAGGTAAAAGTCTTACGTTTTTGTATATTTTACACTGTATTTATTTTATTTTATTATCATCGCCGAAGGATTCGGAGAGGGTATTGCATTTGGGTCCATTTTTCTGTGTCTGTCTGTTTGTTTGTTTGTTTGTCCGCACAGAACTTTTGTGTTTTTCTCTGCAACTATTTGTTGGATTGAGAGGAAATTTTCACCATTGATGAGACTATTCATGTGGAATGTTTCATTGATAGTTATGATGTCATAGGTTATGTGGTGTGGTATCCATATTGGAAAAACAGAAAAAATTTGGACTTCTGTATCTCTGAAACCACACCAAGGAAAAATTTGAAATTTGGCACATAGCAAGTACTCCATATGGGAATGAGTGATTCATTATGACATCATAGGTGCCCTCATTATGACATCATAATTGCATATGTAGAATTCCACATCTGATCAGTATGAAAATTTTTGAGGGTCATCTAGGGAGAAAAAGGTACAGTGAAAAAAAAAATTCATGACATCATCGGTCATATGATTCGGCAGCCATATTGTTAAAAAAAAGAAAACATAAAAAACAAAAAAAATTACCCCCGTGCGGGAGTGACGGTCATCTCTG
>CM068961.1:80105890-80119626 GCA_035128595.1 Eptatretus atami
TGATGGAGCCCCAGCCATGATGGGAGTTGGATCAGGCTTCACTGCACTTGTAAAACAAAAGGCACCCCCATGTGATAACAATGCATAGTGTACTTCACAGATATACATTAGCTGCGAAAACCCTTCCTTAAAATCTGAAAATGTTTTTGCAGAAAGTTATTGAGGCTGTTAATTTCATTCGTGCCCGAGCACTGAATCATCATACGAGTCAACCAGTTTATTTATTTGAGGAGCTGTTGATGACAACTCTACCCTCATGTCATCATCGGCTTTCAGCAGTCCTTGCCTTTGTCTTCATTGCTACTAAAGTAGAGAAACCTGATTCACATAGATATGTGGTGACAAAGGGAACAAGCATCTTTGAAGGCTCGCTGAGTAAGAAGTGGGAATGAATCTGTGAGTTTCATCCAGAAATCAACACCAACTCGATCAAATTCTTCCTTAAGACTAGCAGAGGACTGAAGATCAATCAGCTCTCTTTTGCTGGATTGTCATCTCTCATTTCTGACAGATCAGTGGTAAAAGGTCTTAATATCCATATTTCTGTAGGTATCATGTCTTCTGGAAAGTAGCCAGTGAAGTGATGCTTCAAGATGTTCAAATGTGCTGTGATTTTCTTCATTATTTCAGGTAACGCACCAGGTTCTTCACTATGGCCTCATCCAAGTTTGGAAAATTTGCAAAAAATTTTTTGAAGAACTCTTCGTGCCCATAAATCCAGCTCTGTCTGTAATGCTTTCATCTTTTCACTGCTTCAACGATGGTTCCTGATTTTCCCTGGAGTTGTTTGTTGACTTGGTTAAGATGAGTAAATATATCTGAGAGGTACCCTAAAGAGGCGATGAACTTTGAATCGGCAAACTTTTCCCACAGCTTTGAATCCTGGTCACGAAGAAAAATCTCTACCTCAGTACGGAGCTCAAACACTCGGTTAAGAATAAGTCCACGTGAGAGCCACCTCACCTCAGTATGAAGCAAAATAATTGAATGCTCAGAGCCCATCTCATCACAAAAAGCTTTGAACAAGCGGTGATTCAGTGCTGGCACGAATGAAATTAACAGCCTCAATAACTTTCTGCAAAAACATTTTCAGATTTTAAGGAAGGGTTTTCGCAGCTAATGTATATCTGTGAAGTACACTATGCATTGTTATCACATGGGGTGCCTTTTGTTTAACAAGTGCAGTGAAGCCTGATCCAACTCCCATCATGGCTGGGGCTCCATCAGTGCAAATTGAACCAACTATGTCCCATGTGAGATTGTTCCTTTCAAAGAAGTCTTCTATTTTCTGCATTATGTCAGCAGCCTTTTTGGTTTGTTGGAGAGTTTCACAGAAGAGAAATTCATCCTTCAGTTCTTTTCCACACATGTACCGGACAAAAACAAGCAGTTGTGAAAAATTAGCAACATCACAGGATTCCTCAAGTTGCAAAGAAATTTTTGCTGGGCTCGATTTGATCCGTTCAATAACTCGTGACAAATATCTTGAGACATTTGACCAATACGTCGATGAATTGTGTCATTAGAAAGGGAATGTCTTGAATCTTCTGTTGTGCTTCTTTCCACATACAAGTTCAACCATGTCGAACGCACAAGGTTTAATCAACCTCTCGGCAATGTCGTGAGGTTTCTTTGCCGTTGCTATTCGCTGTGCTACGTGATAGGAAGCTGCAAGCATTGGTTTCTTGTTAGATACGAAGCCATGTTTGGGCCTAAACCTAGCTCTCTTTGCCTCAAAGGTAGCACAGTCATCAGATGCATGGGCAGGATGTGTAGCTTCCAGGTGCTGTTTTAGTATTGAAGGTTTGAATGAGCCATTTCCAAGAACTTTTGAGCACAGCAGACACTGAGGCTCATCACACCATCTTCAACAATGAAGTTGAAGCCATATTGTACATATGAATCCAGGTAGGTACGTTTTTTAACATGTCAAAATCTGAAAAGAAATAATCATGAATTAATTATAATGTAACATTTTCCCATTCACTGAAATATGAAATTAATTTTTTTAATAATAATGGTATGAAAGATAGTTCATCCTCCCCATCCTATATGAAGGGGGAGGTGTATCCCTCCTTTCCCCCCAGGATCTACACCCATGCCACATAATTTTTGTAAAACAGGCTGACCAGGTATAGTGTATTACAGAATTAATACTTAATTTTCAGGTATGATACATTTACCTCCTGCCATGTAAATTGTTACCCCTGGTTGAGAATCACTGGTATACGGGATTCGAACTTGGGTTCCTCGCACAACGAGCCATTGACGGGCGAACCCAGAAGAAAAATAATAAAGTTTTCGCTTTACTATAAAATAAGAAGGTCTTTCCTCATTGATTGTATATTGTTAAAGTCAAAGCGAATTTGAGGAAGAAAAAAAAATGCAACAAAATCAATTGAAAGATTATTATTTATTTATTTATTTATTTATTTATTCACTTTAAAGTGCAAAACAAAGTTTAATAATTACCACATCGGCCATTTAGCACGCGCGTTCTCGTTTCAGCCGAGTAACTCGTACAATACCGTCGATGAATCAGGATTATATCAAGTAAATGATGTTGTCGTGTTGAACCCCAACAGCAGCATCAGGTGGGGTCCGCCCCGACAGGGCCGCGGTCCGGCAGGCAGCCAAGGTTGCAGTACCTGGTCGGTTGCTGCCGCATGGACGCGTCGAGCGCTCGAGCTGCTGGGCGGGGCCTGCGCGAGCGAGCCCACAGGAATGGCGCGAGACTCGCGGCGTCGCGAGCGCCGGCTCTACGTGGACTCGCCTGACGGAGGCTGGGGATGGATGGTCGTCTTCACTTCTTCTTGGTACACCGGTCGCCGTCGCCGCGTCGCTTGCAGCTTTGTTGCAGTGTTTATATTGTCACGACGCGATGTAGTCCGCGCAGGTGATCGCCAAGCTCGCTCCCACAGGTGATCGTTGAGGTGCACGGACGGTGTTTACATCGACCCAAGAGGTTAAATGAATCCGATCTAATGACTAATGTAACGTCGGCTTGTGGGATGTGGGATGTGGGATGTGGGATGTGGGATGTGGATGTGGATGTGGATGTGGGGTGGTCCTCCCCCCCCCCCCCCCCACACAAGTGTATATCCGTGTTGACGAGTGAAAACGTTACATTGATTCCTACGTTCCAGCTTGGGCTTTAAAAACGGTTGAACATCGACTTTTAAACTCGTTCGAGTGACGTCACAGTGAAACGTGTTGCTAATGAAATGACGAACATCTCCATTTTAAATGATTTTTGTTTGTTTGTTTGTTTTTTGTTTTTTTTAAACTTGCTAACAGCAAGAACCAGTGAACCCATGACGTGTGTTTGTTTATCCCAATTCTCTTTCTCCTAGAACCTGATGAAATGGACACTTCCACTCACTCGCCTGTCACACCCATTCCTTTCTGTCTGGTTTGGTTTGTGTTGTGCAGCACAGAGGAAGGAAAGATGAATGATGTATGATTTGTTCCTATTTTGGGAGGGGGAGGGGAGAGGGGTAGGTTCACTGTTTGTTTATGTGTTTATTTATTTTATTTATTTTCTACTTCCTCTTCTATCTCTTAAAATTGTCTTCTTGTTACTCCTCTTCCTCTTTTTAACCTTATTCCTGCTTTCCCTCTTCCTCCTCCTCCTCCTCCTCCTCTCCCTCTTTCTAACCATATTCCTACTCCTCCTCCTTCACTTCTCTTGTCAAGTATTCCTGCCAGAGGAGGGGTCGTTATTTAATTTTGCTTCCTTCCACCGACACACACACACACACACACACACACACAACACAGTGATGAAATTGTTGGGCCGATTGTAATGTTTGATATGTCCTCCCCAATGGCAGCCAGGCATACAATTCCTGCATCGTCCCACATGAGGACCATTTGGTGATCGAAATGTCAGACCTGCGCCTCGCCTGTTGACCTCGCTATATCAGTTGACAGCAACTTGAGTTTCGAACATGGATCTTCACGACTATAACTGTTGTTTGTTTATTTATTTTTAATTTCACATTCTAGACATGGGTGTTCCTGAGTTCCTGATTCTTAAGTCGATATTGTTTTTCTGAAGTCTGTGCAAAGAAAGCATAAGACAGTTGAGCCATTGTGGCAACCGTGGAGACCTCTCACTCGCTCAGAATGTCAAATAAGCACAACAAATAAAAGTTTGTCTGCACACGTCCCTTGTCTACCTGTTCCCTTGTACTCCATTGTCAGTTTGTCACCCATGGCTTGCGTCATCCAGCTCTTTCACACAGCTTCAGTTTAGTAAAGAGTGACAAACGTTTTCTGTGTGATCACGCGGCCTGAAAGCGACCCCAATGTGGTGCCACCACATGCATACGTCGGGGCATGTTACGAGCTTAAGATCCATGTAATCCCCTCTCCCCTGGCTTTGTCCCACTGATTGCGCAAGTGAGACTTTTAAACCATTTCATCCAACCACCACCTGCTGTTCACGAACGCAATGGTACATTTCTTCGGATATTTCTCAATGTTAGGGCAGTATTTGACCTTCCTTCAGTGGCAAGTGGGTTTTTATTATTATTTATTATTTTATTTTATTTATTAATTCATTTATTTATTTTGTTATTTCCTTTTAAGCCTTCTCACTTTGTGCTCCATGTAAGAACATGACTCGTATTTAATCTATGGAATGCAATTGACATTTGTACTCTTACTACTCTTACAATTGCTTTTACTATTTATTTATTTTTTATGCAGAAATCTAGGCTTGTGGAGGATGTGAGAGAGAAAGAGAAGAAAGAAGAAAAAAGAAATCTTGTGGCACAATACAAGCTAGCATGGCACTCAGAAGAGCACATATCTCCGCCAGGCTGGACAGTTTACATTTTGTATCCCACAATGGGCTGGATTCGGATCCGTACCTGAACCAATATCTAATCGGCTTGTTTTTGTCACCTACCAAGTTCGGTCCATAACTGTTTCACATTTAATGCTATGTATCGTTTTTGGGCCCTCTCTAAATAGTAAAGAATCACTTGAAAAATTATATTATCCAGATATGGAGCTTCACAAGAATCGAATCTATTTGGTCTGGTCACACACTCGACCTGTCCACCAAGTTTCATCCGAATCCGTCCATAACTCTTTGAGATATCCTGCTCATAGACAAACAAACAGGTGAAAACATAACCTCCATCCACCTTCGGTGGTGGAGGTAACAAGTTATTGAGTGGCAGGAATGAAAGGGAGAAGTAAATGTAGGGGTCATCAGTGAGAGTAAGGAGATTGGAGTTCGTATGGATGAAAACAGAGGTGATTAGGGATGACACTGAGAATACCGGAGAGAAGATCATTAGGCAATAGACACCTGGACGTCCCATCTGCCGGCATTAGTTGGTGGAGGTTAAAGATCCTCATCGTGTCCCTTGCAAAGAGTAGGTGAGTTATCACCGGCACCATGAACAAATTCAAAATGCCTGTCTTGATCTATAGAAGGCATTGCATCAGGGGCATAGCGATGGCCCCAGCAAATGATGTTACCCATGTCTGTGTGCTGAATATGAAAAGTCACCCAGGGAGTGCTTCGCAGACAGATCACTGACCAATTTTATTTCTAAATGACTCCCACTTTCGTGATTTTGCCATGCTTCCTTTATCTTTATGAATGTTCTCATTCTTCATCCTTCCCTTGTGATTGAACCATTTCATCTTTCCTGATTACTGATATTGTATCTTTAAATAGTGCTGACAGGATGGCCTAGACCCTAGAGGTACGCACACCTGCATCTCAGCTGTCTCACCTCGGTTTAATTCTGAGCCCAGCTATGAACTGCCATTATGGTGTTTCTTAAACAGGGTGATTCATCAATGTGTGTCGTCCTTCGGATGGATGTTAAACTGGGCGTCCCATCTGCCGGCATTAGTTGCTGGACGTTAAAGATCGCATGGTGTCCTTCAGGAAGAGTAGGAGAGCTGTTGCTGACACCTTGAATAGATTCCAAATTCCTCCCTTAACTACTACTGGAGGGCAATGATAAACCAGCCGGTATAATCCTTGCCAAGAAACTGCTTCAGCAGCACAGACCATCGTGTGTAACAGAATATGGCACATCACAATCAGAACTTATCTTATGCCACTGGGATCAGCGTCTTTGGCTTTGTGGTGAAGGTCTATTTATTTATTTATTTTGTTCATGATTCAATCTCATAATTCTCAGCTTGTGATAAAGCTTAAAAATCTCTACATTGCTACAAGTGATTTATTTTCTTCACCATTCACTCTTTTATAAAGTAATGTCCCATCAAGCAGCCAATAAGCTGTACGCTTCTTCAATGTCCTCAAATTGAAGAATGGTCATCGAGTCGGCCGAACTCATTTATTAATTACCTCCGCCACCGAAGGTGGAAGGAGGTTATGTTTTCACCTGTTTCTGTCCTTGTCTTTGTTTATCTGTTTGTGTGCAGGATATCTCAAAACGTTGTGGACAGTTTGGGTGTGTGACAAGAACGAACTGATTCGATTTTTTGTGAAGTTCTGGATCCGGATCCGACTACTAGATTATTTTTTTTTCAAGTGATTCTTCACCATTGAGGAAAGGGCCAAAAATGATATATAGCATGATCTCTCAAAATGTTGTTGACGGATTCGAATGAAACTTGGTGTACAGGTTGGGTGTGTGGCAAGGACAAATTGGTTTGATTTTGGTGAAGATCCGAATACGGATGTGGATACGAGAATTTTTTAATTTTCAAAGTAATTCTTCACCATTAAGAGATAGGGCCAAAACGATGTAGTTCTGTTTCGCATGATATTTCAAAAATGTAATGGGCCAGATATGTTCTCGTGGATCAGGCATTACATGGCGGAGGTATGCGCTCCATCAAGTGCCCTTCTAGTTTTTAAATGTTTTTGCAGTATACTTTGAAACAGAAAATTGCTTTGAATCATATGGAGGAAGAAATTGTTGCTTGATATTATCATTTCCTGCATTTTAAACACAATATATACATCTTACCTTGAATTGTATGAAATCTAATCTCTTGGAAGGGAATATGTGCCTTGCAGAGTCACTCACACCCAGTTTTGAGACACACAGTGCTTGGTTTTCCTGTTGCATTGGCCAAATTAAATAAATAAATAAATCACTGTAATTGGTTAACCATGTCCAAATATGATATTGGCCAAATAAAGATGGACACGATGAGTTTGACTATACCTGGTTTTCTTTGTGGGGTTGCCACACTAACTTGTTACACATGGCTTTGCTCCTTGGGATTGCAGGTGAACGTATTTGTTATGGGGACCGTGAAGTCTTTTGGCTTCTTTTTCATCGCTTTTCAGCAAGAGTTTTTAGAGAATGCCGAGAGGACAACATGGATTGGCTCCATCATGTCTTGCTTCGTCTTTCTGCTGGTATGGTGCTGTTACAAAGAATGAACTTTCAGGGTTTTTTTTGGAATACCAAAGTTTTAAGATTGTTAAAAAAGGCAAAAGTTACAAGGGTTGCCACCCTTGCCTTTTTGGAACTCTGCTATCCTTTACAGTTTTCTAAACTGCTGCACTATTTTGCTATTTGTGATGCTTACCTCACATGTGATGTGAAAAGCAGGGTGAAGCAATCCGTTCACTTTGTCTCTATTGACGTCAGTCGATGATCGAGGACCAACTTGATTTTAAATTGAATGTTATATTTATACAACAAATCGGAACACCAACCTTGAGTTTAGTAGTACTTTGGCTCTGAATTTGGCAAATTGTATGGAATCTTGTCCAAATTGTGCACAGAATAGTAATGTATTTGATTTTCAGTCTGTCTGCCCATCAAGGCAAACAAAATTGAATACAATTCCAAATGGGAAACTCGCTGTTTTTTTTTTAATGTCATAAAGGACACACAATAGCACAAACTAATTTAATATGTTAAATAAGGTGGTGAAAAAGACTGCATCAACAGCAGTAAACTTCCAGGAAAATGTTTTTCTACATCCTTTATCTTGATTGAATTTCTACATCCTTTATCTTGTATACTACAAGGCAAATCCCATTCTTCCACTTCCAAAAACCTCCAGTCTCGCAGTACTTGGACAACATTTTATGCCATTTTATGCCATCTTGAGCAATCAAATTTGCCACTCAAGCTCTCTGGCAGGGGAATATCGAGATTCAGACAAAATTGTGGCTCATAGGAAATATCGATTGTGCTTGGAAATGCAAAGCAAGAGTTGAAATTTTTTTTTAAAAGCCATCCCCATGTCCTTGGGTAAGCTGTTCTATGAACTGGAGTGGATTGAGTAGTTAATAACCTGTTTCTTTCTCCACTGTTGGTTAGGGTTTGATTCCCAGACTGGTTTGCTCTTGTGAACCCACACTTGGTAAGTGTGATGATTATGCCGAACACCTCTCAGCCATCATGAGTTTATGGAGGCCTTTGTCCTGCAATAGACTGATTATAGGCTGGTTTGAGGTTGAGGGGGATTGTAATGTCCTAAAATGACAACTTCATGAACTCCTTTGTGAGATATATGAATGAAGTAAATTTTTTTCCAAAAATGGAAGAGCAAGGCGATCGATGGGGAGAAAAAGGTAATGCACTGGCAATTTGGCAATGAATGAACGAAGCGGCAGAGAAGGAAGCACCACCAAATCTGAATGTGGCTCGACAAACTCACAAACCAGTCCAAATATATACATGAAGATACACAGTGAAACACATTGATGCATTACATTAATAGCTGAGCAAGACTTTGGGAACAGGTATCCTCAGATTTTGAAGTTTTTACTTACGAAATTTAAGATTTCGTAAGTATATTGATGACTTCCATCATCTGTTTGTGTGTTTGTTTGTGTGTGTGTTTGTTTGTTTGTAGGCACGATAACTCGAGAACAGAAGAAGCTACCAATGTCAAATTACAACAGTGATTCAGGAGGGTGATGGCTAGTGCTGATTAGATTTTGGTCAAAATCGGTCAAAGGTCAAGGTCACAGTGAGGTCAAATATTCGATTTTGATGGTTTGGTACAGAATCATCGTATAAACTTCTGGTTTGCGTTGCTACCTTCTCTAGAGACAGCTTTTATTAGACAAGGTCAGAGGTCAAGTTGACCATTTCGTAAGTACCAGTCTATGACTGCTTGTTTATTTATTTTTTATTTTTCTAAGAGCACAGAAGATCATGTCTAATCATGAAGGAATCCAGAAACATTTGTTTTGATTAAAAATATATTTCATAAAACCCATCAGTTTATGGAAGATGAATGACAGAACATGAACACGACAGTCAATTGCTGGAAAACAAATGACTTTAAAATAGAAGTCAGTTGTGGTGAAGATCAGTGAGTATAAATGTTCTTCCAGAGGTATGAGTTGCTAACTTGGCCAAGAATGAAGGACAAAATTATTCAGATAGCCAGATGTAGAGTTAGTGAGGTGATGGTATGCTTGACTTAAGAATGAGCAGTGAGTGACCTGTTTGATGTGTGTACAGCCTCGTTGGGCTGATTCTGGGAAACAGAAAAAGTAAATTGAATATCATAGATTACAAAAAGGCAGTGTTCATTCATATGTTGTGTAACACTTTTGGGTCGTTTTCGACATTCCACCCTCCCATGGTGCTATTCACTTATCTTTGGCGAAAAAGGGAACCACTTCTCTTCTCAAATTCCACATTCTTCCATGCTTGTACTTTCCATTTTGTATCAGCTTCAACAACATTCTGCCCGTTTTTATTGATGCCTGGACTTTAGATGCATCAAGCGTATGGCTTTCTGTTCTTGCTTGGAGACGCTGCATTCAACATACTGTATGATAACTCTTCTCGCTCAGGAGTAGATTTATCTCTATTTTTAACATCATGTATATGTATATGTATATATGTATATACAGTCATGCACCGCTTAACGACGGGGATACGTTCTGAGAAATGCGTCATTAAGCGATTTCGTCATTGTGCGAACATCAGCGAGTGTACTAACACAAACCGAGATGGTGTAGCCTACTACACATCTAGGCTATATATGGTATAGCCTATTACTCCGAGCATGTTGCTGCACTGAATATCTTCGGCAATTGTAACACAATGGTAAGTATTTGCATATCTAAACATAGAAAAGGTACAGTAAAAATATGGTATAAAAGATTATTTTTTTTCAAATGGTACACCTGTATAGGCACTTACCATGAATGGAGCTTGCAGGACTAGAAGTTGCTCTGGGTGAGTCAGTGAGTGAGTGGTGAGTGAATGTGAAGGCCTAGGACATTACTGTACACTACTGTATATTTTATAAACACTACACTTAGGCTACAATAAATTTTAAAAATATATTTTTCTTTCTTCAATAATAAATTGACCTTAGCTTACTGTAACTTGTTTTTTTCTTCATAAACTTTTTACTTTTTTAAACTTTTCATGAATGCTTAGGGGCCATGATGAACAAAACATGACATTAAATCAAGCACACAGAAAAATGATGCAATCACGATACGCGTAAACACGAGATGTATGAGGCTGCTGCGTAACACCGCATATTGTTTTACAGTAAACTTTTTTTTTTACAAGTAGAAAGAGTGCACTCTAAAATAATGATAAAAAGTACAGTCTAGTAATGCATAAACCAGTAACATAGTTTGTTATCATTATCAAGTATTATGTACTGTACATAATTGTATGTGCTATACTGTACTTTTATACAACTGGCAGCGCTACGACGGCAATGACATCACCAGGT
Organism: Eptatretus atami; assembly: GCA_035128595.1. Classification (NCBI taxonomy): domain Eukaryota; kingdom Metazoa; phylum Chordata; class Myxini; order Myxiniformes; family Myxinidae; genus Eptatretus; species Eptatretus atami. The sequence goes on from CM068961.1 coordinate 80,116,571, forward strand.
GATAGGAATTTTTCAGCTACATTATAATCTTATGGACCACCGTCGTATATGCAGTCTGTCGTTGACCAAAACGTCGTTATGCGGCGCATGACTGTATATATATATATATATATATATATATATACTGTATATGTGTATATATAATTTCAATTATTACTGTAGCAAAAAGGGCATTTATGCCTGGTGTTGGATTAATGGTGAGGGTGGTGGGCTTGGATCCTCGGTCTTGGGTTCAAATCCCACTTGGCTGTTGAATTAATACCAGGTGGGGTTAACTCGGCCTGTCATCCTTCCAAAGTCGGCAAAATGAATGCCAGCCTTGCTGGTATACTGTTGTCGGGGTGGTGACCCATCCAGGATTGTGTCCAATAGCCAAGGAGACTGCTTAGCAGCACCAACGCTCTGCACAGAGGATGATCCAAATGGATGGATGGAAAAAGAGCATTTGTTGTGAAGAATCCAACAACAACAACAACAACAACAACTACTACTACTATGTTGCATAACATACACTGAAACACCTCCCCCACCCCTCCCCCCCGATGATGCCTCCACCCAATCCTTGCATAACACCATAACAGTGGTCAAACAACCGAGCTGTTAGGTCAGGGTTAGGGTTTTTACCCCGTGGGGGTCTTCCGCCCCACGGGTCTAAGCACCGCTCGCGTTCTCTCTTTTCTTGTGTACAGTACATTTGAACGTCTATTTCTCCATTATTCGTGAACAAAATTCGATGAAAATTGGCAGGCATATACTAGATATATATGCACAGGCAGTAAACGAGCCCAAAGTGCGATTCAGCCCTTCGGGCGACAAACAGCCCTCTCGTCCCATTTTTCTAAATTGTTATTTCACGGTTATTAGTGAACGGAACCGAACCAAACTTGACAGGTATATTCTAGAGACCATTCCACAGGCAGTAACTGAGCCCAAAGTGCGATTCCAGCCCTTTGGCAAGAAACGCCCTCTCGGCCCATTTTTCTAAAATTGCTATTTCTCATTTTTTTGTAAACGGAACCGAACCAAACTTGACCGGTATATTCTAGAGACCATTCCCCAGGCAATAACTGAGCCCAAAGTGGATCCTGGCCCTTTGGGCCGAGAAACGCCCCTTTTGGCCTATTTCTTAAAATTGTTATTTCTCGGTTATTAGTCGATGGAACCGACCCAAACTTGACAGGTATGTTGTATAGATCATTCCCAGGCATTAACTGAACCTAAAGTGCGATTCCGGCCCTTTGGGCTGGGAAACGGCCTTTCGGCCCATTTTCTTAAAATTGTTATTAAAAAAAAACAAAGCTAAATGCGCTGGGCAACGCCCACCGCAGAATTAAGTCGCAAATGATGATATGAGACTAGCCTCACTCTTGTGAGGTGTTTATGGTTTCTTTTTCTGATGCGATGAAATCTTACCGAATGTCAAAACTATCTGTCGTCCGTGCTATCGCTCACCTGAGAGTTGTATTAATGGAATCCCACGGGGTATGTTCGCAATTCGAACTTGTTGAAATAGCATGTGAAACAGAACTACATCGTTTTTGGCCCTATCTCTTAATGGTGAAGAATTCTTGTAGCCAGTATACATCCCTCTGCATTCTGTAATACAGTGTATGGATGGCCTCTTACCAAACTGTCTATGACATCAAATGTGTAGGTAATATCTCTTATTATGATGTCTATGCCTTAGCCTTTAACCTAGTTGCAAGTGGTAAATTTTGCAAACCAACTTAATTTGGCAGCATTCATTATTTGCCAAAGTTTTGATGCCCTCAGTTGTCATTGGAATTGCAGCTGCATCATGCAATTGACACCAGAACGACTACTACTATTATGCATGCCCAGCTAAGGGTCGTAGCAACCCCTTCAGGGGGTGACCCTTTTGCACTTGTTCCGTTGGGACAGGGCAGGGGGGTCGTGAGTTTAGGGCAGGAATTTTGGAATTTCTTTTTTTTGTCCAGGATGCCAGTGATAGCTCAACTACTCTTCACAAAAGCACACCATACAATATTTAGCATCTGCATACTAATGCTTGCTTAACCTCCATCCAAGGATGGCACACATTGATTCACCCTACCTGTGAAACATTAGGATGACAGTTTATAGCTGGATCGAGATTCTAACCCAGACCAGACGCTTATAAGAAAGTGTGTGTGTACCTCTCAACCATCCTGCCATCCTGCTAGCCTGTTGACACCACTACTTCCCTATAATTAATATTCTTTTATTGTATACAGTACCTGGAGGGCATGTAAAATGTGTTTATCCATTCTCTGGATGCAGGACAATACTGAAAGCTGCCCATGTTTTTGTTTGGAGCAGGTGGCTAATCTTTTTTTCAATTTTAGTCCTCTTGGAACCATTGCCTGTGGAAGCTGGGTGAGATGGGCACTGCTGTGCTGGGTGCCCTGCTTGTGGCTTGTGGCTTTCTTTTCACGACACTGGTTAACAGTGTCACTCTCATATACGTCACTCTGGTGTGCTCGTTGGTAGGTACTGCAGTGGCATGTGGGACTCCTTGCCACACACGCTTTAATTTATTTTCTTGTTTTTTTCACAACATTTTATTTACATTGAAGTATTTTGATGCTATACCGTATGCGGCAGTCGATCACTGCATTTTTCTGCAGTAAACCCTCAAATATCACGGGGGCGAGGTTCCTCTAAAATGCCGCAATAGTTAAAACCACAATCGTGGAAATCCAGGGCCAATGGGAAAAGCGGGGAGTTCGGTTGCTAGGCTTCGAGGAAATATAGAGGAAGGTCGGCCGGCGACAGCCAGAAATAACCACATCACAATTGAAACAAGAAAAAGAGCAATCAGAGATTGCAGACCTTCACCAGGACTTGTTTTGTGCGGTGTATTTTGGTGTGGCATTTGTGTACTGGTGTGTTACGTAAGTAATAAGAGGCATAATTAGAACTGCCACTTTATAACTGCTGGCAGTGATGACCGGGTACCAAGACGTCCCGCTTTGATGTAACCCCGCTTTGATTGGACACCTGACCCTGACCCGTGACGTTTTCATTATTATTCCAATTGATTAGAATGGGATTAA
>CM068961.1:80137207-80150014 GCA_035128595.1 Eptatretus atami
AGGCTTCACTCTTACTACATCCCACGTAAATATTTCATTAAATATCACCAAAAAACCTATAAAACAACGTAGTTGCACTCGTTCTAGAGCTATTCACTGACCTGAGTAGGTAAAATAACTAATCTAGATGCACAAAAAGCTGAAGAAAAATGACTCGAGGAAACACAGGAACGAGCAGCCACGTCTGCTTGTTGCTTTTGATGGTTGCACCAGTACATCATGCGCATGCGTGTGGGGGATGGGGAGAAGCACCATTTTCTCTAGACAGAAAGGGTACACCATGTTAAAGGAATAAAGGGCTGACAACTGCCTCTGCAGTGCGGTGAGCCTCCAAAATTGATTTATCACCGCTGAAATTTTAAAATACTATCTTATTTCCTTCTCTGATTGAATGCCCCCATCCAATGGATGCCCGGGCCAAGGCTCGCCCCCCCCCCTCTGCACGCCACTGCTGCTTTCACTTGTCTAAATATTACGCACAACCTGCAGGCTGTTTGTCTGACAGAATGGTGTGCAGGTAGCTTGCCTATCTTTGAAGTAGTGGTAGTTTGTGGTGCCTCAATTAACCCAATCAAGTTTAACCTTCAATCAAAATTATTTGGAATGCAATTCCAAGGTACATATTGTTAAGCAGGCAGTCCATACAATGTACAAACATTCTTGATTAAAGTATGCAGAACAATTTAAGAAAAGACAACCTGAAAATGTGAATCTTGTCACAAACCATTAAGGCATGTTAAAATTTACCAAAAATCTTTCCAATTTTCATAGTTCGAAATTCTGCACTTAAATGGTTTGGCCAACTATTTTTATGGAAAGTATTTTTATTTATCACTCTTCCGAGTTCATTACAAACTAGGTATTTGCATGTAGGTGCTCTCGGCTGAATCTGTGCATCCTTGTTGATTCCTGTAAAAGTACAATGATATCTTTTAATTTTCTTGTCTGATGTCTAGCATATGTACGTCTCATTTATGTTTGATATCTAATACATACGTCTGTAGAACCGACTCCCTGTGTCTGTTTAATTATGTTCTTCTCTCTAGTCTTTTAAGCACACCATTACCTCATTCTTTCTCCCACATCCACCTCCCATCTCTTCTACTCTTGCTGACCTCCCATTCGGTGATTGATTAGATTCCTACTACAAAACGACTCGTTGGTGTTCTCACCATGAATTTTTGTCTCGAATAATCTCCCTTTTATCATCAGTCTGTTCTGTCTGTTACTCTCTGTTGTTTGGCTCCCCCACGAGCCTACATTGTGGTGGTGTCAGAATGGTTGGAGTGTTGGCTCTGAGTCTGGGAGGTCGGTGTTTCGAACCCTGGCCGAGTCATAGCAAAGACTTTAAAAATGGCCGGTACTTCTTCCTTGCTTGACACTCATCGTTTACAAAGGATAAAGCACGGGCAAACAACCATATGTTGGCAACCACTGCACAGGCTTGATGGGCCTAATGGCCTCCTCCTGCAATGTGGTTCCTTGTAAGGGAAATCATGTTACATTGTGTGGGGAAAAAAACAAGAAAAATAAAAAAGTTGTTTTTCAAAGGGTATGAGGGCATGCTGAACAGGAATGCCTCCTACTCTTTTTTTCTCCAAACCAGGTAAAGATATTTGAATGAAATAAATTGCAGTCCACACATCAATTCTTCCCGTCACTGGGTGCAAAGTTTCATGATTCTGACACTAGACGTCTCAGTGCTGCATTAGTCAAGATGGCAGACGGCAGCATGACATCGGTGTGAAGTGTGGAGGTGATTATGTTGAGAAATGAATACGCACCATGGTCTTTGTTTCATTCCAATATATTTACCTTTTTTGGAGAACAAGAATAGGAGGCATTACTTTTCAGCACACTCTCGTACCAATGTGTATTGAATTTCATTATCGGAATAGCAACAAACGTGCAAACCAATTTAACCAGCCTGATAGTTACAAGGTGAAAAATCTAGGTGTGTTTAATCATGGTTGCCTTTTGCAGCCAAATATAGCCGTTGACATGTGGCATGTGAATAAACTGGGAAAATGAACTTGTTTATAATATAGGACCTGTCCAGACAACAACCATACTTTGAGACGGCAATAAACTAGAGAGTTCATTGAACAAGATACCCCATGCAGTGTTCAAGAATATACTTTGATTTTAATAAAGTAATGATTTTAAAGGTTGTTTAAAAAAATGCAGAAGTTTATTGCCGCTGGAATAGAATGCAACGTCAATCGGAATCACACATGTCGTCATATCGGCGGCGTCTTCTTTGCCCTCTCACGTGCCACAGCCTCTCATGCTGTGGTTCTTGGAAGATATATAGCATGTTTTTGGAAGTATTATGAAGGTGATTTGCATTATACAGTGTTCAGGTATATAATTCAATTTGAATAAAGGTTTAAAGGCATTTAAATAAATTAATTCCATGTTTTACCCAGTGTCTATTACATCACCCTATCTAACAGATTACATAAGTTATCCGTGCCCGTTGTTTGTATCCTTTATGATGTCCTTGAAACAGTAAGTTTCCTGTTTGGAATGATTTTCAATTTTGTTTGACTGCCGGACAGGAACACAGAGATAAATTATCTCACTCCTTTGTGCATATGCACGAGCAGGACAAATTCACAACCAAAGTATGGTAAAATGAGAAACTTGACTTCCTATTCATGTTCCGATTGGTGTTCAAAATATAACATTAGATTTAAATAAATTGTTCCTTGATCATAAACTGATAAGACAGATGGACAGACATGAACCAATTGCTTATCTCTCTTTTTGCTTCGCACGTGTGGGATAATGAGTGTAACCTCGGCAAGGGATATTGAAAAGGTCAGACCACAGTTTCAGCTAGGAATGTGTAATTGGTTCAGAGTGCCGGTGATAACTCACATACTCTTCACATAAAACATCGTGTGTCTTTAATGTCAATCTGATGCACATCCATAATCTCTTCCACATACACTCATTATTTACCATGATGTTCCTTTAATGCTCATTGTTGCTAGTTTTTGTATTATTTATTTTTTCTTCCTTCTACACTACACCCACCAGCCTACTCTGCCCCAAAATCCTTGGGAGTTTGTACGACTGTTGCTCTTTGTCGTTCAGCTCGTCCAATGAACCGATACCTTTTGTAGAAATAAATTATCAGTACTGGCAGATGGGTCCTCCAGCTTCACATCTCTGCAGTGGACGGCACACACATAGATACCTTGTTTCCCTGCATGTGAAACACCAGGATGAGAGTTTATAGCTGAGTCGAGATTCAAACCCAGGATAGACGGCTCAATGGCGAGTTTGTTTCGCATGAAGCTATCCTCCCAACCCCAAGGAGTGGTGGGCACCAATCAGTCAATGACTGACCTTTTATTTTAATTTCCAGTACTGCATATGATAATGCATCATGATAAGAGTGATTTTCAAAATGGAATGAGATACAATATTCCAAGAAATTTTAAGTTTTTAAATTTTAGAATATTTTCTTTTTAATTTCAAACCTCAAATTATAATGAAAAACAACAATATTCGTATCAATATTCATTAATACAAAATAATCTGTTTTCATTCCCACAATAGCAATACAGTTATTGAAAATGAAACAAAACTTCACGGAAAACAATCAAATGATTCACGATAAAATTATATCTGAAAATAAATATGCATGATATAGCAGCACGTGAAATGCTTTGTGGAGGAAGCCACACCTTTGTGGGTTTGCGATTGCGAGTGAAATTCCACAAAGCATTAATGTATATATATATATCATACAGTGCAGTATGTATGGATATATATGAAATTCTCCTGACTTGGACCAACATCGTGATGATATTATCATCACGATGGCGTCATGCCTGCCAACCCCGAAGGGCATCCAGCAGTTCATGTGAGGAAAAGTCAAAAGCTGTCATCAAGGAGATGAAAAGTGAAGCAACCGACCTGGTTTCGCCCTTCCAAAGGCTCATCGGGCAACATGTCGCTGTTCCCTGCACTTGGTGACTTTTGAAGCCCTTTGGGCTTATATGCTGGCACTAAAAAGTCACCAAGTGCAGGGAACAGCGACATGTTGCCCGATGAGCCTTTGGAAGGGCGGAAACCAGGTCGGTTGCTTCACTTTTCATCTCCTTGATGACAGCTTTTGACTTTTCCTCACATGAACTAAAGATATCCTTTGGGTTGGCAGGCATGACAACATCATGATGAGATCATCATCACGACATTGGTCTAAGTCAGGAGAATTTCATAATTTTATATATATATATACTGTATATATATACTGTGTATATATTATGTATCCATCCATCCATTGGGGACCACACTCCGTGCAGAGCGTTGGTGCTGCCCAAGCAGTCTCCTGGGCTATTGGGCACAATCCTAGACGGCTCGCCACTCTGGCACAGGATACCAGCAAGCTGGCACTCATTTTGCCGACCACGGAAGGATGACAGGTAGTCAACCCCACCTGGTATTAATTCAACAGCAAAGTGGAATTTCAACTCAGGATCCATAGGATCCCAAACCCACCACCCTAACCATTATGTCAACACCAGGCATATATTATGTATATATATATATATATATATATATATATATATATATATATATATATATATATATATATATATATATATTATTATATATTATGTGCATATATATATATATATATATATTATGTGCGCATATATATATATATATATTATTTATATTTATATTATGTATATATATATATATATATAATGTCTACATATATATATATATGTATATGTATATTGACACCTCCCATGCTCTTCTAGCCAAAGAAGCTGCATAAAGCAACCAAGAAACACCACCAAGTTAAGCCTTTAGCTGTTTCAAACACCCAGAGTTCCTCCACAGCTGTAAAGACATTCACAAATTGTACACACATGAGAATCCCAATGCTATACACCCCCTCAGTTGCCAGACCGGTTTCATCAGTAATTGGCGAATCATTAGCGACAGTGCAGAACAAAATGCATATCAACGTGGCTCCCAAGCATGTACCATGTGCAAATGTCAAAAGCAGTCAATATATGAGTTATATAGAAAGACCCACCCACCGGTCCAGCAGTTGAGGGGGTGTGTAGCTTTGGGATTCTCATGTGTGTACTTTTTGTGAATGTCTTTAGAGCTGTGGAGGAACTCTGGAAATGGTTTGAAACATCAAAGGGCTTATCTTGGTAGCCTTTGTTGGTTACTTTATGCAGCTTCTTCAGCTAGAAGAGCATGGGAGGAGTCGATTTATTTATATAATCCGATTAGGTGAGAGCTGATTGGTTATTCCCTCCATTCACAGGTTCGAGATGTGGGTGGGTCTTTTATTTATACATGTGTATATATATATATATATCTGGTGCAAAATGTACCATACTCTATTTACAGAACATTATTGCTGCCAAAGTAGTTTCTTGGCAATGTTTACACTGAGTGGTTTGCCATTACCTTTCCAGCAACGTTTGTCCATGCTCTCTTCTTTTTAAATGCTGAGTGTCAAGCAAGGACACAGCACATAAAAAAAGGCTTTGATAGGACTCGGCTAGGGTTTGAACTCACAGACTCAGAGCAGAAACTCTAACATATGTGTGGCCATTTCGCAAAAATGTGTGGCCAACTCATAGAATCATCGATAGTGTCTTTTTTTTTCCTGTGGATTACAAGGTGTTACTGCGTTGTACACCTCTCACTGACTTCGACAACTTCAACCTGACATTTCAGTTCTTGAAAGATCCGCTTTGTTTCAGTGTTGAAAAGTCATCCGAAGAACTTGTAAATTTAATTATCGTGAACATGAGCGAGTTCGAGACTGACATGCTGTTTCTACCAGAGCCAGCAGTTACATCCACAAATTCACAATGAGTCTCTGTCTGAAATGTAGCAAAAACTCTTGGAGGATGAACAGTATCCTACCCTGAAAGCCGTCATTGCGAAATTGTTCTTGATGTTCGAGTCAACGTGGCTTTGCGAGTCAGCGTTTTCTTCTGTGACATATAAAGTCGAAGAACCGATCTCGCCTCATTGATGTGGATCTGAAGCAGAACTGAGATGTGCGTTGTGTTCAAATTTTGAGTTTCAGTTTTTTCAATTGGTGAGAGAAAAATAATGCCAAATCTCTCATTGAAATTTCATGCTTTTGTAATTTTGAAAGTTTTTTAAAAACTTTTGTGTTGTGTTTATAATTGATCTTGACTGTCATTAGAATCCTGAAATAAATTTATTTAGCGAAAATTTTCTGGTTTTTTTTGATAGTGTGGCCATTTCTATGATCGACTGGCCACATCCATGGCCAGGAAAAAAATTTGGTTGCCCACCCCTGCTCTAAACATTGCACCACATAGTCTGTTTTCTCATTCGGTACATAATGTTATGAACTGCTTATTGGCCCCAGTTGGACTTCGGAGCTTATGGCTTTGGTCTCGGGAGTTTATGGATTTGGTCTCGATTTTCGTGTGCTTGTGTGCGTCCGCAACCATATCTCGGACATGTATAGACCGATTTTATTTGTACTTGCACAAAGCCAACACATGATGGTATACATTTGCACGTGATGTTTTTTTGACAGAAGATCCAAGGTGGCGCACAGGCATCCATCTTAGTTGTAAAAAAACAACAACAAATAACCAGTGTTGAACAAGTCCTCAACCATTTCTCAGACAAGCATTTACCGGTTGTTCAAACTTTGCACACAAATATTGAATGATGGTTTCTATATGCACGTCATTTTTTTTCAAGATCAGATCCAAGATGGCCGACTGGTGGCCATTTTGTGACTTAAATGTGTCCCAAACCATTTCTCAGAGATGCATGGTCTGATTTCGATCAAACTTGGCACAAGCACAGCACATGATGGCATATACGTGCACCTCACTTTATTTTGCGATCTGATCAAATATGGCTGACTGGTAGACTGGTGGCCATTTTAGTTGTACATCAATCTGGGCTAGTCTTTAACTCCAGACAGCAAAATTACTAAAACAACGGGGTCTATGACATTTTATGTCTTTTTTTTTTAACCTGTTTTACTAATAATATGGTGAATTTGTGAGGGATGGAGATTCATGATGAGAATAATTGGATTGCAATCTAAATTGTTGTATCTCATCGAAGTTTTTATAATAATTTGAGTTCCTTTACAAGGAACTTTAATGCAGGAGGAGGTGATTGGCCCATCAAGCCTGCACAATGGTTGCCAACCTCTGGTCATGCTCCATCATTTTTGAATGCTGTGAATCAACCAAGGAAACAGCACGTACCATTTTTATAGTCCTTGGTATGACTTAGCCAGGTTCAAACCGCTGACCTCACAGAGTTGGAAAGGATGCTCCAACCATTCCACCACCGAGTCCGATTTAAAGTTTTTAATATACTACCATCACTGAGTTTTAAAGCATCCAAAATATTTCATTGTTCATTTGGGATTATTTATTCATATCGATGTGGCTGAAATCCAATTTATTGTTGCTTTTATTGTATTGTTTAGTACAATGGACTGTCTCAAGATGGAGGACAGCTTGTAAGGTAATTGGCACTGTTGCCAATTACCTCTGTGTAATGTGGAAACTCTGTGTAATGATGCTATGGAAAAGAAATTTCAGACTCTTATTGATAGAAATCACCCGCTCCACTCTTGTAAGGTTTTTCATAGTTTAGGAAAAATGTGACCATGGATTCAAAGTAGTCGATTGAGAAAGTTTTTTTTTTATTTTTTGCTCTCTTTTATGAGGCAATACATCTTTTCAAGATGAGTTTACTGAAGGTATTGCAGTTGGATATCTGTGTTTTTTATTAACCTCCGCCATCGAAGATGGACGGAGGTTACTGGTTTCACCCCTGTCTGTTTGTTTGTTTGTGAACAGTATTACGGAAAAACTCCTCGACGGATTTCGACGAAACTTGGTGGGGGGATTAGGTATGGTCCAAGGATCATGCCATTAGATTTTGGACCTGGTCCAAATCCAATATGGCCGCTATGGCGGCCATTTTAAAAAATATTTGAATTTTTGTTTTTGCATTTCTACATGTTTTAAGTGATTTCCAACCAAAAAAAAAATTTGTTAGAAAAAAAAAAAAATTGCAACTTTTTTTCAAAAAAATTTCGATTTAATTTGAAAAATATTTGAATTTTTTTTTGCATTTCTACATGTTTTAAAGTGATTTCCAACCCACCCAAAAAAAATTTGTTAGAGAAAAAAAAATTAGAAATTTTGCAACTTTTTTTTCAAAAAAATTTCGATTTTATTTTTGGGCATTTCTACATGCGCGTCGATCTAGTTTAGTTATATCCATCGTGGTTCAGTAGAGTCTGATCCGTTTTGACCTACAATGAATAGGATATCAGGTTCACTTAAGTGACCCAGCAGTATTGGCGGCGGAGGTTTTGCACTCTACCGAGTGCTCCCCTCTAGTTGTTTATATGTGTTTGTGTTTTTGAAAAGCATGTTTTTGTGTTAAAGTTTTTATCCTTTTTTTTTTTCCTCATAGTCATTTTATGAAAACTTCTTCAAATTGCATTAATCATAAGGATTCAATTGTCATGTGTAATGGATGTATTTGATGCTGCCATGAACCTTTGGAGAAGGTGTTTCATTGGCAGTGTTTTGAATTATTATTTTGATAATTAAAATGCCATTATGTGATCGTGAATTTTTATGACGAGCAGAGTACCCGCCTTATGGGCGTTCTTGTTCCAAGCATGCAACACGTTCCTCAGATGCATACCTTTATTTGGGCAGTGTATAGGTAACTGACAGCTCTGTATATGCAAAAATATTTTTTTTATCCGGGTTACCTGCATGAAGCAAAAACATACCTACTGTTTATAATTCCAAACACCTCACTGTACTGGAAAACGTGGGGACAGAAATACTGCACTGTAAATGGTGGAGACTTGTAATACCCTCCCCCACCTGGAGGCGGTGCTACATGATACACATTTACATCGATAATTTGCATCCACTCCCCCCAAGACCACTGGCAAGAATAAAACAGCTCCATACATTAAATGGGGTCGTGCTGATCGTATGCAGCAAGTCTGGATGTAATCGGCCCACAACTGTAGGAGTAGCGCGACAAACAAACCTACAAACAATCACCGGTCCGTTAATTACAGTGAAGATGTTTATTGTGTTTTTGTTGCATTTTGATGTTCATGTAAGACTGATCGATGTTTGTGTTAATCTTTTATATAAAATAACTCTGAAGATACATTTATTGTTTTTACATGATCAATAAAATAAATCAACGTCTCTCTTCGTCTTAGTTTTAGTTTAAGTCTCCAAATTATTGAATAGTTCTATGCCCCATCCAGCTCTCCCATTTTCTTGCTTTATCATTTCTGCATTTGTGTTAAAAAAAATAAAAACTGTGGAATCGTTGGACAAAAAAAAAGCAACTGTTGGCAGAGAGTTACTTAACCAAGACAGGAAAGAACTGTGGAATATTTTTTAGTATACAACATCCTAAACTGCAAGTTCAGAATCATGTTAAATTGTAGAGAAGATAACAGCTACTTTGAAATCGTCAAACACTGGCCTTGGTTCAACACCTTAAAAATTCACATCACACAGATGCACTACAGTATAAAAGGGAGGGTTTGCAATTGTTAAAAAAAAAAACAGAAAAATAAATAAAAGCTTAGGAATGGGTGGAGAAGATGACTTGTGGCAATTGGAGGAAAGAGCAAATGACAACAGATATGGTGAGTGGGATTCACAGATTAAGGAATGGAAATGAGCATCAAACTTTGATTTGTTGAGGGTAACCAAGTGTGTGGTTCCGGAAGAATACATGACGTGCGACCTGGAAAAGGGTTGGGGAAAGGGTCAGACTATATTATATAGACTGAGGGGAATTAAGGGGTGGCTGGAGTGATACCAGAAGAGAGGAAGTGGAGAACTGAAAAGCTACCAACCTCCGAAAAGAACAGCCCTTGGGACTCAGCCTCCTGCTAAGAGATGCCAAGAACTAAACAAGCCTTGGATTCAATCACCACAAGGGCAGCAGAATCAAAAGCAGCTGCACCATCCTAGTGTGGGAGAGTCATACTACTGTACATGTAATGTCAGGTGAAGGTCTGATACAGCATAATGAGCTGTGGATGGTTCAGTATGGACTTAGCTCTGCAGAGAATACCAAAGTATTGACCAGCTTTAAAGGCCAGCTTCGAAGATAAGGTCGAGCTGTGCAAGACCGGTTATAACTGATAGTGAAGCTTTGGAGCTCCATGGACTGCACCTTACCCAGTGGTTGCCCACAAAAGTACACTGAGGAATTCATCAGCTTATGCTTATGGAAGGACAGAACTAACAGCTTGGTGTGGAACATTTCTGCATTGAAAGACATGTTTAGGGAAGTTCCCAGTGACATATCTTTCCAGATCTGCAGAGAATCCATGCTCAGCCTGCAAGCTAGGTGTGTAGGATGATGTTCTGCTTCGGTGTGATCAGTTGAAGAACAGTTTCAGGAATGTGAAGTGGAAGGGCTATTGAAACAAAGAACATGGGAAAATGCACAGGAGTGAATGATTAATCACAATATGCAAGGACAGACAGAGAGACAGAGAGACAGACGTGACTGCGAGAGATGCAACCGTGAATGCACGCGACACCTAAAATGACTTGTCTTGAACAGGTCAGGACATAACCAAACAAAAGTAACAGTGGAAAGAAGGGGGAAGCACATCTACAGCAAGGTCAGGGGACAAAATAGAGGGAGAAAAATGAGGGGTAGGAGAGGATGCACAGGGTGGACAGAATGTATAGAGAAACAAACTCTCAAGAAGAAAGAACTGGTAATTTGGAAAGAGGTTGGCTTGGGAGGGGAGGGGAGGGGAGGGGAGTGGGATTAACTGGGGTAGAAAAGAACATCGTTTTGGATTGGGGATGATCTAAGATGGTGTGAACAGCTGTCTTGAAGACCTCGAGGGAAGAATGAGATTGAAAAGAATGAGGAAGTTGATTCTACAGGTGTGAAAAAGAGGAACAGATGAGTGGAGGTGAGCAGTGATCCTGGATTTTGGGACCAGGAGTTAGTTGCTGGGCTGGTGGACCACGTGCACACGGTGTCACATTCTCTCTATCGAGTGCAGCCTGTGGCTGCTGGTTGCATCATTGGTTGGGACATGGCTGTGCGCTGATGCAGTGTCCTCCTTACTAGTACACTGGTACTCATTTTGCCAACCTGGAAGGATGACAGGCTGAGCCAACCTCCTGGTGTATTAATTCAGGCGGCCAACGGGGCTTGAACTTAGGACCCTAGGATCCCAAGCCACCACCCTAACCACTAAGCCAACACCAGGCTTGGTGTCACATTAAAATATGTCCAGTGAAATCCGAAGGATTATTCGGCAAAACTATGGCTGTTATACAAACATAAAGGTATAGTAATGCTCAAAATATACAAGAGATATTTGACATCTATAAGTCAAAGCAGATGGGATAGCTTACCTGATGGAATGGTACAGAGGCAGCGCTCATGCCTACAAGCTGTTTACTCTGAGTTTGGTTCTTGGCTGTTGTGTTGCTGCTTCAGAGGCACGGGGTTGCTTCACATAGCATGCTGTTGCTTGGATATGCATTGAGCTGGGTGTTCTGTTTGCTAGGATTAGTTATTATATGTTAACTAATCCCACTGTGCCTCAAGTGAACAGAAGGGGAGTTGTAGCCAGAATCCATGCAAAATTCCTGCCACCTTCAGTCAAATGGTAGCTCTGGCTAGCCAGTTCGTGAAAATCTTGGACTTAAAACTTCTCCTGGCCAACCCTACAAAGGGCATCATTAAACATCTATTGACTAACTCCTAGTAAATGACACCCCAAGCTCAATGCACATCCAAGCAATGGTGTACTTTGTGAAGCAACCCCTTATCTCTGAAGGCATACCAGACCAGACTCGGTAACATAATGGCTAGTGTGTCCATTCTGGGAGGTCACCGGTTCGAAGCCGACCCTGGTTGAGTCCGACCAAAATCTTTCAAAATGAAACTTGCTGCTTACTTGCTTGATGCTCATCATTTAAAAAGGATAGTGAATGGACAAACAACCATAGCTTTGCAATCCTTCCATGGCCTTGATGGGCCTAATGTCCCTCTCCTGCATTGAAGTTCTTTAAAAGGGAACTCGTATAAGGTGGGAGTAATTGAGGCCATTACATAATATGCAGTCGTAGTAGATGGGACATCCTGCCTCTTGCAAGGTGTGACCCCAACTAAATGATACTCACTGGCTGCCTGTCGAGTGTTAAAATGTCATGTGAGTCGGGTGTGAACTGAAGTTTTGGAGACTATTAACGCCTTATAATTTGTGGCTATAGAAAAAAAAAATACTGAGATATCTTTGAGACCATTAATGCTATTTCATTTTGAGTCTTGTGAATCATGAATATGACAATCTCTAGCTTAAAAAGACATTAATTAGCTTAGCACAACTTGCCAAATGCAATTATAAATTTTGGAAGTTCTGAAGGAGTCTGGATTTCCCTGATATTTTGATTTGATTTCATGTGAATTATTAAAGAAATGGGGATTGTAATCGATTACGAAAAAGAGAAGTGTGTGTGCATGCGCGTGCGTGCGTCTTGGTTGTTATATTCATAATTTGGGTTTCAGAATGTGGAACGGAGTCCTCCCAGGACTCGAAGTATCTCCCATTGTTTTGGTGAAGGATCGTGATTCATGGGCCAAGATGTGAAGTTGTGTTCTCAGAATTTTGTTCTGAGGGCTCTTTTCAGGATCGTCACTGAGCCCCGGACAGCCTCCAACTGTAATTTGTTTGTAGTAATGTTGTACGGGATGTTTTTTTTTTTT
>CM068961.1:80171438-80184607 GCA_035128595.1 Eptatretus atami
CTTTGGACCTTTTAAAACCCTTTATACCTCCTTCGACCCTTTTGACCTTTACACCTTTAAGACAACTTCGACCCCTTGACCCTGTGACCATTTAGACCTGTAACTATTGTTAAAACATACCTCTTGGACCACTTAGATGAAATGACCTTTTAGACCCCTTGACCAATTTGACCCAATAAGACCACCAATACCCTAAACCCGCAAGACTCTTTAGAACATTTAGACACTTGAGGTCCCTAAGACCAAGAAGACCATATAGACCCTGTTAAAACCATTAGACCCCAAAGACCCGATAGACTCTATAGAACCGTAAAACTCCGTTAGATCCTTTAGACCAGTGATTCTCAACCAGGGGGTAAAATTTACCCTCAGGGGGTAAAAATTTACATAGGGGGTAAATATATCATACCTGAAAATTAAGTTATGACGATTTTTTTTAGCAACTTCAGACAAAATCAATAACACTTATCATTGTGATGTGAGACAGACAGCACATACAGTAATACATGATAACATACAGACTCTCACATTCTATACAGACTCAAAAATCAATTCCCCCCCTCCCTCCCCCCACTGCAATTTTCTCTGTTTTTTTAATTTTTTCTTATGAAAAATATTTTTGGTGGTTTGAGTGTCAGGAATTGATTTTTGGGCTTATTCTTTGTTTTAATAAGTTTTTACCTGTTTTTTTTGCACCTGGCCAAAATAGATAATTTATTCTGCGTTAGTTTTTTGACAAAATGTATTTTTATTGGTGTACAAATATATGATATATATATATATATTTTTTTTTCATTAAAAATTTAAGTTAGGTGTTAGGGTTAAATACTCACTCAAATGTATTTTTTTCTTATTTAAGTTAGGGTGAAATACTCACTCAAATGTAAGTTAGGATTAAATACTCACTTAAATGTATTTATTTAAAATTTAGGTTACGGTTAAATATTCAAAAAATACAAATACCTGTGGATGTATAGAGAGAGAGAGAGTCTCGATCCCGTCCGGTTTTTGTTCTGGACGTGTACACTCAGGCCCAATGTATGTGTGTGTGTGTGTGTGTGTTTGTGTTGTCTGTCTCTGTGTATGTGTGTGGATGTGTCTGTGTGCCTGCATGTATGTGTATGCCTGTGTGTGTTTGTGCCTCAGTGTCTGCTGTGTGTGTCTAATTCATTATAAATAAATAAAAATCAATTTCATATTTCAGTGAATGGAAAAATGTTACATCTATCTATAATTCCAGCAATCTCTGTGTGTCTGTGACCGCTGTTTCTCGACAACCACTGGTCTGATCTAATTGAAACTTGCCAGGTATATTGCTGGGACCTGTGGATGTGCCTTTTCAAGGTTTGATATTAATCGGACAAGCTGTTCCCAAGTTACGGCCATTTATTTGCCAACCAATGACAGGATACGGTGCTATGACATCAAGATTGACGTCACAATTCTTCTTCTTTTATTTATTTATTTTTTATATTTTTTTGCACGATTGACGTCACAATTCTTTTTTTCTTTTTTCTTTTGCACGTACGGCCATGCACATACGGGCATGTACTAGTTATAATTAATTAATGATTATTTCTTTTCAGATTTTGACATGTATAAAAAATGTACATACCTGGATTCATATGTACAATATGGCTTTAACTTCATTGTTGAAGATGGTGTGGATGAGCCTCAGTGTCTGCTGTGCTCAAAAGTTCTTGGAAATGGTATTCAAACCTTCATACTTATAAACAGCACTGGAAGCTACACATCCGTGCATGCATCTAATGACTGTGCTACCTTTGAGGCAAGAGAGCTAGATTTAGGCCCAAACATGGCTTCGTATCTAACAAGAAAACCAATGTTTGCAGCTTCCTATCACGTAGCACAGCGAATAGCAATGGCAAAGAAACCTCACGACATTGCCGAGAGGTTGATAAATCTTGTGCGTTCGACATTGTTGAACTTGTATGTGGAAAGAAGCAAAAAGAAGATTCAAGACATTCCCCTTTCTAATGACACAATTCATCGCAGTATTGGTCAAATGTCTCAAGATATTTGTCAACAAGTTATTGAACGGATCAAATCGAGCCAGCAAAAATTTCTTTGCAACTTGAGGAATCCTGTGATGTTGCTAATTTTTCCAACTGCTTGTTTTTGTGACTATGTGTGGAAAAGAAATGAAGGATGAATTTCTCTTCTGTGAAACTCTCCAACAAACAAAAAGGCTGCTGACATAATGCAGAAATAGAAGACTTCTTTGAAAGGAACAATCTCACATGGGACATAGTTGGTTCAATTTGCACCTGATGGAGCCCAGCCATGATGGGAGTTGGATCAGGCTTCACTGCACTTGTAAAACAAAAGGCACCCCAGTGTGATAACAATGCATTGTGTACTTCACAGATATACATTAGCTGCGAAACCCTTCCTGAAAATCTGAAAATGTTTTGTCAGAAAGTTATTGAGGCTGTTAATTTCATTCGTGCCGATCATGAATCAACGCTTGTTCAAAGCTTTTGTGATGAGATGGGCTCTGAGCATTCAATTATTTTGCTTCATACTGAGGTGAGGTGGCTCTCACGTGACTTATTCTTACCGACGTGTTTGAGCTCCGTACTGAGTAGAGATTTTTCTTCGTGACCAGGATTCAACTTGGGGAAAGTTTGCCGATTCAAAAGTTCATCGCCTCTTTAGGGTACCTCTCAGATAATTTTACTCATCTTAACCAAGTCAACAAACAATCCAGGGAAAATCAGGAACATCGTTGAAGCAGGTGAAAAGATGAAAAGTATTGCAGTCAAAGCTGGTATTATGGGCACGAAGAGTTCTTCAAATTTTTTGCAAATTTTCAAACAACTTGGATGAGGCCATTGGAGAAGAACCTGGTGCGTTACCTGAATAAATGAAGACATCACAGCACATTTGAACATCTTGAAGCTCACTTCACTGGTTACTTTCCAGAAGACATGATACCTACAGAAATATGGATATTAAGACTTACACCACTGATCTGTAGAAATGAGAGATGACATCCAGCAAAGAGGAGCTGATTGATCTTCAGTCCTCTGCTAGTCTTAAGGAAGAATTTTGATCGAGTTGGTGTTGATTTCTGGATGAAACTCACAGATTCATTCCACTTCTTACTCAGCGAGCCTTCAAAGTGCTTGTTCCTTTGTCACCACATATCTATGTGATCAGGTTTCTCTACTTTAGTAGCAATAAGAAAAGCAGGACATGCCTGAAAGCCGATGATGACATGAGGGTAGAGTTGTCATCAACAGCTCCTCGAATAAATAAACTGGTTGCCTCAATGAAGAGTTCCCACTGATAATTATTAATGCTTCTGATATTTTTGTTTGATCTTGTTTGATATAAGTGTACTGTATGTTTTTTTTCCTTTATCAAAGTTTATTTTGTGCAAAACCTTAATAATAAATTTGTGTTCCATCTTCTTTTTTTTGTGCCTCCATGCCGGCTATGCATTTTTTTGCATGGGAGTAAGGGAGTAAATGGCGAAGTACATCAAGCCGAGGGGGTACACTGGGTCATGAATCATGATATCTCAAACAGTAAGGGACAGATTTGGATGGAACTTGGTGGATGAGTTGGGTAGGTGACAAAAACAAGCTAAGCTAATTACATTTTGGTTAAGGTACGGATGCAGATCTGGCCTATCAGTAGGATACAAAACGTACACTGTTCTGCCTGATGGAGATATGTGCTCTACCGAGTGCCATACTAGTATTTAGTTCTGAAATGGTTTCTCCCTTTGCAGTTGTTGCACCTCATCATCGGGAGGTTGTTTTTCTTTCACCCTCTCATAAGTTGGTCCACAGAAGCCATACTGCCCTGTCTTACTGCACCTCCAAGTTAGATATTTGGAGTTGATAGGCAGTAACACACCTTGTTTCCCATCTGCAGGCATTCACTGGTTGATGTTAAAGAACCCACAGCACCTTTTGAAAATAATTGGCCATTTTCTTTGTCAGTACCCTGGTCAAATTGTAAATTCCTGCTGTGATCTACAACTGTACCCCTATAAACTCTGCAAGCAGTAGCCAAGTGCCACGTAAGCGCGATGGTGACACTCCTTGTTAATGTAACTAAATATTTGCTCTTCACTCACCTCCATTCATGAGTTGTCTTTCTCCCACCCATGAAATTGCCTCCACATGTCTGTCCACTCTTTCTTTGTTGTAGTACTTGAATGAAACATACCTCATCATCTCTGTTAGTTACTGTAATATATTCTTATTTTGCTCACGACCCTATATGATCACCAATTCTTGATTTTATCAAGATCACATAACTCATGGAATTGACTTGACCCCTCCTCCGACAACACAGGAGGCCTTAAACTTCATGGGAGGTTAGGGCCTTGTCTCTGGACATAGCCCAAATCTTTGACACATCTGGCATCCTGCTTTGAACACCAAGTTCTCTGCTGATGGTGTTCAAAGCTATTTACATTCCGTACTTACTGACCCTTTTCACGTGCACAAACAACTTGTAGCTGTTGGTGGCATTTTCTCATTCACTTTCCCAATGGAGCCTGGTGTGCCTCAAGGCAGTGCTTTGTGTTCCAATGTGCTCTTAGTTTACCTAAATGGCCTCTTTAAAATCGTGAAAAGCTCGTTTATTTTAACCAAATTGCTTATTATTTACCTTATGCTGACCATCCTCATTTATAACATTTTGCAGAAGTTGGTCCAGTGGAGAAACCTGACGTTAAACCAATAAGCACATTCTGCAGTACACAGATATCTTGCCTAATGTGGACTGCCTTGCCTCGTATAATAAAGTGATTGCAGCTTGTTTTACCATGAATTATTATAGATTGGTGTTAGCTCAATGATTAAGGTGACTGGCATAAGATATTTGGGTCATGAGTTTAAGCTCCTGTTGTTTTGTTGAACTAACACCAGGTGGGTTGACTCAGCCTGCCATCCTTCTGAGATCAGTAAATGGCTACCAGCTTTGGCTGCTGGTTACAGGGGTACATGCATCAGCCATGCTTCTAGCCAATGATGCAACCAGACCCATAGGCTGAATATGAAACAACAACAACAACCATGAATTATCCTATTAGTCTGGCAGATGCTTGGCTCAATGTTGTTTTGGGGTTTGAATTTTTTTTTTGTTTTGTTGGTGATTTTTGCTTCCCAAGATCATCAATTTGAAAAATATTTCACTGGATTTCTGTCAGCATTGGGCAATTTGAGATAATTAGCATAAAACAAAATGGCCACCAAAATACCAAATTATTCCTGACCAAATATCAAATGGTCTTTAAGTTTTGTCACGATGCTACATATTGTTACGAATTTGGAATTCGATTGCACACAACATACAGGTTCCTTTAGTCAGCTATGTCGATAAGTGCTTGTTCCCTAGATAGCTCACCTTTCATTGTTTAAATGTTCAGAAATCGATTAGATGCACTGCGGATCGTTTAATAGTTAGGGAACGAACAATGGAGACATCCTCCCCCTCTTCTGCGAAGAGGAAGAACCACCCTGCCTCCCGTGACTCATGATGTCAACAACTCCCTCCCACCCTGGTTGAGCGGGGGATGGATCATGAGGGCATGAGTCACGCTGGGCGTGGAGAGGGGGGGGCGGAGAAGGATAAGAGGAGATCTTTTTCTTTTGTTCAGGGGCAGAGTTGGAGAAGGGAGTTGAGGGGAGTCGTTCAGCAGACCGTCGGTCCTGCTTGGCTTGCGTTAGGGTTGAGGCCTTCGGAAGCTTTTTGTTTCGGCTGGCTCAGTGAGCTCGGCTGAGGCCTGGCTCGGGAGGAGGCTTTTGAGCTTTTTGCTTTGATGGTTCCGTGAGCTTTGGCTTCTGCTTGGCTCGGGAGAGCTTTTTGCTTCAAGCTGCCCTGTTTGGAGGAATTAAGCGGTCGCCGTCGCTCGAGCTGCGATGTGGCTTCTTCTTCTTGGTTCGTGGAGCTCTTTGTTCTCCATTTTGGTTCCCGGCTTGGTGCGACTCATCGACCTCTTCTTGGAGGTGGTTCCTCGGGGAAGCGACGCATCGACGGGAAGGATCGGCGCTCATCTCACCAGCACGTGTTGAGAAGTCGGGAGGATTCGCGGGACGTCGGAAGGATCGCGCTCCGGCGATTGTCCAGCTCGCTCTCACTGGAGCCCGGGTCCGAACAACTTGAAGACCAACGAGGTGTGAGAGGTTGAGATAGGTTCTGGTTTCAGCTCACCTGTCTCCGAGCTGGAGCCTTATTAAAGGCCTCTGCCACCATTTCTTGGGTGTGTGTGTGTACGTGTGTCTGTGGGCCCGTCTAATAAGTAGGAACTGCTGTTAAGTGCAAGTACTGTACATAATAAGTAGACGGTTGTAGTTTTTTTGTCGTGCTTTTGTTGCTTGTATAATTGCATACGTGTTTTGCCTTGTTTAATTGCATACGGCTTTATTATAATAAATGTCCTTGTGTGAATGTAAACCTGTTCGTTGCTCCATCCCTCATTGAACTGCCCATCTTGCACTCGGAATATAGTTGGTTTTAAATAGCCGATAAATAGAATCGGGTCGGGAGGTCGGGCGATAATACCCGCTCGGTTATCCAGAACGGAACGGACCGCTTAAGCGGTTCGTGTCCAAGCAGGCCTTCGCCGAGGTACGGTCCCTCGGTAGGTTACCGCGCGGGTACTTAGGTATATCGATATTCGGCGATTACCCTATTTCGCGGGTAGAATACGGACTGGGCCGTGGTGGGATTAAACACACCCGTGACTGGTTTTGGCGTTGTTCCATAAAGTCACGACTGGATTGTCCGTTCGTGGGCGAAGTGACCCTATTGGTTAGACGCGGTTGTTCGCACGCCAGCGGGCAGGAAATCTACAACATTTTTCATATTTCACTCAGGTCTTCACTATCAACAAGTTTGAGGTCGCATAATCAATGTATTGTTTGTATCATGTGGCTAATTTGCATAAACTAAAGATGGCCACCAAGTACATCTATCTATATTTATATTTATATATATATATTACTAAAACCTCTATTCTTGTCATAAGTATGTATGTATGTATGTTCCCGAAATACAGCCAAAACGGTACACGATAGCGCAAAAATTTTAGGACCAACTTACTCACCATGCGCCTGCGGTGTGCAGTATCAAGTTTTGTTCAAATTGGGCAATTAAAAAATTTATTAAAAAATCAATTCCCGATTCTGTCAAGTACTCTTCGGGAGTATTTGATCAATGCAAACAACCTCAGCGGTATTGTTCGCTGGAGCTATCTTTTTCTCTTTTTTTTTTCTTTTTGAAATGTTTTTTTTTATCAACCGCTGTCACAACGGGAACCCAACGGGTTCACGGGTCGTCTAGTATATAATATTACTGATGGACTAGTTTGAGCCAAGCAATTGTCGGTCGATTAAAAATATTTCAAATGCATTCAGATGTATTATTTTCTCAAGCTGTTTCTTCCTCCAACGAGCAACATACATTGAACTTTAAAGGACAATGATAAAATAAAAACTTTCTGAATAGAAGAAATTTAAAAATATGTAAAACTGTGCAGAAGTAGCGACAACTCTTTCACAACTGGTATTTAAGCAGAGTTGAATTATGTTCTTCATATGTTCACTTCTTCCTCCTCCTCCTCGTCTATTGTTGTTCTAGTTTGATCACTACACCATTCAATTGGTCAATGCATGGCAAGAACAGAACATTGTGCATGCTCGTTTTATGTGGTTACATCCGCATCCTGAAGACTTGCACGAGCTTTCACTTGAGCACGTGCACCTGATGAACTTTAAAATATTATCAAGTGTTTGGGGAACATCTGCAGGTACTGTTGTTGGCAGCAGTGACTTTATCCTCTCTTCTGTTGTCCATCCATAGTTTGAGGGCTCTAACTTTGGTGGATGTAATTGTGGTGCATTCTTCCAAATGCAAGTCTGCAAATGAACATGCTGAACATTCTCAGAGAATGCCTCTGTAGTTGGTGGCAGACAGGCAAGTTTCACAGTATTTTTCTCCCTGGGTCTCCCAATTCACACATGAATCATTGCCTCTGACATGGAGTTGGCCTTTGACTGCCCATAACATGCAGCAGTGAACTTTGTTGCCTGTCCCATCACATCAGACCAATCAGCCTCAAAATTGCCCATCATATCCACAGGGACACAACTTTTCAGCACTTTCAACATTGTTTCTTTTTCTACACCAAAGCATGCTGCCACAGTCTCACACCCAGATAAAGCATGACCTGCTAACATTGCAATATTTCTCTGCAGTGACATTGATATCAATTACAGTTCTCTCTTTCATAGGGTATTCCATCACCATTGGTATCTGTAAACCTTCATGCAGATAATGGTAAAACAGAAGGTGGTACCCATCTGTGTCATCCGCAAGAACAGTGACATGTTTCTGCTCATCGACTGCAACTTGTGTGGTCTGCTTGCACAATGATATTGTCAGCTTCTTCAAGAGTAGTTGCTATATTACATCTCTGTGACCACACCAGCACAACTATTTCTACAGGTGTTTCCTCTTTTCCTGGTATCACGAGCTTGTGCTTTTCTGGATTCTTTTGGTTAAAATCTGCATCATTTTGAAGGTATTTGCAAACGATATGTACCAATTGCTTCTTGTTCTGAGTGACTGTAAGGGTAAGTTTCTGAGAGGTCTAACAAGTAAGCCTGGTGTTGGCTTTATGGTTAAGGTGGCTGGTTTAAGATATTAGGGTCTTGGGGTCGAGCCCTTGTCGTGCTTTTAAACAACACCAGGTGGGTTGACTCAGACTATCATTCTTCCAAGGTTGGCAAAATGAGTACCAGTTTACTGGAAACAGGGGGCACTGCATCAACGGCACAGCTGCACTCCCAGCAATGATGCAACCAGCAGCCACTGTGGAAAATATGTGGTGGTGAGGTGTTTTTAAGAACATGGTGGTGAGGTGTTTTTAATAACGTGGAGATTACCTTGGTGGTGAGGTGTTTTTAATTGATGTTGATGGTGAGATGTTTTTAATAATGTGGTGGTGTGAGGTTGTTTTTAATGACGTGGAGATTACCTGGTGGTGAGGTGTTTTAATAACGTGGAGATTACCTGGTGGTGAGGTGTTTTTAATGATGATGTGGTGTAGATGTTTTAATGATGTGGTGGTTGAGATGTTTTTAATAATGTGATGGTGAGTGTTTTTAATGACGTGGAGATTACCTGGTGGTGAGGTGTTTTTAATAACGTGGAGATTACCTGGTGGTGAGGTGTTTTTAATAACGTGGAGATTACCTGGTGGTGAGGTGTTTTAATATGTGATGGTGAGATTTTTTTATAATGTGGTGGTGAGGTGTTTTAATGATGTGGTGATTACCTGGGTGGTGAGGTGTTTTTAATGATGTGGAGATTACCTGGTGGTGAGGTGTTTTTAATGATGTGATGGTGAGATGTTTTTAATAATGTGGTGGTGAGGTGTTTTAATGATGTGGAGATTACCGGTGGTGAGGGTTTTTAATGATGTGGAGATTACCTGGTGGTGAGGTGTAATGATGTGGTGATTACCTGGTGGTGAGGTGTTTTAATGATGTTGGAGATTACCTGGTGGTGAGGTGTTTTTTAATAACGTGAGATTACTGGTGGTGAGGTGTTTTTAATGATGTGGTGATTACCTGGTGGTGAGGTGTTTTAATAACGTGGAGATTACCTGGGTGGTGAGGTGTTTTTAATGATGTGGAGATTACTGGTGGTGAGGTGTTTTTTAATACGTGGAGATTACTGGTGGTGAGGTGTTTTTAATGATGTGGATGTGAGATGTTTTTAATAATGTTGTGGTGAGGTTGTTTTTAATGATGTGTTGGTGAGATGTTTTTAATGATGTGGTGGTGAGATGTTTTTAATAATGTGGTGGTGAGATGTTTTTATGACGTGGGAGATTACCTGGTGGTGAGGTGTTTTTTAATAACGTGGAGATTACCTGGTGGTGAGGTGTTTTTAATGATGATGTGGTGAGATGTTTTAATAATGTTGGTGGTGAGATGTTTTTAATGATGTGGTGGTGAATGTTTTTATAATGTGGTGGTGAGATGTTTTTAATAATGTGGTGGTGGGTGTTTTAATAACGTGGAGATTACCTGGTGGTGAGGTGGTTTTAATGATGATGTGGTGAGATGTTTTTAATAATGTGGTGGTGAGATGTTTTTTAATGATGTGGTGGTGAGATGTTTTTAATTGTGTGGTGGTGAGATATTTTTAATAATGTGGTGGTGAGATGTTTTTAATGATGTGGTGGTGAGATGTTTTTTAATAATGTGGTGGTGAGATGTTTTAATGATGTGGTGGTGAGATGTTTTTAATGATGTGGTGGTGAGATGTTTTTAATATGTGGCGGTGAGGTGTTTTTAGCTCGCCTGTTCGAAGAACAGAGAGCTATGCGATACCCCCGGCGTGAGCGTGAGCGTGAAAATGTTAAAGTTTTTGTGTGCAAGTTATTTCCTTTCCAATGTTTTTACTACCACACTTTTTTACTGATTATAATATACAAATACATATTAATGCTTTAAAATTATTTGGATCAGACTTCACTGCAATGCTTTATAAAAAATATTATTAGACTTGTCT
Organism: Eptatretus atami; assembly: GCA_035128595.1. Lineage (NCBI taxonomy): Eukaryota > Metazoa > Chordata > Myxini > Myxiniformes > Myxinidae > Eptatretus > Eptatretus atami. Next base: position 80,182,005 of record CM068961.1, read on the forward strand.
TTTAAAAACGATAAATGTATAAACAGGCGAGCATTGGGTGGCTTTGACACCACTCTGGTTGTATTATGTGGGGGTGAGGTATTTTTGTTATGTGGTGGTGAAGTGTTATAATGATGTGGTGATGAGGTATCTAATTGCATGCTATTTTGTTAAAACAAGCCTATACCTCTGTAACTGTGTGTGGTGAAGTGAGCATAGCCAGTCGATCCACACTCGTGCATATACCAGCAAATACAAGAAGTCGCTTCGCTGATGGGGACAGTAATAGGGGGGGGGAGAAAGAGGGAGGAGGGAGAGAGAAAGCGAGCAGGTAGGTGTAGGGAGAGGGGGTGGGAGGCAGAGAGGACGACGGAGGGGGAGTTAGGAAGGGGAGGAGAGAGTGAGAAAGGGAGTGGGGGGGGGGGGGAAGACAGGTGAGGCGTGGAGATGGTGTTCGCAAAGAGATATTAATATGTGACGCTTAATGACCGAACACAAGAAAAACAACAACAAAAAACCTTCAGAACAGCTGTACACACAACAACACAACAGAGTCTATAAAGTAAAGTAATCTGCTGGCACATCTGCAAAAACTTTGATGTGCCAGTTCCAAAAAAATTGTGGGAACATGAACCAAAATAAATCACAAAAAACATTGAAGCACCGCTCATGTATGATCTAATGATCCCATCGAACGTGAACATTGAAAACAAAGCATTGCAACCAGATATCCTACTTAGATACAAAAAGGGGAAGAAGGCATTGCAAACTAAGGTTAGCAGTGATTAGGGCATATCAAAAGAAGGCATACCAGTGATTTGGGACGAAACAATGCAGATATCCTGAAAATGACCAAACACCAAGACCTCAATAATGAAGTGAAAAGATCCTGGAAACTGCAGAATGCCAAAGTTGTACCAGTGATAATTGGAGCTACGAGAATGATTATGAAGAACCCTACAGAGATATTAAAAACCATCCCTGGGAATATTACTTCGAATGAACTACAGTTGGAAGCTGTCCGGGGCTGAGTGACCATCCTGAAGAGAGCCCTCGGCACAAAACTTTGAGAACAGAAAACTTCACCGCTTGGTCCGTGAATCGTGACCCCTTACTGAAATGAAGGTGGATACTTTGATTTCACCCTGGAAGGACTCCATTCCACATTCTGAAACCCCATATGTATACACACACACACACACACACACACACACACACACACGCGTTTATTAGTATCGACATGCATGTTTTTATCAATGCATATCATTTTTGGGGAGGTTTGGTAAAAGTGGGCAAAGGAGGTTTTAGGGTGAAGAATATAACACTGACCACCCAATATCCCTTCCACAGACCCTCTCACATGTACGTCATACTCAGCACAGATGTACACAAGCACACATCCATACACAAGTTATCTAGCAGTCCTGCCAACATCCCTCTACCCCTCTATCTCAAATGCTTCTAGGTAACTATCTTAATACAATTTATACATGTTGACTGTTTCTGCTGCCACTACATTTCCAGGGAGACCATTCCATGCATGCATTAACTGCAGTATGAGTGAAAGACCTTTGCCTTCATGCCATCTTAACTCTCCTCTTCTTTCCTCTCAGGCTAAAACCCTGGTGCTATCACTGTCTATTCTGCTGAAGAACATCCCCTGCGTTTATTCATTTGATACCCTTCATTATCTGAAACATCTCTATCATATCCCTTCGTAATCACGTTCTTTAAATCTTGTGTCTTTCAGTCGCTCCTCGTAGCTGAGTTACACCCTCACCACTGCTTGCACTCATTACACCCTCATCACTGCCTGCACCCGTTTCACCCTCATCACTGCCTGCACCCGTTTCACCATCACCACTGCCTGCACTTGCTACACCCTCTCCATTTTCAATCACTTCTGCAAACTCACTCCACAAATGCAACCAACTTCTGTCGACAAGTTCTTCATTCACTCTGATTCCTGCTGCAAAGTAACCATATGTTCCTTCAACCCAGCAATAACTATCCTCATTTGAGCTATTTCCTCACACCTCCTGATATAGCCCACATCAAGCATCTATTGCACCATTTGTAATCTTCTTCTCTTCTCCTTATTTCTCAATTACTTTGCTCCTTGTTACCACGTTTCTAACTGAACTGACTTAACCGCTTGATTCAGAGTGACAAACAAGTAGGCCTCAGGCTGACAAATACAAACTAACACCATTACCTCCTAATCTGCTACAAACAGAACTGCAACCTTAATTACTACCAAATACACAATACTTGGCACAAGATCACGATAACAAATGCGAAAAACAAGAGAATATCAGCGATTATCGTCTTCTGACATCTCTGACATTTCCATGCGAACCCTCAACTGGAAGTTCTGAAAGCTCATACAGAAGCACCGGAAGGTGGAGAATTGTAGTGCGCAGCTCAGATTAACAACGAAGATGTTTTTTCAAGTCACAATCAAGTGTCGAGTCATTTTTTTTCAAGTCACGTCACAAGTCGTTATAGTCAGATCTTAAGTCACTTCATCTTTACTGTACATACTACAAACATGGTATGGGGTTGTCCATTCTTTTTCTTTATTTTGTTGAGTGTACAAAACGTACTGCACTTTTTCATAACCA
>CM068961.1:80186862-80199947 GCA_035128595.1 Eptatretus atami
TCCACCCCCGCCCCATCACTGGCAGTTTCCAGATGATGACCAGCTTATGGTGCCCTTCAGCTTTTATGGCTTTTTGTAAGAAATTTTACAAAAACAAATGTTTTGTTTTTAAATATTATTGCTGAATCTTTAAAGCATGAGAAACAACAATAATTTCTTGTTTTTTTGGCATTGTCATTTTGGAAAACCATGGATTTTGGCATTGGGCCAGGATGAATGTTTTTTTATTGTACGACCATGCATTTCAGCCCGAAGGGCCAAGATGCATGTGGATTTGTTTAACAATCTTTCTATGTTCACGTACTTGCTGAAGTACATGTGCTGAGCTTTGCTGTGATGTTTAGATTTTTTTTTAGGTAGAAAGGTATGGGCTACCCTTATGCATACTCACCCCTGAGCTGCCAAGCTTGGATTGTAATCTCAGCCGATTTAGAAACTAACATTGGTGTTTTTGCAGGCAAAGCAATACAGTGACGTGTGTCCTGTCCCCTGGATGGGCATTAAACTGGACGTTCCTTCTGCTAGCATTAGTTGGTGGACGTTAAAGAACCCGTGGTGTCTTATGTGAAGAGTAGGTGAATTATTGCCAGCGCCATGAAAAAATATTCCAAATTCCTATTTTCTTAAACAGTTGAATGTCAGGCCTCGCCAGTTGGTTCTTGAAAAACTTGGGTCAATAAACGTTTCCTGACCGACCTTGCAAGAAAGTGTAAATTATCTGTGCCATTAAAGCAGTAGTAGTGGTACTCATAGTAGTTGATTTTTTTTTGTTTTGTTTTGTGTTTTTTTAGAGAAAACATGTTTCTCTGTTTATCAATAGAAAAACAGTGTTGTCTCAGTTTGGTGTTCTGCTGTTTCTCACAAGCTCTTGTTCTCTTTCTTTTTTCAGGTCTGCCTCTTCTCATCCTTACCAGGATGTACAAATTCATTCAGCAACTCCATCCTTGCGAACCCAACAAATTAAATAATTTCTGCTCACCTTCACTCCTATCTACCCTTTTTCTCTCATCAGTTAAATTACATTTCTGTCTCCATCTGTTTACATTTTCCCCATTAAGGCTTCAAAGTGGTAGCTTTACATTGTCTTCCATCTCCATCCATGACTGTTTTCATCCATGCTAACTCACCCCCACTTTCTTCCCATGACTATCCTGCCTTTCTTGTATCCCATATTCTGTTGGTATGAACATTCCATATCTGCCTGTTACTCACTGCCACATTGCCAGTGCAATATCCCTTCATTGTCGGTTATATTGTTGTTTAAACGTTAATAAATAAATACAAAATGAAATAATCTTGTTTGTTATTATTTCCCCAATGTGTATTTATACTCAACATCTTTATAAATGTTTAGGCCATGATGCAGACTTCAAGTGGCTAAGTCAATAAGTTAAAGGGCTTTTTCAATAAGCAATTATTAATCAGTAATTATGCCTACGCATTGTGGAAATTAAAGTTTTCTACTCTGTTGGACTTCTGGTTGAGGGTTTGTGTGGAAGTTTGAGCTCCATATGGTAGAACACGATAAGTGCTTGTTTGTTGCTGTTTTTCGTATTTGTTATCGTAATTTTGTATCAGGTGTTGTGTATTTGGTATCAGTTAAGGTTGCAGTTGTGTTGGTGACTGATTGGCAGGTAATTACACTTTCCAGAGGAGAGGGCAATGCATTTGGGTCTGTTTGTTTGTCTGCACACAATGTGCTCACGTTGGCCACAAACGCCACCGAGTGGCAGCCAGTAGTACACATTATTTTTTTTCAACCTCGTACCTCGATCGAGTATGTACAATTAAAATGCGAGTAAGTCTAAAATACATCCTTTAACACTACACAAAACAAGTCCTGGTGAGGATCTGCAATCTATAATTGCTTATTCTAGGTTTATTTGGAAGCGTCTGGCTAAGACCTACTTGTTTGTTGCCCCTAGTCAAATGGTGAATTCAGAGGTGAGGCTGTAGTGAGTGCAGACAGTGGTGAGGGTGTAGCAAAGGAAGACAGTGGTGAGGGTGTAGCAAGGGCAGACAGTGGTGAGGGTGTAGCAAGAGCAGACAGTGGTGAGGGTGCAGCAAGGGCAGACAGTGGTGAGGGTGTAGCAAGGGCAGACAGTGGTGAGGGTGTAGCAAGAGCAGACAGTGGTGAGGGTGCAGCAATAGAAATACTTAGGAATGAGAGCAGAGAGACAGTTTTTTGTGGATGATGAAACTATTAAATATGTAGATTCTTCATTCTGTAGGAAGCATTGTAGGCACAGAGTTCTGTGCAGTTTTTAAAGAGAAAGAGTTAGGAATATTGAAGGAAGGTTAAACGACATCTTATCAGGTCAAGGGTAGGAAGACTTTGGTTGTGGTACACCGAGGAGTGGGGAAAGTTTACTCGGAGTGAAAAGTTAAACATATTCTATCCTAATGCCAGGAGTTTAAATAATAAGAGAGAAGAGGTTGAGGCCAAATTAGCGAGGAAGGAGTACGATATAATATCTGTAAGCAAGACTTGGTTTAATAAGGAGATTATTGGATGACAGGATGAGAAGGCTATAAAAGATGTATCGTTGTGATCGGATGTATACTGCATAGGTGTGATAAAAATGTCAAACGCTGTGATAAAATAGGATAGAAATATGTGATGTGAAATCCTCAGTGCTGAAGCTGAAAACGAAGGCTAAAAGAGGAAAGAGAAGAAAGGCAGAAAGAGGAACACAGAAGAAGGAAGATTGAAGAACAACATTGAAAAAATATAACAAAGCAGAAAGGAAGGAGAGGCAGACAGAAGAAGGAAGATATAAAAAGAAGAAAGGCAGGACAGGAAGATAAAGAAGGAAGACAGAAGTAGAAAAGGAAGACCAAAAAAAATGGAATAACGAAAATCCAGAGCAGCAGAAACTCACCAACATCAGGAAACAATAAAAAGATGTCGTGCAGAGCATGATACTTGCAAAATCCAGCCCCCCTCTCCAAAGGTTTCCATGGATACATCGAATTGTCCATTTCATTAAGATTAAAATTGACAATGTTAATAAAAGCTCGGGTCAATCAGAAGAAAATTGATTATTTTTCAGATCAAATTTGATGATTATAGAAGTTTGATCATGAGTTGACCTTTGACCTTTTGACCACAAAATAATTTATTTCGCAATTCAGTGATGGACTATGCAAATCCTGTTCAACTCTCAAGTTAATAGGATGTAAATTGATGATTTTTCAGTTGAAAATTGATGATTATAGAAGTTTGACCTTGGGTTGACCTTTGACTTTTTGATCTCAAAAATAGTTACTTTCCCAATTCACTGATGCAATATGCAAATCTTGTTCAAATTTAAAGTCAATCAGATGGAAAAAAATCACGATTTTAGAAATCTGACCTGAAGATGAGCTTTGACCATTGACCTCAAAGGCAATAGGCTTCTCAGTTGGGACTACCTCTACAACTTGGCAAAGTTTCATGACGATTGGTTTAGAATTGTGACCTGCAGGCGATAAACAGACAGACAGACAAATAACAAAATCGACTGACCAATATGCTTGAAAAATCTTAGATTTTGCAAGTAACAAGAGGAGAAGCAAATGCACTTCAACCCCAAGTCTGAAGTACACGGTCAATTAAATGCTGTCGGACCCCGCAATTTGTGGGGGATACATTCCTGAAAAATGCCACAAATGTCGGGGTCCGCGAATGTCGGGGCATTGTTGAAGATGATTTTTTTCCTTTTTTTTAAAACATGGAGAGCGATTATACAGAACAAATCAGGACACAACATAACAAAGAGAACAGCTTGAGAAAGAGGAAACAACAACTGCAGGGTGGATGGAGAAAGTAGACGAAGACGGACAAACAAGGGATGCAGGTAACGATGAGGAGTGGACAATATGGATACATAAGTAAAATTGTGTTTGACCAGTTTGTGATTTTGTCAAGGTCTGAGGAGATGGAAGAAGCTGCTGCCTGACTATCAGAAGGATGAGATATGTTACAGCAGAGAGTGTAGTCATCAGCAAAGAGATAAAGACTATTTCCAGAGTCAGTGAGATCATTGATGAAGATTAGGAATAATATCTGAGCCGAGAACACTGCCTTGGGGTACTCCAGTCTTGACAATGAGAGGAGATGAAAGGGTTCCGTTGAGAGCCACTCATTGTCTACGAGACTGGATGAAGTCAGTAATCCAAGAGTGGAGATATCATTGGATTCCATCGGCAGACAATTTGGAGAGCAACGCAGGATGCCAAATTGTATCAAAAGCTCGAGATATGTCCAGAGAGATGGCCCTGATCTCATGTCTGATATTGAGGGCCTCTAACATTGTTGGGAGAGTAGAAGCAGCATGTCCAAGGTTGAGTGACCTGGTCAGAATCCGAATTGATGACCTGAGATGAGGCTGTTGGTGGAAAGGGATGATTTTATGTCAATTGCGATGATGGATTCCATGACCTTGCTGATGATTAAAAGTGCAGTAAGCTAATTGGGCTGCAGTTAAGATCAGTTTTTTCATCTTTTTATGTAATGCTATGATGTTGGCTGATTTTCAATTTCCCAGGTGAATATAGGAGACCAGTCCTGAAGTGTTAAAAATAATAATAATAACAAAATTTTAACTGCATATACGTGAAGCGTGAATGTCGAAGGAGGTCACACTTTACGACCCGCGAATTGCGGGTTCCAACAAATGCGCAAATCCGTGAAGAGTGGGGTTCGACAGCACAACATCCTAACTCTGAAGACCAGAATGCATGGTCATTCAGTGGACCACTCTCAATAGGAGTCGAACCCTGCCTTATGGCTGTGCTTTGTTTTTTTAATTTTTATAAAAAATGTTTAAAACAAGCTCGAATGAGCTAAGATCCTCGTCCTCTTAATGATGACGTCATAAAAAGGATATGACGTCATTGTGATGTATCTGGTTGGTGATAAATTATTATCTGTGCTAATGCCCGGCTTGATTCCCGCAAACAAAATTCAAACGCTTCCTAGTTTCAGAGATAATGGTATAGGCGATTTCCATTAGCGGAGATATTTTGACGTCATAACTTTTTTTCTAGGAGGAATTTTCAAAATCGGAGATGGTTACTGTCCGTGCGGGTATTTTTACATATATAGCAAGTTTCAGGAAGTTTCGATGAAAACTGTAGGCTGTGAAACAAACTAGTTTCGGAGATAATGGTAATGGCGTTCCATTAGCGGGATATTATGACGTAACCTTTTTCTGAAGATTTCCAAAATCGGAAATGGTTACTGACTGGCTGGGGCTTTCTGCATGTACATGGCAAGTTTCACGAAGATCCGATGAAAACTCTGGGTTGTGAAACAAAAATGTCAAAAAATAGGAATGACGTCATAAAAATTGATATGACGTCATAGTGATGTATCATATGGCGGTAATTCATCTCTGCTAATGCCCTGTTCGATTCCCGAAACAGAATTCAAAAAGCTTGCTAGTTTCGGAGATAATTTTTTAGGCGATTTCCATTAGCGGAGATATTTTGACGTCATAACTTTTTTTTAGAGGAATTTTCAAAATCGGAGATGTTACCGTCTGCGCGGTTATTTTTACATATATACCCAAGTTCAGGAAGTTTCGATGAAACTGTAGGCAGTGAAACAAAAAGTCCACAAAACAACAACTGAGTAATACTTAGAGATCCTCCAGAGGATCTAAAAATAAAAACATTTAAACATCTTGGGATGTGCACCTTGACCCAAAGCCAAGGTTACAATAGTCCAACAAGACTGTCCCATGAACATACACGTACACCTCAGCCCGAAGGCTGAAGTGGTGCATGGTATATCAAACACACACATCCTAACTGAAGTGTGAGTTTGAAACTTCTGCTCGAAAAACTCTGGAGGTCTGCTATTGGTTGAACATGTGTAATCACAAAACACTGGAATTTGACAAAAGAAGCAGCTTCTTGGATGTAGGTTGGCCCAAGGATAGTGATTAGGCCACAAAACTTAATATACTTTACGTATTTTTTTTCCTAACGATGTATTTGTGCTCCATTTTCCTAGAAACCATACACATGGGGTTCCATGTGGGTGGCAGATTCAGACTGCAAAGCTGACAGCACTGCTCACAGTTCTAGTTATTCAGCTGAGGCCGAGCGAAGCGAGATTGAGTCCATTTATTCCTGGTTCGTGAAACGCACTGCAACCCATGCCTGCAGAAAATGGATTTTTTTTGGAATGCTGACTGCATTTTCCATCCAATCATCATGTGACTTTGTTAAAATGCTCTCCATGTGTAGGCCCTCTTATGTGAAATATTCTACATGAAGCAGTCACACCAATGGTGAAATTTTCCTCTCAATCTGACGAGCGGTTGAAGAGAAAAACACGAAAGTTCAGTGCGGACAAACAAACAAACAATGAAATTGATCGTTGAGCAAGGAATTGCCGGAATAACTTTGTCATATCTCCATGATCTCTGAAGAAAAAAAAACCTGGAGTTTGATCTTTCAAGGTCACCAGATTTGCCTTGACCTTGTGACTTCAATAGTGACAAGTTATGGATGCGCGAGATCAAATCTCCCTGGAATGAAACACAACATAACACGATTTTACAACACTTGAACTTTGTTGCCATGGTAACCGGAAGTGGCTGAACCAAATTTCATCATTTTTGGCAAATAATAGGACACTCATACCAAGATACCATGCCAAATTGGAAGTCAATCGGGATCGAAATGACGTTTTTATCGCAATTTGAAATGTTAGACCTGACCCCCCCTGACATTCGACCCCCGACGCAAGAAGGGTGTTGGTGTGACACCCCAATGAGACATGTGGTTGGATGCAGAATTGGAAGATGCACATTTTAGATTTGGTTTGAAGTTCGATACGACCATTTTAGCGGCTTATTGCGAAAATAAGAATTTCGGTTTTTCGGTGACCTTGACCTTGACCCTTGACCTAGATTCACCAAAAACGACAAGTGTCTAAGTTGGACCATGGCCGACGTCTGCACCAGTTTGGTCATGATCGCTGAAACGGTGTGGCTGCTACAGGGTAAACAAACACATAAACAAACAGACAAGCCGGTAGGCGACATGGGTGGTCGCTATATAATTGCATACTAGTAATACAGTTTTTGACGGATCGGGCTGAAATTTTTGACAAAGAGGTTGATTATAGTGCGCATAAAAGCCTGGAAGCAGATTTTTGATTTTCGAAAATATATATATATATAAATGTTTTTCGGATTTTTTCAAAAAGTTCAAAGTCCCGTTGCTCGGCAACGGTGGCGTCCATAAGCAACGGTGCTCAAAAGCATACAACTAGATCCTGGTATGAACCTACCAGTCAAGCTTCATCAAAATCGGTTGACTCCTGTGGCCTCCAGAGCTGTCCATTACATACAAACAAACAGACGGACATACAGACAGTCAGAAAACCTGAGACTAAGGGTAGTCTAGCGACCACCCAACAGACATACAGACACACAAGAATGACACACACACACAACAACGTAATTGACAAAATCCGAGGATTCCGGCAATTAACAAACAGACCCAATGCAATACCTCTCCCGAATCCTTCGGCGAGGGTAATAAAGGTGAAAAAGTGGGGGCGGAATAAAATAAAGTGAGGGCTTCGCCGAAGTTCCACAACATGTTCAAGGATGGTTGTGGATGCTTATTACGAGTTATTATTCCTCCGCCACCAAAGGTGGAAGAAGGTTATGTTTTTACCCTTTTCTTCTGTCTGTCTGTCTGTTGTTTGTCTGTTTGTCTGTTTGTCTGTTTGTCTGTTTGTCTGTTTGTTGTTTGTCTGTTTTTGTGCAGGATATCTCAAAAAGTTGTGCACAGATTCGGATGAAACTTGGTGGACAGGTTGGAGTGTGACCACAATGAATTGATTCCAATTTTGGTGAAGATCCGAATCCGGATCCAGATATGATAATTTTTTTAAAGTGATTCTTCACCATTGAGAGATAGGGCCAAAAACTATATACAACACGATATCTCAAAAATGTATTGGGCCCGATATGTTCGTGTGGATCAGGCATTGCATGGCGGAGGTATGCGCTCTACCGAGTGCCTTTCTAGTTATGGTTGTTGTTGTTGTTGTTGTTGTTGAGGTACGGATCATGTGCAGTTACATGGGTAGAAGAGGGTTTTCTTACATCCAAATAAAATACCCTTGTATGTTTTTTGTTTGGTATTCATGCTGGAGGTGCAATCGTCACACAAAAATTTCAGGTACTCGATCTAAAATTATATTTTAAATTGAAGAGTTTTTAAAAGATAATGTTTTCTAGGTTCATCAGATTTGGATGGAAGCAAATAGAAATGGGATATCTATGAGACATTGAAGATGAGGGCTGAATGCATTATTTTTCTTTCTCAATCTTCTTGTAGTCTCTAAAATATAAAATAAACGGAAAGAAATAAAAACGTAGTCATCTAGTGGAGCCTAAAACGACTCCAGTGTTGAGTGACAGAATGTGATGCGAGTATCAGGTTCTGAGCATGGCTATAAGTGAAAGTAATAAACTATTTTGGGATGAACCAAAGTTTCAGAATCACTGAGTGCGCAAAGACCTTTTAACCCAGAATGAATTCGTCATGCAATGGAAATTTTTTTTTCCCTGTCTCGTCCATAATTATTTACCAAGACGTCGTTAAAGGACATATTGTCTTCCAGCTAAATTATTTGGGTTTGATTCTCACCGTGACTACAAAACTGTCGGATTTGTGATTTCCAGGCAGGGTGTTGCATCACCGAGCGTGCCGTCCCTCCGATGGATGTAGGGCTGGGTATCCCATCTGCAAGCTTTAGTTGGTGGACGTTAAATATCCCATGACAAAATCCTGCCTGAATTGACCTCTTGGAAGGTAATGACAAGCCATCCAGCATATCCTTTGCCATGAGAATGTTTTGGCAGCATCTGTACTCTGCCTGCAGAGGATGGACATAAAGGGGAGTTAAGTGCACAAACGGACATCCACCAACCAATGTCATTTCTATTTCGATTATAAACTAATCTTTTTTTTTTTTTTCAAAAAGAATGTGGAAGAAAACTTGACTGAAGATGGTTTGAAGGTGAATTACATACACATATGTCACAAAGCTACTCGTCCAGAAGCGAAAATATGATTTTGGGCACCAATTTGCATTTAAACAAATATTTTATGACCTCTGCCACCGAAGGTGAAGGAAGTTATGTTTTCACCTCTTTCTCTCTTTTTGTCTGTTTGTTAATTGCCGGAATCCTTCGGATTTTGGCAATTGTGTTGGTTGGTTGTGTGTGTCATTCTGTGTGTCTGTCTGTCTGTCTGTTTGTTTGTGTGTTTGTTTACCCTGTAGCAGCCACACCGTTTCAGTGATCATGACCAAACTGGGTACAGGCGTCGGCCATGGTCCAACTTAGACACTTGTCGTTTTTGGTGAATCTAGGTCAAAGGTAAAGAAAGGTCAAGGTCACTGAAAAACCGAAATTCTTATTTTCGCAATAACGTCCGCTAAAATGGTCGTATCGACTTCAAACCAAATCCAAAATGTGCATCTTCCAATTCTGCATCCAACCACATGTCTCATTGGGGTGTCACTCCAACACCCTTCTTAGCGGTCGGGGGTCGAATGTCAGGGGGGGGGGTCATGTCAAAACTTTCAAATTGCGATAAAAACGTCATTTCGATCCCGATTGACTTCGAATTTGGCATGTGGTATCTTGGTATGGGTGTCCTATTATATGCCAAAAATGATGAAATTTGGTTCAGCCACTTCCGGTTACCATGGCAACAAAGTTCAAGTGTTGTAAATTCGTTGTTATGGTTTCATTCCAGGGAGGTTTGATCTCGCGCATCCATAACTTGTCACTATTTGAAGTCACAAGGTCAAGGCAAATCTGGTGACCTTGAAAGATCAAACTCCAGGTTTTTGTTTTTTTCAGAGATCATGGAGATATGACAAAGTTATTCCGGTAATTCCTTACTCAACGAGCAATTTCATTTGTTTGTTTGTGTGCAGGACATCTCAAAAAGTTGTTGATGGATCCAGATGGAATTTGAGGGACGGGTTTGTTGTTTGACAAGGATGAACTGATTAGATTTTAGTGAAGATCCGGATCCGGATCTGGCTACTAGAATCTTTTAAGTGATTCTTCACCATTGAGTGATAGGGCCAAAAACGATATATATGCATGATATCTCAAAAAGTTGTGGACGGATTCGGACAAAACTTGGTGGACAGGCTGGGTGTGTGACAAGGACGAATTGATTCGATTTCGGTGAAGATTCGAATCCGGATCTGGATACGAGAATTATTTAATTTAAAAGTGATTCTCACCATTGAGAGATAGGGCCAAAAACGATATATTGCACGACATCTCAAAATGTATTGGGCCCTGATATGTTCTCGTGTATCAGGCATTACTTGGCGGAGGTATGCGCTCTAACCGAGTGCTTTTAGTTCTTATGGATTCATCATATCCTGACCATAAATAGAAACTGCATGATAAAAAAGTCATCCCTGAGGTTTTCTTTAATATTTGCAGTTATACCCCCCCCTCTGCACTCATCACATCAAAGCAATCATAGAGATTGTCAAATGAGTGCAGTTAAGGTACGTATCTGAAAATGTACTCTGGAAACAGATTCACTAGACCGATACCCACTACAACAGGGTGGCAAATGAAAAGCGGTACATATAACAGGGTACGATTTGTACAATTTCCATTGGGGGGGGGATAAAATTGACAGACATCATGGGGACATCATTTTTGTATTTTCTGACTTTTACAACTTCCAAGCTGTACATAAACAATGGGGAGACAAAGCTGAAAAGTCACATTAAAATTTAAAATACCCCCGGGGAGGACTGACGTTTTATTTCCAAACAGGTGGAGTGACAATGAGGGATCAGGGGGAAGGGGCATGTCCCCCCCCCCTTTCTGAAGTGGTACAGTCATGGGAAGCACAACTTAATGGTATGGTCATTATGTTTCATGAATAATTTGGTCTGCATCTGGACATTGGTTTGTGAGAAGATTTTAAAATATATTTCCTGATTTTGAGGTGAAAGCCCCCTTTTCAGCCTCTTACATGGGGTGGATCCGGATATGGGCGCAACCTCATGAGACCTTCTCCATATTGGTCATGTAGTTTGTGAGAAGATGTCTTAGTCAAATGTTAACGGACGGACATACATACAGACGACCGGACATCGGACCCACTCTATGAGCATATTTCGGAGAAAATAAACCTATATATATATATATATTATACTTCGCTAATACATTTTCTCACACTGAAAAAAAAAGTAGTGAAACAATAATCTTTGAACTATTTAAGCTCCACATGTACAGTTTTGTGAGATGATAACGGATAAGTGTAATCCATCCGATCCACTTTATACACCCGAACAGCATCATCCGGATCCAGTGAAATCAAACTCCATTATATTTTAAAATAATGTTCACCACAATCGCATGATGATGTCCTGCTGATCTTGTACTATTTAACGTATTGTGAAACATTTTGAGCACAAAGGTGTATTACACAACCAAAGCAGGGGCAACTGTGGCAGGACAGCCTCAGTAATGAAGAGCCAAGCCAACAGCGACACCGTGCGGGATTCTGCAGTGGACAGTCTCAAGAAGTCCCACCACGGCGCTCCCGGGAGCTCAGCATCAAACCAACATCAGTCTGGCGTATCCTCACAAGGAACTGAAGCTTTTTCCATCCATCACCTCTCTGAGGCATAAACTGAGTCAAGATGACATGAGAAGGAGACTTGATATGTCAATTGGCTCAGTGACAGGATGGAGTGGTACCCAAACTGGATCAATCTGATCTGGTTCAGCGATGAAGCCCATTTCCACTTGAACAGGCGCCATCAACAACCACAACACATTTTCTGGCGGGTATCTCTATGATTTAGTCACATACCACAGAGCCACCACTTTTGCCTCTGCTTCACTGTCAATGGCATAGTTGAGCTTTGTAGCTGAAATCCCAGGGAACATATATATATATATATATATATATATATATATATATATATATATATATATATATACATATAACAGACACATATGGGGCATTCAATAAATATGCTTAAAATGGCGATATACATATGAGAAATGTAACTTGTGTAGTTGTAGATGACATATGTTGTATCTATGGGTCAGAGTCATGTTTTGCCTGTTTTAGATCTGGCAACATTGAGCATGTGATGTCACGTAGAGCATTTCCAAGATGGTGGCTCCCTTCGAAGTATGCACCAAGGAGGAGCAACGTTCTGTCATCCATTTCTTGGGAAGTGAGGGTTTGAATCCCAGTGAAATTCATCGCAGAATGAAAATGCAATATGGTGACGCATGTTTATCGCTGCAGCAGGTGTACGACCTAAGCAGTCTTAAGGTGTTTGACGTCTTAACCTTGATGCTTGATATATGCTGTATTGCAGCAACCCCTTCATTCCATTAAGTGAATAGCCTAAAACTCAAATCTTGTGTAAATTAGTTTAAGTGTACACCACAATTTATAAAAATTTATTTTATCTTTATATTAATTTGAGGCAGTGGTTCCAAACTATTTTTCGGTGTGCTGTTCCCCAAAACAAAGTAGTTCCAATCCTTTCCAAACACTCATATATTTTACAGAACACCATGCATGACTATCATAGCGACACCAGACGATTAGTGCAGACGTCGCTTGGCGTCGTGTACAAATTGTACTCGTCTATATTTATATAATTTGAGGTATTTTAGATGTTTCCTGAAGACACCTTGTACTTCACCTGGAAACTGTACTTCAAATACAACAATAAAATCACATGAATATGGATTATGCTTATTTCCTCCCTCAACCTCACTCAGCCTCTCTCCTCATGGACTATCGCCTATGGTTTTATGGACCCTTGGGGTCTGCGTAGGTTTGACACACTAATTTAAGGCTTGCATGGTCAAACATGTACACAAATCACATGCAGGAGAGCAAAGACGCGAATAGATCTCAGTATACTTTTACATTAATTGCAACTATTACATTAGCAGATAATTGACAATGTATTCTTGGATTTCAAACTTAACTCCCTCCATCATGAGGTATGCATTCAAATGGGAATGTTAAACAGAGCAATGTCCAGTATA
>CM068961.1:80200281-80229590 GCA_035128595.1 Eptatretus atami
TATACTGGACATTGCTCTGTTTAACATTCCCATTTGAATGCATACCTCATGATGGAGGGAGTTAAGTTTGAAATCCAAGAATACATTGTCAATTATCTGCTAATGTAATAGTTGCAATTAATGTAAAAGTATACTGAGATCTATTCGCGTCTTTGCTCTCCTGCATGTGATTTGTGTACATGTTTGACCATGCAAGCCTTAAATTAGTGGTGTCAAACCTACGCAGACCCCAAGGGGTCCATAAAACCATAGGCGATAGTCCATGAGGAGAGAGGCTGAGTGAGGTTGAGGGAGGAAATAAGCATAATCCATATTCATGTGATTTTATTGTTGTATTTGAAGTACAGTTTCCAGGTGAAGTACAAGGTGTCTTCAGGAAACATCTAAAATACCTCAAATTATATAAATATAGACGAGTACAATTTGTACACGACGCCAAGCGACGTCTGCACTAATCGTCTGGTGTCGCTATGATAGTCATGCATGGTGTTCTGTAAAATATATGAGTGTTTGGAAAGGATTGGAACTACTTTGTTTTGGGGAACAGCACACCGAAAATAGTTTGGAACCACTGCCTCAAATTAATATAAAGATAAAATAAATTTTTATAAATTGTGGTGTACACTTAAACTAATTTACACAAGATTTGAGTTTTTAGGCTATTCACTTAATGGAATGAAGGGTTGCTGCAATACAGCATATATCAAGCATCAAGGTTAAGACGTCAAACACCTTAAGACTGCTTAGGTCGTACACCTGCTGCAGCGATAAACATGCGTCACCATATTGCATTTTCATTCTGCGATGAATTTCACTGGGATTCAAACCCTCACTTCCCAAGAAATGGATGACAGAACGTTGCTCCTCCTTGGTGCATACTTCGAAGGGAGCCACCATCTTGGAAATGCTCTACGTGACATCACATGCTCAATGTTGCCAGATCTAAAACAGGCAAAACATGACTCTGACCCATAGATACAACATATGTCATCTACAACTACACAAGTTACATTCTCATATGTATATCGCCATTTTAAGCATATTTATTGAATGCCCCATATGTGTCTGTTATATGTATATATATATATATATATATATATATATATATATATATATATATATATATATATGTTCCCTGGGATTTCAAGCTACAAAGCTCAACTATGCCATTACAGTGAAGCAGAGGCAAAAGTGGTGGCTCTGTGGTATGTGACTAAATCATAGAGATACCCGCCAGAAAATGTGTTGTGGTTGTTGATGGCGCTGTTCAAGTGGAAATGGGCTTCATCGCTGAACCAGATCAGATTGATCCAGTTTGGGTACCACTCCATCCTGTCACTGAGCCAATTGACATATCAAGTCTCCTTCTCATGTCATCTTGACTCAGTTTATGCCTCAGAGAGGTGATGGATGGAAAAAGCTTCAGTTCCTTGTGAGGATACGCCAGACTGATGTTGGTTTGATGCTGAGCTCCCGGGAGCGCCGTGGTGGGACTTCTTGAGACTGTCCACTGCAGAATCCCGCACGGTGTCGCTGTTGGCTTGGCTCTTCATTACTGAGGCTGTCCTGCCACAGTTGCCCCTGCTTTGGTTGTGTAATACACCTTTGTGCTCAAAATGTTTCACAATACGTTAAATAGTACAAGATCAGCAGGACATCATCATGCGATTGTGGTGAACATTATTTTAAAATATAATGGAGTTTGATTTCACTGGATCCGGATGATGCTGTTCGGGTGTATAAAGTGGATCGGATGGATTACACTTATCCGTTATCATCTCACAAAACTGTACATGTGGAGCTTAAATAGTTCAAAGATTATTGTTTCACTACTTTTTTTTTCAGTGTGAGAAATGATTAGCGAAGTATACATATATATATATATATAGGTTTATTTTCTCCGAAATATGCTCATAGAGTGGGTCCCGATGTCCGGTCGTCTGTATGTATGTCCGTCCGTTAACATTTGACTAAGACATCTTCTCACAAACTACATGACCAATATGGAGAAGGTCTCATGAGGTTGCGCCCATATCCGGATCCACCCCATGTAAGAGGCTGAAAAGGGGGCTTTCACCTCAAAATCAGGAAATATATTTTAAAATCTTCTCACAAACCAATGTCCAGATGCAGACCAAATTATTCATGAAACATAATGACCATACCATTAAGTTGTGCTTCCCATGACTGTACCACTTCAGAAAGGGGGGGGGGACATGCCCCTTCCCCCTGATCCCTCATTGTCACTCCACCTGTTTGGAAATAAAACGTCAGTCCCTCCCGGGGGTATTTTAAATTTTAATGTGACTTTTCAGCTTTGTCTCCCCATTGTTTATGTACAGCTTGGAAGTTGTAAAAGTCAGAAAATAGCAAAAATGATGTCCCCATGATGTCTGTCAATTTTATCCCCCCCAACTGGAAATTGTACAAATCGTACCCTTTATATGTACCGCTTTTCATTTGCCACCCTTTGTAGTGGGTATCGGTCTAGTGAATCTGTTTCCAGAGTACATTTCAGATACGTACCTTAACTGCACTCATTTGACAATCTCTATGATTGCTTTGATGTGATGAGTGCAGAGGGGGGGGTATAACTGCAAATATTAAAGAAAACCTCAGGGATGACTTTTTTATCATGCAGTTTCTTGTTATGGTCAGGATATGATGAATCCATAAGACTAGAAGCACCGGTAGAGCGCATACCTCCGCCAAGTAATGCCTGATACACGAGAACATATCAGGGCCCAATACATTTTTGAGATGTCGTGCAATATATCGTTTTTGGCCCTATCTCTCAATGGTGGAGAATCACTTTTAAATTAAATAATTCTCGTATCCAGATCCGGATTCGAATCTTCACCGAAATCGAATCAATTCGTCCTTGTCACACACCCAGCCTGTCCACCAAGTTTTGTCCGAATCCGTCCACAACTTTTTGAGATATCATGCATATATATCGTTTTTGGCCCTATCACTCAATGGTGAAGAATCACTTAAAAGATTCTAGTAGCCAGATCCGGATCCGGATCTTCACTAAAATCTAATCAGTTCATCCTTGTCAAACAACAAACCCGTCCCTCAAATTCCATCTGGATCCATCAACAACTTTTTGAGATGTCCTGCACACAAACAAACAAATGAAATTGCTCGTTGAGTAAGGAATTACCGGAATAACTTTGTCATATCTCCATGATCTCTGAAAAAACAAAAACCTGGAGTTTGATCTTTCAAGGTCACCAGATTTGCCTTGACCTTGTGACTTCAAATAGTGACAAGTTATGGATGCGCGAGATCAAACCTCCCTGGAATGAAACCAATAACAACGAATTTACAACACTTGAACTTTGTTGCCATGGTAACCGGAAGTGGCTGAACCAAATTTCATCATTTTTGGCATATAATAGGACACCCATACCAAGATACCACATGCCAAATTCGAAGTCAATCGGGATCGAAATGACGTTTTTATCGCAATTGAAAGTTTTGACATGACCCCCCCCCCTGACATTCGACCCCCGACCGCTAAGAAGGGTGTTGGAGTGACACCCCAATGAGACATGTGGTTGGATGCAGAATTGGAAGATGCACATTTTGGATTTGGTTTGAAGTCGATGACCTTGAAAGATCAAACTCCAGGTTTTTGTTTTTTCAGAGATCATGGAGATATGACAAAGTTATTCCGGTAATTCCTTACTCAACGAGCAATTTCATTTGTTTGTTTGTGTGCAGGACATCTCAAAAAGTTGTTGATGGATCCAGATGGAATTTGAGGGACAGGTTTGTTGTTTGACAAGGATGAACTGATTAGATTTTAGTGAAGATCCGGATCCGGATCTGGCTACTAGAATCTTTTAAGTGATTCTTCACCATTGAGTGATAGGGCCAAAAACGATATATAGCATGATATCTCAAAAAGTTGTGGACGGATTCGGACAAAACTTGGTGGACAGGCTGGGTGTGTGACAAGGACGAATTGATTCGATTTCGGTGAAGATTCGAATCCGGATCTGGATACGAGAATTATTTAATTTAAAAGTGATTCTTCACCATTGAGAGATAGGGCCAAAAACGATATATTGCACGACATCTCAAAAATGTATTGGGCCCTGATATGTTCTCGTGTATCAGGCATTACTTGGCGGAGGTATGCGCTCTACCGAGTGCCCTTCTAGTTTCTTATGGATTCATCATATCCTGACCATATATTTCAAGAAACTGCATGATAAAAAAGTCATCCCTGAGGTTTTCTTTAATATTTGCAGTTATACCCCCACCCCTCTGCACTCATCACATCAAAGCAATCATAGAGATTGTCAAATGAGTGCAGTTACAGGTACGTATCTGAAAATGTACTCTGGAAACAGATTCACTAGACCGATACCCACTACAACAGGGTGGCAAATGAAAAGCGGTACATATAACAGGGTACGATTTGTACAATTTCCAGTGGGGGGGATAAAATTGACAGACATCATGGGGACATCATTTTTGCTATTTTCTGACTTTTACAACTTCCAAGCTGTACATAAACAATGGGGAGACAAAGCTGAAAAGTCACATTAAAAATTTAAAATACCCCCGGGGAGGACTGACGGTTATTTTCCCAACACAGTGGAGTGAACAATGAGGGATCAGGGGGAAGGGGCCATGTCCCCCCCCCCTTTTATACTTACTACCATGGAAGAGCACCAAAGTTAAATGGACTATGAGTCATATAATGTTTCATGAATAATTTGGTCTGCATCTGGACATTGGTTTGTGAGAAGATTTTAAAATATATTTCCTGATTTTGAGGTGAAAGCCCCCTTTTCAGCCTCTTACATGGGGTGGATCCGGATATGGGCGCAACCTCATGAGACCTTCTCCATATTGGTCATGTAGTTTGTGAGAAGATGTCTTAGTCAAATGTTAACGGACGGACATACATACAGACGACCGGACACGGGACCCACTCTATGAGCATATTTCGGAGAAATAACCTATATATATATTTATTTATATATATATATATATGTACTCGCTAATACATTTCTCACACTGAAAAAAAAAAGTAGTGAAACAATAATCTTTGAACTATTTAAGCTCCACATGTACAGTTTTGTGAGATGATAACGGATAAGTGTAATCCCATCCGATCCACTTTATACACCCGAACAGCATCATCCGGATCCAGTGAAATCAAACTCCATTATATTTTAAAATAATGTTCACCACAATCGCATGATGATGTCCTGCTGATCTTGTACTATTTAACGTATTGTGAAACATTTTGAGCACAAAGGTGTATTACACAACCAAAGCAGGGGCAACTGTGGCAGGACAGCCTCAGTAATGAAGAGCCAAGCCAACAGCGACACCGTGCGGGATTCTGCAGTGGACAGTCTCAAGAAGTCCCACCACTGGCGCTCCCGGGAGCTCGGCATCAAACCAGCATCAGTCTGGCGTATCCCTCACGAAGGAACTGAAGCTTTTTCCATCCATCACCTCTCTGAGGCATAAACTGAGTCAAGATGACATGAGAAGGAGAATTGATATGTGCAATTGGCTCAGTGACAGGATGGAGTGGTACCCAAACTGGATCAATCTGATCTGGTTCAGCGATGAAGCCCATTTCCACTTGAACAGCGCAATCAACAACCACAACAACATTTTCTGGCGGGTATCTTCGTATGATTTAGTCACATACCACAGAGCCACCACTTTTGCCTCTGCTTCACTGTCAAATGGCGTTACGTAGTATGAGACGATTGCGTTGTAGCTCGAAATCCCAGGCGAACATATATATCTCATAATAGTAATATTAATATTATATATATATTATATATATATATATATATATATAATATAATATACAGACACATATGGGGCATTCAATAAATATGCTTAAAATGGCGATATACATATGAGAATGTAACTTGTGTAGTTGTAGAATGACATATGTTGTATCTATGGGTCAGAGTCATGTTTTGCCTGTTTTAGATCTGGCAACATTGAGCATGTGATGTCACGAGAGCATTTCCAAGATGGTGGCTCCCTTCGAAGTATGCACCAAGGAGGAGCAACGTTCTGTCATCCATTTCTTGGGAAGTGAGGGTTTGAATCCCAGTGAAATTCATCGCAGAATGAAAATGCAATATGGTGACGCATGTTTATCGCTGCAGCAGGTGTACGACCTAAGCATGTCTTAAGGTGTTTGACGTCTTAACCTTGATGCTTGATATATGCTGTATTGCAGCAACCCCTTCATTCCATTAAGTGAATAGCCTAAAAACTCAAATCTTGTGTAAATTAGTTTAAGTGTACACCACAATTTATAAAAATTTATTTTATCTTTATATTAATTTGAGGCAGTGGTTCCCAAACTATTTTCGGTGTGCTGTTCCCCAAAACAAAGTAGTTCCCAATCCCTTTCCAAACACTCAAATATTTTACAGAACACCATGCATGACTATCATAGCGACACCCAGACGATTAGTGCAGACGTCGCTTGGCGTCGTGTACAAATTGTACTCGTCTATATTTATATAATTTGAGGTATTTTAGATGTTTCCTGAAGACACCTTGTACTTCACCTGGAAACTGTACTTCAAATACAACAATAAAATCACATGAATATGGATTATGCTTATTTCCTCCCTCAACCTCACTCAGCCTCTCTCCTCATGGACTATCGCCTATGGTTTTATGGACCCCTTGGGGTCTGCGTAGGTTTGACACCACTAATTTAAGGCTTGCATGGTCAAACATGTACACAAATCACATGCAGGAGAGCAAAGACGCGAATAGATCTCAGTATACTTTTACATTAATTGCAACTATTACATTAGCAGATAATTGACAATGTATTCTTGGATTTCAAACTTAACTCCCTCCATCATGAGGTATGCATTCAAATGGGAATGTTAAACAGAGCAATGTCCAGTATTATATTACAGAAAAGTGAAAGGCAAAGGGAGAAAAAAAAAAAAAAAACAGAAAAGGTTTTCCATTGAGATAACCACACACATCTTCTGCTAAAACATGTTTCTTACATCGGGAAAACTTTCACAAAGCAAAACCGGATTAACAAGTAAGGACAAAAAAAAATTCATTGTTTCACTTAAAAATAAAAGTTTACTTTTTGTTTGAGACGAAAACTTTTTTTTTTCTATGAAAATCATGCAAGAGAGCATTCAATAAGAGACAAATCACATCTCCAGTTAAAGGTCGACATTGGAAAACTCTGCCCGGGTAAGGGAGGTTATTTATACCACTACTTCATCTTTCGGTATCCTATTTTGCAGCCACCTGCCTTAAGACTGTCAACGAAACAGGCAAGACACAATTGGGAACTTTTCAGTTCCTTCCTCGAAAGTCTGGCAGCCAGTTTGCCTCGGTGAGATTTTCCAATTAATTATTCTACCTGAGCTGGAGATACATTTTTTGTCATCTGGACGGATTCTCTAAAACGGTTTGAAATTAAAGAACATTCTCGAACACGTTTACTCACAAGTCACGTCCTCGTTTCATTCCATTCATTATAATAGAAGTTTGAGAAAACTCAGCAAACGCTACCGATAAAACGACAAGCTCTGTACGAGGCAGCCTTTCGTTTCACAAACGATTCAATATGACAGACAAAACGGTTCACCTTAGGAGTCCAGCAGGAGAGTTGTAGAAGAAGCAGGACCTTTTGGTGTACCTATCGGTCATGCTCTGAGCGGCTTCAGTCACTCCCTCACACTAAGCAATCGGAGTGGATGGTACCATTGCTTCATAATGACATTCGACACCTCCGGCATTGTGCCATTTTGGTTGGGTTTGTGTAGGGTCACACAAACGAGAAACGTTTTCTCAGATGGCATTTTTGAGACCAACCCTGCCTTCTCATCGTATTTTACTCGCATAGATATCTTTGGCACTGGAGTTAAAGGATATCGTTGTGATTCCGACCTTAGAATGACCGCACTGAGTCTCCAGTGGGCAGTCTCAGCTACTTTTTTTTTCCTGACTCAAGGAAATTCCAAACTAAGTTTTTTTTAATTTTTTCTTTTATTATTATCAGACGACAGCTGACAATTCTGTTTGAATCCTCCACCTTCTCCCCAAAATTGATACCAAAAGGTCGTTATAATTTAACAGGCACAGGTTGATTCATATTTACTTTGGCCACATTGCTCGAGGATTCACGATGGAGGAAAAATCCGTTTCATGTGTGACCGAAGTGACATTTATTTCCTGTTTAATTGAGCAAATATCTTTATTTAGCGAAGATATAAGGTGGAAATCTGTTTTACTACCCATACTCAATGAGTTGCTAAAAATATTGCAAAATATTTCTGGAGTAAGGATTGTTGTAGCTTATGTTGTTGTTAAACACAGTAACCACTCGTTGTTGCTAATACAGATAAGGTTTCTGAGGTCAAGCTTGTCTGGGTGGTGAGCTTCCAAGAATTTCTAACTGCACCCACTGGCTGCCTACTTCCTTTTATTAAGTACTTTCCCCCTTTGGCCAAAAATATTTACCTTTTTATTTGTATTTTCGAGAATTCATGTTTTATCTGCTGGGAAACAGTGAATGAAATGTCTTAAGTTTGAGATAAAAACTCTTTTAGACTGTCCCATTCAAGTGTGCGTTCGTAACTAAGGTTATCTAAATTACCGATGAAAGGAATGCAATTTTTATTTATTCGAAGGTTTTATTAGTATTATTATTTTAATTGTTTGAAATATTTTTATTGTTTGAAAGGTATGTTTTTTGAAAACTTCCAAAGGCCATGTCAAGCTACTTGTATCCCAGCAGATGGCGGCAAAGTACCATAAGTGGATGAGATAACATGATAAGTGTACAGGATGAAACAAAGGACCAGATATTTTTTAATGTGATGTAACTTTGTCACATTAACACCGAGTGAGTCTATAGAACATAATACCCCACGTAGTGTTTAAGTATATACTTCAATTTCAATAAAATGATGATTTTAAAGAAAAAAATGTAGAAGTTTAGTGCTTCTGAAATAGAATGCAGCATCAATTGGAATCATACATATAGCCATATTGGCGGCCTCCTCTTAAACCCTCTCACATGCCACATCCTCTTGTGCTATATATCGATATATAGCAAGGTTATTGGAAGTATGATGAAGGCAATTTGTTTTGCACAGTGTTCAAGTATGTTCTAATACAACATTAAGCCAGTTTTATGTTATTCTGGTGTCAAATAAAAAAAGTTACAACATGATAAAAAATATCGAGTCCTTTCTGTTTCACCCTGTACACTGTTAGGATGTGAAAGGAGGCCCAGAGGAAGAAGGCCACATGTCCCATCCTGCCTGTCTCACAACTCACAACCACTCCTCATTAGCTAGACCTAAAAATATACAGTACTAACCTTCCTTGTACTAACTAACCCAAGTCTCACGAGTCGTTTTCATTAACTTAAAGGAGATGAAACTCTAACTTAAAAGACTGAGAATTACCAACTATCTATTTATTACGTATGCACGATGATGGGGGAAGAAATTAGGGGGATAGCTCAGGGTTAAGTCAGTGCAAGGAAACAGGGTCGGGGTGCAGCGAAGGAATGAAAGGTATGAATTCGGTCGTTACGATGAATTAACACTTTATCCTTCCAATGTATTTATTCACATTCTGATATGATAGTCTTTCTTCTCAGTGTGTTTTTCCCTGAACCGTATGTTGTATAATGATTCCCAGATTCTTGGCTGTGATGCCATTTAATATAGATGAAAATGATTCCATGATAAGAATACCTGTCTTATTGAATTGTTTTGAAGTTTGTTGTAATATTTATGAAGTTCACCTGCGTTTTGATTAATAAAAGAAAGGACACGGAAGGGTGTTTTATTTATTGTTTTTATAGACAATCTGTATTCTGTATGGTGTGTGTTCACGTCAATTTAAATCTTGTGCCTGTTGAATTCCTGTTTTGTACCTTTCCCCACCAGTTGAGGAATAAACTTCACCTTGTTTACATAATTATACAAAGTTTCCCTCCCAGTTTAGAGGAGGTTAAAGACTTCATTTTTTCAACTGCAGAGGAGCCTCAAGCTCAATGAGCAGAGAATTCTCATCAGATAAAGGAACATATTCTGACCTACTTCTTGGAGCACACAAGCTGTGGATGGGGATGTGGACGGTGAAAATCTCCCCACGTTTATGTATGAAATAAATAGATGGTCTCTTACCACTTAACATCATTAGGATTCCTTTTTGTTCCATTCCACACCCTTGGATTTTAAAATACACCATTAAGCAGTAGATACAAATGATTGACTCTCCTACTAATTTATTTCCAACACATCCCATTATGTCTCTCTCTCTGGTTCTACGCCTGAAGGCAGGTTGTGATAATAGAGCAGCCCCATAGCAAAGGACTGCACTGGATCGTTTGCCTTTGCCTTCCTGGTGGTAGTCAGGGCAGAACCGTATAATTTGGTCAGGATGCTGACGATACCTCGCCTACTCTTTGTAAATGAAACCGTGGGATCTTTAATGTTCACCACCTAATGCTAGATGACAGGATGGCATCAAGGTACACACATGGGCCTTCGCTGCCTAGCCTACGTTCGAATCTTGACCAGGCTATAAACTGTCATGATGGTGTTCCGCAGGTAGGGGAAAGCATCAGCATGTGTATCGTCCCGAAGATGGAAGTTAAACTGGGTGTCCCGTCTGCCAGCATTAGTTGGTGGACGTTAAAGATCCCACGGTGTCCTTCGTGAAAAGTTAGCGAGCCATCGCCGGTGAAACCCTGGTGAAATCCAAAAATTATTGTCCTGAATTCTTGTGTCGGAGTGGCGACCCATACAGGATTGTAACCCGAGCTAAGAAAGTGCTTAAGCAGAAACAGATGCTCTGTACAGAGTATGGTATACCTGAATGACTTAATGCTTGCAGATTGAACACCCAGCTTAACATCGATCTAAGGGTCGACACACTTTACAATTCAACATTGTGCCTGCCAAGCACGAATCCAACAGTTCATAGTCTGCTCAGGAATCGAATCCAAGCTCGACATCTCAAAGCTAGATATCCCATTGTACGTGTTGTCTCGGGAGGCAATTTAGCTATTGCAGGGACGACTGGTGCACAATGGATTAGGGGGGAAACATTGGTGCATTGTTACGGGTGCATTGTTACGTGGGTGCATTGTTACGTGGGTGCATTGTTACGTGGGTGCATTGTTACGTGGGTGCATTGTTACGTGGATGCATTGTTACGTGGGTGCATTGTTACGTGGGTGCATTCCGACATCCTCTCTAGCAAGTATTTTTGGCCAATGACACAATGTGCCAACACCTTGGCACTTACACCCTCACGTTGTAAGTTCCAATATGTTGGCACTTGTATAATTAGCCAAGAATAGCTGCCATATAATATTTCCCAATGCACCCCATGTCTCAGTGCACCTCATTTTCTCACATATCCTGCTGTCCCTCTCCCAACCAAGTACTAACTGGACTTGACTTTGCTTAGCTTTTGTGATCTGATGAGATTGGGCATATTCGAACCGATAAGTCGTGGGCTGCCAACGCTCTCCTATCAGACAAAGATACTTAATTCATACCATGTCAGATGCAGGTTTTTTTTTTCCCCCTTGACAAAGACAGTAGACTCCTTCCATCATAAAATAGGATTGCTATTTTGTCATTGTAAACTGTTTCCACCCATTTGTGCCCCATATAGAAGATGTTGCGTTCGAGATCGTATGTTGACAGAAGTGACCACAGTAGACTGTAGCACAGGCTTGATGTGTCCAATGACCTCCTCCTGCATCCAAGTTCCTTGTGTATCCTTGTGTGCATCCACTGATGGTCAAGCCACATACTCGTATTTTGAAACTGAAAATAAATTAATAATCATTTATATTTGCATTAAACTGTTATTAATCTGTCCAAGCAGGACCAGCATAGCCACGGTGAATGAAATGCTCAACTGGCGCTTGAGAGAGGGCATTGTTTATAATCGTGTTAACAATCAGATAAGCCAGAACAACATGAGAACAATGAATCAAAGTTTCCTATATTTCATTTTTGATCACTGGGAATGATAACCACACCTATGGAATGCTAATTGTCCTCTGAGTTCATTTTCATTTAAAAAAAAATTAAAAAATCCACAAAAACAAGAAGTGTCAGATTATATAATTTCAATAACAACAAGCAGAGTAACCAGTTTGCACATTACTTGCTGAAAAAAGTACAGTCTGTGTTTTGCAAGAAGACTGGATGTTTGCGTGGTTTGTGCTTAAAATGTTCAAGATGGTCTAAAGGTCTAAAGTGTACATTCCAATAGTAGTTTGGTTCTGAGGGGTTGAAAGGGTCTAATCTCTCAAGCATGTAAAAAGGCTCTAAAAAGGTGTGTGTTCTCAAGCTCTAAATGGTCAAGGGTCCAAGCTGTCTAACATGTCTGAAAGGTGTAAGGGGTCTAAATGGTGTTGATGTCTGAGGGGTCTAAAAGGAGTCAAGGTACTTAAGGGGTGTAAAGTTCTAAAGGGTTTGTGTGTGGGGTCTATCACTTCTAAGGATCTAAAGTGTATGAAAGGCCTAAAGAGTGAAGAGGTGTCTAAAGTGTCAAAAGGGTGTTAAAGATAAAAGGGGTCTACAGGGGTCATATGTGTATTAAACGTTTTTAAAGGTCTTGAGGGGTTTTAGTGGTCTTAAGGATCTTGGTGTCTGAAGGATCAGGGGTTCTTAAGGGTCTTGGGTGTTTTAGGGGGTCTTAAGGGTAATGGAGGTCTTGAGGCTCTTAAGGGTATTGAGGCTATTAGGGGTCTAAATGGTGTTAAGGGTCTTCGTGGTCATGGGGGTGGTCTTAAGGGTCTTGGGGGTCTTGAGGGTTTTAAGGGTCTTAAGGGTATTGGTGGATTTGGGGGTCTTAAGGGTCTTAAACATCTTGGGGGTCTTTGGGGGTAATAAAGGGTTTTTGGATCTATGGGTCTTATAAAGGTTCTTGGGGGTCTTCATGATCTTCGGTGTCTTATGAGTCTTCGGGGGTCTTACAGGCTTTGCAGGTCTTAAAGGTTTTAAAGGATCTTGGGGGTCTTAAGGGTCTTGGGATTCTTAAAGGGTCTTGGGGGTCTTAGGCTATTGGTAGTCTTCAGGTCTTGAGGTTCTTAATGGGTTTTAAATTTCTGAATGTTCTTTAGCTTGTGAAGGGGTTTTAGGGTAGAGAGGAGTCTGGAACTTGCACGGACGCACGCATGCCTCCTTTAATACATAGATTTAACGCATGTAAATGTAAACCTGATAAGCAACATCAATAAAATGAAATATTTCGTTCAGAATCTAATGAGATATCAATTCAGTACGATCTGGTTATAATGAACGAACATGTCTGTGGACTGGAAATTATATCGAAAAATTGCTAGATCAGAACTTCTCCAGCTGTTTCTTTCCCCAAAAATTTAATATTAATAAACGGTTCTCCATAACTTTTGGGGCACACGGTTACAACATACAAAGGGACTTTTTCGGACCGTTTCGTCGTGCCAAAATTTTTCAAATGAAAAAAAATAATGCACACTTCACCTTGAATGATTCGAGCTGCAGTTCCAATTTGGCCAAAATGTTAGTTGACCCATGATGGAGAGTTTTACTTAATTTCTCTACAAAGTTTCAACGGATTTTGATAATTTTTAACCAAACTTTCTGCATGTTCTTCATTCTTCGTTACATTCAGTTGAAATTATTCGTTGAAATGGGATTGTCCACCAAAAGTGCCGTTGGTGAAAACAAACTTGGAAATAACAAGGAGCTGATCTCTGTCTTTTGGGTGTTACCGGAATGTAAGACCCGTCGCTTCTCCATCTTGGCGTGCATGCGTCCGTCCGTCGACAATTGTCCGATAGGGGAAACCACTAATCAAGCAATAACGGACCCCTGCACAAACTGCAGCACAGCAGCACATATGCTAACAGCATAGCAATATACATGCATACACATACATAAAAACACACAGCATAAAACGTGCTGCACATACACACACGAGAAGGTTTGTTTGTTTGCTGGCCCGTGCTGAAGATGTACCCAAGCAGTTTGAGCAAAAAGATGCTCACTGGCATCAAAAAAGAAAAAAAAAAGAATAGAGGGAGGAGGGTAAGGTGAGAATTTTTATTATTTTGATCTTCCTCTTAGTTTGTTGTTGTATATTATTTGGAATACAGTATCTAAAAAGGCTGTGATGAATATCCCATTAACACTCTCCTCAACCTCACTCCCTGAGTGTATAGCAAAGCCAGTATCTTTCCACCACCTCATTTTATTTTTGCTCATTTAACACCACCTTATTTTTATTTTTATATTTTTTAGCAATTACACAAAGACTTGTATTTCCATCAGCAAAGTAAAAGGCCATCCGTCTGTCCATCCGGACCATACAGAGCGTTGGTGCTGCCTCAGTAGTCTCCTTGGCTATTGGGTACAATCCTGGACGGGTCGCCACTCCGACACAAGATACCAGCAAGCTGGCACTCATTTTGCCGACCTCCGAAGGATGACAGGCAGAGTCAACCCCACCTGGTATTAATTCCCCAGCCAAATGGGATTTGAACTCAGCATCCTCGGATCCTAAGCCCACCACCCTAACTATTAAGCCAACACTAAGGATGCAGGTCTTACATTCTAGTGTATTAGATTAGTGGTATCCCCTATTGTTGTATCCGCTATAGGACAATTGTTGACGGACAGGCGCAGGCATGCATGGACAGACTGGACAGACACACAGGCACGGCGAGACCGAGCTCCATTTATACATACGAGTAGATTACCCATCCCATGGACAGGTGGCAGAGGTGGTGGTGGTCACGTGATTTTGTTATCCTTCATGGTTCGGAGATCTGCAGTTGTGATTTCGTTCCTTTTTCGCGTGCCATTTTGTTTCTGAATGAGGCGTTGATTCCTGAGTGGCTTTTATGGGGTTATAATTGAACAGAGTCACGTGGAGACACCAAATATGTTGTCACAGCATTTTTTTTGAAAATGTAGTAGAGTTACAGGTGATAATGAGTGAGTGTGTACATTTTCGCTCGTGAGCTAAAAAGTATAGCGCTCCAGAGTCATGAGTAGTAAGGACAATACAGCTTAGTTTCGTGGACCATTAATGCTTCGTCTCGGAGGAGATAACAAATACTGAGCTCCATTGTAGTAGATATATTAGATGAGGCATAGATGTGTGTAATATGAAAGCTAAATCTTGAACGGTTTTGAAGATGAAGATGCAAGGCAGTCTCAGGTCAATGACAGACGACCTGAAAACAGCATTCGGAGAAGCAAAATCAGCAGAGTATTTGAGAACATGGGCACGATAAACAACACCTTAGTCTGTTACTGAGGGAGGCAGAGTCAAAGAGAGTTAGAAGTTTTCTACTGTCCTTAATGAAAGCAACACTGCATCCAGGAGGTGGTGGTTGTAAAGAGTATGATGCAAACATAAAGGGTGGCATTGAATCCACAGACTTTGGAGGCAAGCATTGACTTCAGACCTGCTTTTTCTCAAGCAGTCTGCAATGAAGCCTTTTTTAAATTGATGGATGGGATGGAGAGCAAGTTAATCTTGGTCATGTCAACAATATGAGCAAAACATCTTGAGTTTTGGGACACGACCTTGTGCATAAATATCTGTAAGTATCGTGCACATTATGAGGAGGGTATTCACCATTTGTGGCCCAAATTGGTTTCCCTGGAATGCTACAAACATTAGATAGATGTACCTCCTGCTTTTGAATTTTTCCTGTGGAAACCTGGCAAGTGGAAATTCTTGTTGAGCTCTTATAATGAAGAATCATTGTTTTGTTTTTCTTGGTGATTATTCAGTTTTGTTGCAAAATGATGATTGCTCGTCTGCATTTTCATGCAAGCTGAAGTCAGGATTAAATTTTTTATTAAAGCATTTGTTCTTAGTGTGCTTGACTGCAGTACCTTAATTGCTTCATTTCGATTTGGTATTATGGCTGAAATTGTAAATATTTGTACAAATCCTGAGCACTCAAAATATTCTCTGATTGAGATACATTTTTATTTTACAATATATATCAGTGCATATATATATATACTCAATAATTTTTTAAAATATGTATTGTTGTGGAAATGACTCCTAGGAGGTAACGACACATCTGACTTCCATATGGAATGTGAATATCTGGCCACTGTTCGAGGCCTGAAGACCAATCCAGATTTATTTATCTGTAAACCTGATAAAGGACCCGGAGTAGTTGTTATGAACAAGTGCGATTACGTGGAAAAGATGCTTGGAGTTCTGAACGACGAAACAAAGTTCAAATTATTAGGCAATGTGGCTCATTATGACCACACAGCTGCACTTGAACGGAAATTGCAAACACACTTACTGCAATTGTGCAAAAGCAAAGAACTCCCACATGAGGTATATGAGTGGATCCGTCCACATGGTTCACAGAGTCCTCGGATGTATGGGTCACCCAAAATACATAAAGAAGGCATCCCACTACGTCTGATACCACCTCTGATTGGTTCTGCGCAGCATAAACTCTCCAAATGGTTGAGTGAACTATTGCAACCTGTTCTCGAGGAATTCTCCGAGTACTCAATCAAAGATTCGTTCACTTTTGCTAAAATCATGTGTGAATTGGAGCGGGACCAGAATTCTGTGACCATGTGCTCTTTTGACATCTCCAACCTGTTCATGAAGTTCCTCTCCAAGAAACCATCGATATATGTGGGAAGCACATCACTCAGACTGGAGGATCGGAACAAGCAGCACATTCTATTGGAAATCCGGAATAATTTGGCGACTATCCATACATGTAAGAACACAACAAGATTGCATGCTCAAAAAGGTGATTCTGCCATTCGTCAGCACCTCCAAAACAATCCCGATTGTGCCCAGGACTATCACGTTGAACGGTTCCAAATTGTGACATGTCCACGTACTGAAGCACATTTACGTGTTCTTGAAGCATTTATACACGCAGGAACTCCTGTTCTTTGCAAACAAAAAGAGTATGTGCAAACACTGCATCTGTTCTGACCTGAATCCACAACAAATGGGAGGTCATGGGTTCTCTCGGTGCCTCAAGGTCATGGTGTGTATGTTTGTGTCAGTCACAGTCAAAAGAACCAATCCCCAGTGGTCTGAACCAATAATATGTTTCATTTTCTGTCTGCATTTCCGGTATTCCTGCGTGTGTCCTGATGAGCAGCAAGACAAAAATCTTCGACAATGTCAGTTCTTTTGTCTGCTATTTTCAAGTTCTGCACCACCAAGCATTTATATATATATATATATATATATATATATATATATATATATATATATATATATATATATATATATATATATACTCATAGAGCCAAGGAAAGCTGCATAAAGCAACGATGAAAGGCGGCGCAAGGTAAGCCCTTTGCTGTTTCAAAGCCTTCCCAGAGTTCCTCCACAACTATAACGACATTCGCAAATAATACATGGGGTGGACACTTATCCAACCAAGATATTCTAGTTTTGTATTTTTCATTAATTTTATGAAATTTGTCGAATTTGTTGTGTGGTAACCGGACAACAAATTCTCCAAAAAATTTTGTGCGACATAATTGACACAGATGGAGAACCATACCAGCAGCTGTGCAGGATGTTAATTGGATGAGTGAACCAGTGTTACGTGTCACACCCTGTCTATCAACCCTGTGTGAATGGCTCTCAGGCACACTATGTCGCGATCAAAGCAGGACAGGCAAGTCAAGACAGTTTCAAGCTTGTATTGGCAATGGCAGACAAGCAAGTATTTACAACATGTATGGCATTCCCATTACCTCGACACGACATGCCCACCCTCAAAATTATTAGCCAAACACTTAGCACTTTAACTAATTGATCCGGACACCCAAAGAAGTGAAAGATTGGAGGAGGGGTAAGAAGAGGTAGAGGTGACTAAGAAGTAGTTGGGGTTGGTGGTGCGGGCCCCCGACACACCTGAGTTGCCACCAACCAATGGTCTGGCCTGATGGTCCTTGGATTCACCTTCTCATGCTCCCTCCTCTAGTTTGCTTATGCTTCCTCAGAACCTCAATGACATGTGTGACTACACTTGATAGTGCTCCGCTTGTGCTTCTGGGGTTTGAGCACCCAATGGTACAAATGACTGCACACGGTGGCATGCAGCAGTTTGTGATGCGAGAACAGTTGGCTACGAGGTGAGCGGACGTGAAAGGTGTGTGGGTGTATGGAGACAAGAAAAACAAGAATCGTAACTGTCAGGCGCTGAAGGAGTGAGTGATGTGAAGGGAAAATGAGCAAGGTGAAGTGGAATGGAAGACATGAAGTGGGGCGAAGCATAATGAAATGGAGTGATGCGAAGCAAAGCGGAGTAGACCAAAGGAAAGAAAGCACAGAGCCGTCCATTGTCAGATAGTGAGAGCCCTTTTTCTTCCGGCATTTCCGCCTGCTGCTCTGCCTGGTAACAGCTCATCATTGGTTGACACACAAAGCTTTCGGGAAAGGGGAGGTCCTACGTGCCGATGATTTTGAGATGAATTATCGCTTTGTCGTGCGTGCGAACTCAAACCTGCGGTTCTCGTTGCCAGTCTGTGCGCGACAGGATTGATTGCTTTCTGCCAAGTGCATACAAACTCGCACATGGGGCTGTCATGGCGTGTCCGTGTGTGGCGTGTGAGAAATGGCTCATATCCCAACACTAAAATTTGGGACACAATGGGTCCTTGCAAAACCCAATTACCCACTCCGATAATTTCAGCAGCCACAGACATTCAAAAATTGTACAAAGGGTGAGCATCTCTAATCTTTCTGAAAATTCTCAAAACTTCTTTTATTCTTAACCCCCCTCCCTTTACAGTGGTTCAACACATCCAATTTACCCATCGTCCCATGCATTAACGAGTTTGGGCCTGGCCCTCCAATATTCTTGTGGCTTTCCTCGGCAAGTTCTCCCTTCTTTAATTCATCTCCACATCCATGTGATTTGCGTCAACCCTACTCGAGCTTCCACACTTCGCTAACTACAAGGGAAAGGCCTCTCCTGCCTTCTCCCTTCTTGTGCCTTCTCTGGTACGTGGTGCTCGAATCCCTTTCCTGGGATGTTTGGCTCACCTAACAACTCCCCTGCCCCTCTGGGTTTCTGCTCGGCTCAGACTCAGTGAGCCAGTGCTGGAATCCCTTTCCTTTAAACTTTCTCATGAAAAGCCACACCCCCAGCCCGTCACTGTGCTTTTGCACCTCCGCAAAAAAAACTTTTCCTCACCCTGCACCAACTGCTGAACGATATCCTGTTCCAAATTATCTGAACTTCATCTAATCTTATGCCAATAAAGGCGAGGGTTCATATCCACAGATGCGCTGTATTCTGCTTCTCTTCACACAACCACCCTCCTTGCACCAAGCACTCAATCTTCATCTCCAAAAGACCCCTATTCACACCTCATCATTGCACAACAGAACTCATCAGACATTCCTTCATCCATCCCTCAAAATCGGGACGTCGAGGAAGAAACGAGGAAGGCTCTAATCTATGTCTGCCAATTCAAAACTAATTAAAACCCACATCCTCAATTAAAGAGGTCACTAATCTATATCCAGTGGCCTGCAAAAGAATTCACCCCCTCCAAAGTTTTCACATTTTGATGCCACCTGAGCTTCTTTCATGATAATTTCAAATCAAACTTAATATGTAATCTTCATAAACCACTCCAAAGTTTTAAACCACTCCAAAGTTTTAAACCACTTCATAAACCACTCCAAAGTGATAAAGTTTTAAAAATGCAGATAAAATGTGAATAAGTTAGATTAATAGAGAAAATCCAATGCTTCTCAGTTTAGTTTGCAAAAGTATTCAAACCCTTTGCCTAATTTACCCTAAATCACTTCAGGGGCA
The DNA here is from genome assembly GCA_035128595.1 of Eptatretus atami. NCBI lineage: Eukaryota > Metazoa > Chordata > Myxini > Myxiniformes > Myxinidae > Eptatretus > Eptatretus atami. The sequence goes on from CM068961.1 coordinate 80,220,143, forward strand.
AATTATTTGTTTGAAAGGTTACAAAATGTGTAATAGGTTTCACCTGTATGTAATCAGTGGTTAAACTTAAAAGCTCCCCGATTATCGAAGGAATTTTAAGGTGCAACTCATTTGGTCAAACAATTAGGCAAACATGAAGACCAAGGAGCTTTCCAAAGAAGTCAGACATAAAGTGATGGAGAAGCACCGTTCAGGAGAGGGTCATAAGAAGATTTCAAAGTCACTCATTATCCCTTTGAGTATGGTGAAATCTATCATTAATAAGTGGAAGACATATCATATCAACCAGACTCTAACCCAGATCAGGTCACCCATCCAAACTCAGCAGCCGGTCAAACAGGAAACTGGTGTCACTGCAATCCAACGATGACTTTGAAAGATCTGCAACACAATGTCTGAGATGGGGGTCACTGTTCATAAATCAACAATATCCTGTTCCCTTCACAAAGCTGGCCTCCATGGACAGGTGGCAAGAAAGAAGCCATTACTGAAAAAGACGCATCTAAAAGCTCATATGGCACAAACTAAACACTGCACATCACTGAGTCAACACCATCCCTACTGTCAAGCATGGTGGTGGCAGCATAATGTCGTGAGGCTGCTTTTCATCAGCAGGGGCTGGCAAGCTTGTCAGGATAGAAGGGACAATGGACGGTGCAAAGTACAGGAGAATCCTTGATGAAAACCTGCTTGAGTCAGCCGTGAATCTGAAACTGGGTATGACATTCATATTTCAGCAGGACAATGATCCGAAGCACAAAGCTAAAGCCACACTGGAGTGGCTGAATAAGAAGAAAATAAATGTCCTTGAGTGGCCCAATCAAAGTCCTGACTTGAACCCAATTTAACATTTATGACGAGACTTGAAGATTGCAGTCCATTGATGATCCCCATCAAACTTGGCAGAACTATAGTCGTGCAATTTTCACACGAAGAATGGGCAAAGACTTCAACATCTAACTGTGCAAATCTGGTAGAGACCTACACCTACCCAAAAAGGCTCATAGCAGTCATTGCTGCAAAAGCTGCTTCCACCAAGTACTGACATCAGTGGTTGAATACTTTTGCAACCAGTGAATCTTTTTTACCCTATGCTCGCAAAGCACAAAGCAGAGTTAAGCGATCGGTAGCGTATGTACGTATGTCATACGTCGTACATGTCTGCATTTTGTTAAGAGCATATATCAAAAACCGTTCAGCAGAGGAAATTGAAGCGTTAGCACATATTACATGATCATCTGACATAGCGGTCACTCTTTTGAGGTCAACACAGGACAATTTTTGAAAATCCTCAATTTTCATCCAATTGTCCTGAAATTTGAAGAGGAATTGCATATCAGGTTACTGAATTCAACCACCAATTATTTTTGAGGTCAACATAGGCCAAATTTCTAAAGTCATTTTTCATTTCTTTCACTAAAAGCCATTTCCTCAACAAACTGTGTCCTGACTTAATCTGTCTGTTCTGATGACGGCACAAGACTGCTGAGGTGTTTAGCCAGCGCTAATTTGTTATCTAAGTTTGATTTCAGATGTGGTTATGCAATGTTTGTTTCGCTCGGTCAACTAACTAATGTCTGGTGTGTAAATGTCAGCACGGTACCCACTCGCACTCGAGCTTTTGCATCTGGTAACACGACTCTGGGCATGGGATCCCGCTGGAAGTTCTGGAGCGACTGGTGATTGTAGTCCCTTAAAGACACGCCATCCTCTCAGAGTTATCCAGAGGCGATGACTGTCACAAAATGCATCGTAACACTGACCACTGTACACTGTCCATAAGCAACTCTCGGATCATACAGTTGTAAAATGTGAAACACCCACGAGTGATCATACCTATGCAAGATCACGTGATGTGCAAAAGTTTCAGCTTTCTAACCAATTTAAGAAGTACTAAACATTGATATGAGTGAGTGAGTGAGTCAATCAGCAGTTTGAAAGAACTTTATTCAGGGTGGACCATAAAAAAGGGAATATTTTATCATGCCGAGATTTTATTAGTAATATATTTGTGAATACATTTCAAATTTCCTTCGGTTGCCTTTGACACAAACTTTTGTTGTTTTTTTTTTCACAAGTATTAAATAAATAAAAATAATGGGGCAATTTAACATCGAGCAGCACATCTTTGTTTATGACACGTACATTGAAACAAAGTCAGAGAGTGCAGAGACCATTTGAGAGAAGGTTCTCAACATCTCGTGCACCGTCCTTACAAAACAATAAAGGCATTGGTGCGAAAAGTGAAAGATACTGGCTCGTTTCAAAACGCAAATAAGGACTGTTCAGGATGGCATGTTAGTGCTCGTGTCACAGAGACTATTGAAGCTGTATGGCAACGCATGGAGAGAAATCCACATCAATCAACAACGCGACTCTCAACTGAAAAAGGAATCAGTCGTACATCGGAGCGAAGAATACACTGAAGGAAGACCTTTGACTTTGTCCTTATAAAATCCAACTTTTCAGGCACTTAATGAAAATGATCACAGAAGATGGTATATGAGTCACGTAACCACTTTTCTGAAACACTGGAAAAACGAAGACCTCACAGTATCGATGACATCATTTTCTCTTGTGAGTGCCATATTTACATTAATGGGATGATGAATAAACTGAATTGTAGATTATGAGGATTGTAAAAGCCAAAATAACATGAAGAAGCATCACTTCACTCTCCGAAAATCACCATCTGGTGTAAGTTGAGTCACACATCTTCGGTCCCTATTTTTTTGAAGACCCCAATATGGAAACAGCAGTAACTGTGATATCAGATCATTATTTTCACATGCTGAAGACTTACCTATGGAACAGGTGAGAATTAACGAATATCTGTGCTTTCAAAAAGATTGAGCCACATCCCACACCTGTAATGAATGTCTTGTTAGGCTGATGGAAAAATTTCTTAAACGCCTTATCAATCCCAGAACTAAGCCTTGTGTTGGCTTAACGGTTATGGTGGCTGGCTCAAGATCTTATGGTCTTGAGTTTCAGCCACTGTTTTTTTTTCAGGGACCGTTTAATGAACACCAGGTGGGTGACTCAGCCTGCCATCCTTCCAAGATCGGTGAAATGAGTACCAGCGTCCTGGTAACAGGGGGGAATTGCATCCGCAGTACAGCCATGCCCCCAGAAAATGAAGCAGCCAAGCAGCCACAGGCTGTATACAAATAAATAAAGTCCCAGAAGTGAATTCCTGTGTCCCCGCCCCAAGAGAGTGAGTGTTTCAGTTGAAACCAATAACAATTGCTGATTTGAAAGATGCAGTTATTCAGATAATCTCCTGAGTTACACAATACACCCATGAGAAAGTGATGCGTAACCTGTTGGTGCAGATAAGAAAATGTATAGAACATAGGGGAGGTCACATTGAGCACCTGATACCCTCTCTGGAGAGGAGGGTATTGCATTTGGATCCGTTTGTTTGTTTGTTACTTGCAAAATCGAAGATTTTTCAAGTATATTCGTCAGTCGATTTTATTAAACTGTCTTTCTGTCTGTTTGTCTGTGTTTATTGCCGACAGGTCACAATTCTAAACGGATCGTCATGAAACTTTACCGAATTGAAGAGGGAGTCTCAACTGAGAAGCCTCTTAATTTTGATGTGAAAGGTGAGATGAAGTTTTTATATGCACATCTATTGCACCCCAGAATTCATTATCATCTTGGGGTGAAATTTCTAAAATTGTCATTTTTCATCTGAATGACTTGAAATTTAAACAAGATTTGCATATTGTTTCACTGGATCAGAAAACTAACTATTTTTGAGGTCAATATGTCAAAGGTCAACTCAAGGTTAAACTTCTAAAATCATCAATTTCAATCTGAAAAATAATCCATTTTCATCCGATTGACCTGAGCTTTGATTACGGTTGTCAATTTTAATCTTAACTACAGGGTGCCCCACAGAAAACCAGGAAATTTGAGATTTTGAGATATATTTTGCCGTATTTTACCATATTCAATAAACTCACATATAAATTTTCTAAAATAAAGTGTATCTTTGTTTTACACTACATCCAAGTTTGCTTTTGTTTTGTTTTAATAAAACTGACCAAATTTCTTGTTTTCTGTGGGGCACCCTGTAGATGAACGGGTTCTTGTTGTGACAGCGGTTGATGAAAAAAATCATTCCCCCCCCTCAAAAAAAAGGATAGCTCCAGCGAACTATACCACTGAGATTGTTTGCATTGATCAAGTTCTCCCGAAGAGACTTGACTTGAATCGGGAATTGATTTTTTAATAATTTTTTTCGATGCCTGATTTTAACGAAACTTGATACTGCACACCGCAGGAGAATGGTGAGTAATGTGGGCCGAATTTTTTTTCACTATCGTGTACCGTTTGGCTGTATTTCGGGAACATACATACATACATACATATATACAAGATGAGAGTTTTAGTAATATATATATACAGTATATACATATATAGAAGATAGATGAAATGGACAATTTGATGTATCCATGGCAACCTTTAGAGAGGCAACCTTTATGCCTGGTGTTGGCTTCATGGTTCAGGTGGTGGGCTTTGGATCCTAGGGTCCTGAGTTCAAATCCCACTCAGCTGTTGAATTAATACCAGGTGGGGTTAACTTGGGCTGTCCTCTTTCCGAGGTCAGCAAAATGAGTGCCAGCTTGCTGGTATCCTGTGTCGGAGTGGCGACCCGTCCAGGATTGTGCCCAATAGCCAAGGAGACTTCTCAAGCAGCACCAACGCTCTGCATGGAGTGTGTTCCCAATCTCCTCCTCCTCCTCCATTAGAGAGGGGGGTGGATTTTGTCAGCATCGTGCTCTGCACGTCTTTTTCTTGTTTGTTTGTTTGTCTGTGTGCACAACATCTCAAAACGTTGTGGATAGATTCGGAAGAAACTTGGAGGATGAGTTGGGTGGGTGACAAGAACAAGCCGATGATACTTTGATTACTTTCCAGATGTATATCTGGCCTATCAATGGGCTACAAAACATAAACTGTTCAGCCTGGCAGAGGCAATCCAGTGTTGCCACCTGTACCGACCTTAAACATGTAAATGAAGAAGCCATTTGTCACATCTTTGCTCTATTGCACCCCGGAATTCATTGGTTCACGAGTCAGTAAGTGACCACTATATTCGTTATGGGTGTGTGTCTGTCTGTCTGTCTGTCTGTCTGTCCCAAGCATAGCTCCGTGGGTTTTGATTGATCCTGATAAAATTTGGGTGGGAGGTTTATATCATGATCTAGTTGTGTTTTCCTGAGAATGGGCATGTGCTGCGCCATTATGGGCGGAGCCACACCCAAAAAACATGTGTTTTTGGGGGGTAGCCGATTTCAAGTTACATCTTCTCCGAGGGGGTTTGTCGAATCTGGCAGGGGTTTCAGTATTTGGTTAGCCCAATGGCACCTGCATAGCCCCACGGAGCTCGATTTTTCATTTTCGTCCCAGGTCAAGGTCACAAGGTCAGAACTTAGAAAATGTCAAAAAAAATCAATAAACTGGGCATCGAGCTCCTCGGGTTTTCAACTGTTTCGAATGAAAGTTGGTATGCAAGTAGTGCTCTTCGAGTACTACAACTTTCATCATTTACATTTTTCCCGATTCCCGCCAGTTTGCCCGTGACGTCCCCTCGAATGTCAAAAAAAAAAGGCGAACCGTGTACATTGCTCGTGAACCATCGCCGTCTCCAGACTTGTGATTGTTACAGCTTTGAACAAAAATCTTCTTGATGTTTTTTGAAAGTCTAATTATCCCCATCTTGATCAGGTGATCCAAATTGCTATGGATATATTTTTTGGTGTGAACTTTATATCAAATTCTATAATCTGTACATTATTTGTTGAATTTTCATGCCATGTGACTCACATTGGTGAAAAAGAACAGCGTGGTGGCAGTCTCATCATTCATGATGTGGTCACGACATATTTTTGCTCATATCAATGTAAGCATTGCTTTATTCCTTTTGTCATAATTAAGCATAAAGTAAGAATAATTGGTGAAACAAGTTGTGTTGCAGAAACGTTATCTTCATATAAAAACGTATAATAAATTTAAGCTCTCTTTTAATCTTATCTATGATCTAGGGTCTTTCTACATATTTGAAAAATCGGAACGCTTTCAATTCGAAAAACTCATTATCTGTCTCGAAGGAATCTCTGGATAGCATAGCACAGACATTTTACACTTCATTAGGAACATTAAAATGGAAAATTCAATTCAGTGTGGATTTAAAGTGATTGGATTCAGCGATCTGGAAGATGTATCAATACAGGAACTCGTTTCTGACTTACCAGAGATAAATTAAATAAACAAATGCAGCCTCATTTTAGATTATGCACAAAACACGTACATTGCTGGTGGGTAAATGAGAGTTAGCACACATATTTCATTTTGCACAAAGACCTGTTTATCATGGAGCTGCCATAATGAAAGTATGACAGAGTTGTTCACATCCTGGTGTTGGCTTAGTGGTTAGGGTGGTGGCTTGGGATCCATGGGTTCTGATTTCAAGGTGGGTTTGCTGCTGAATTAACATCAGGGGGTTGACTCAGCCTGTCATCCCTCCAAGGTCATTGAAATGAGTACCAGTATACTGGTAATAGGGGCACTGTATCAGTGGCATATCCGCACCCCTAACCAATGATGCAATCATCAGCCAAAAAGGCTGCAAAAAAAAAAAACAGACAAAAAAAAAGGAAGGTATTGATGGATTTACTAAATCTGGTATTGGAGTGGTGCAAGCATGATGGGCCAATGGTGCCCCCTGTGCATAATTTCTTGTAATTTCCTTGTAAAAATATGTTTGCACCTTCACACTGAACCGTATATATATATAATGGAGCAAGTGTATCTCTGTCCAGCCAATAATAGCCCTTTATAGAGTTTATCTGTGTTGTTTGTGTTCCTGTTGGAGCATAATAAAATAAATTGCATACATGTTGCTAGTGGCCAGGGTTAGGTCATGGGCACAAAAAAATATCCTCCTCACCTGTGAGGGATTGGGGGAGACTTACAATTTTCGCCTGGACGTGCCATCGTGCAAGTGGTTTACTGACCCCTGCTGCAGACGGGGTGATTATTTGCCATGGCACAAAATATATTTGCCCGACCTCATCTACTAACCCCTCCCACCCCCCCCCCCCCAAGGCTGCTCTCGAAGGGAGCAGGTGCTTCTAGTTCCTTTAAAAAGGACGGAATATTTAGCTTATGAACACCAAAGAACATCAGAATTTCAAGCTATTAATTATTAATTTTTTTAAAAATTAATTTTTTTTAAAAAAAAACTAGAAAAAGAGCAATCAAAGATTGCAGACCCTTGCCATGTCAACTTTATCCTTGCCACCCTTGCCACTACTTATCAAAGAGCTTTGTCAACAAAAATATACAAATATATACATGTAAATAAAAGAGCAATTCTTTATTAATGGAGTTGTGAAACTGTGTGAGGGCACTTGAAAATTTCTACAAATAGGATACACACAGTAGTCCATGACTTGGCAAAAATTAATGCAGAGGTGGACACACACAGGTAAAGCATCTAAAAAATTTTTTCACAAAAAACTAGAAAAAGAGCAATCAAAGATTGCAGACCCTTGCCATGTCAACTTATCCTTGCCACTACTTATCCTTGCCACCCTTGCCACTACTTATCAAAGAGCTTTGTCAACAAAAATATACAAATATATACATGTATATAAAAGAGCAATTCTTTATTAATGGAGTTGGGAAACTGTGTGAGGGCACTTGAAAATTTCCACAAATAGGATACACACAGTAGTCCATGACTTGGCAAAAATTAATGAAGAGGTGGACACACACAGGTAAAGCATATAAAAAAAAATTTTTAAACTAGAAAAAGAGCAATCGAAGATTGCAGGCCCTTGCCATGACTTGTTTTGTGTGGTGTTTGTGTCATTTTGTGTGGTGTATTTTATGTGGTGTTTGTGTCCTGGTGTGTTACGTAATTAATAAGAGACATAACTAGACCTGCCACTTTATAACTGCTGGCAGTGATGACCGGGTACCAAGACGTCCCGCTTTGATGCAACCCCACTTTGATCAGACACCTAACCCTGACCCGTGACGTTTTTTAAATTATTATTCAATTGAATTTAGAATGGGATTACAATAAATTCAATTCAAGTCAAATGGAAGCCCAAATAGGTCCAGTCCTGCATTGGAGTCATAAAAAAGGAACCCAAACAAGCAAGAAGCAGAGATGAAGTCATCAGGAGGATCCTGGGAAAGATTCACATTTCAGCTGCTACTTCTCTACCCTCAAACCCATCGAGGCACAGTCAACTGAGCCTTATTAAAAAAAAATGCACATATATATGTACCAAATATATATATAATATATATATATATATATATATATATATATATATATATATATAATGTAAGGTGAATATACTGATTCTGGCTCACTTTTTCCCATGTAAGTGAATGGGGGATTTTCAGCGATTCATATTTTTTTTTACCTAAAAAGTAAACCCCTTTTTATCCCAAGGTATATTTATTTATCTCCCTTTTAACCTAGGGGCACTCTATTCAAATAACCAATGCAATAAGATAAAGATTTGTTCAAGTAGCAAAGTAGTAATGTGATTTGTTAAAGGTGATTCTGAAGAAATATCTGAAATATGTAAGCCTAGGGACACTCTTTTTCAAATAACCAATGCATATTGTTTAGCTCACTCATTGAACCTATAAACATGTGTTCATTCTCAAATTCCTTCAATAGTTTAATTTTCTTTGCACAATAATCCCCATCTAAAATATTTAAAAATAAACATTTGAATCTTTATATTTTCAAGATTTTTTTTTTCAAGATCCTTTTGTGTCATTATGAAATGATATACTTCTCTTAATGATCTCATCTGACCACCTCCTGAGTTGCATATCATTTTGAGATTGTAGTAAATTATTTTTCCATTGTTCAATTGATAACCATAAATTTTTCAGTCCATTCAAGGATATTTATTATTTTCTTTACATCCTCTAACTTACTAGTTTTTAAATTGATTCGCTTATTTGTTTTATTTACCTTTGTTTTAGTTATTTTTTCAATAAGACTTATTTGATATTTTTCACATTCATTATGTTTTCCATTTATATACCAAGACTGAGATTTTCTCCACTCTTTAGTTTGATTAATACTTGGTTCGACCATTTATATATTGTGAAAAAGACGGCGGTAGCCCTTAAAAACCCTAACCATATTGTATTCTATATACTCTATGATTAAATATTCACTCTATCATACAATATCCATATGGAACACAATCTATTCCATTATCTAAATAAATCTCTTATCATCAAGGCTCCTAATGCCTTTTTATTTACTTCTTCACTATATATGTTATGTTTATAACTTCTTATTGTATTCATTTTCCTATGTTCGTCTTTCTTATTCATCAAACAATTATAATAATTTCTAAAAGTTATTGATTTCTTTATTACATATTTCTTT
>CM068961.1:80241850-80254567 GCA_035128595.1 Eptatretus atami
ATATATATAAATACAAGAAGCACACTCTCCCTACAGGAGTCACCAGGTGGGTTATGATATTATCCCTATTGAAATGTATAATTCAAAATAGCTCTCCAAAATACCTCTCGCCACGACACTTAAAATGCCTCACAGCACTGTAAAATGTGGGGAAAAGAAGACTGTACTGTAAAGGGAGGGGGCTTGTAATACCCTCTCCCACCTGGAGCAGTGCTTTACATAGGGAATTTGTATCCCTCCCCGAAGACCACCAGCAAAGACAAAAACAACCCTGTGCACAAATTGCGGTCACGTTGATCTGATGTAGCAAGTCTGGATGTAATCAGACCAGAACTATCAGAGGAGTAGCATGGAGGAGTCGCACGACAAACAAACACACAGACACACACAAACACACACACACACACGGATACACAGACCCACACTGTTCCGTGAATTATAGTGAGGATACATGGTGGTCCAGATGCCTTGTGAACCATATATTTTTTCGTTTTCTCATTCATTTGCACAATGTTGCTTAAACTTTCTCATGGGACAAGGTGTTGATTCATCCTGTGCACAGAAATGCTGGTTCTCCTACACTCACTGAACCCTTAACAAGGACATCTATAACAAGAAAAAGAGCAATCAGAGATTGAAGACCCTTGGCAGGACTTGTTTTGTGTGGTGTTTGCGTACTGGTGTGTTGTGTAATTAATAAGAGACATAATTAGAACTGTCACTTTATAACTGCTGGCAGTGATGACCGGGGACCAAGATGTCCCACTTTGATCCTACCCCGCTTTGATCGGACGCTTGACCCTGACTCATGACGTTTATTATTATTAAACTGAATTTAGAATGGGGTTAAAATAAATTCAATTCAAATCAAATGGAAGACCAAATCGGTACAGTCCTGCATTGGAGTAATCAGAATAAACCCAAACAAGCAAAAATAAAGGATGAACTCATCAGGAGGAACCTGCATAGGATTGGCATTTCAGCTGTTACTCGTCTACCCTCAAACGCATCCAGACGCAACCAAGTGAGCGTTAATCAAAAAAAAAATAAAAAAGGCCATGCTGCCAGACCATGCGGCCAATCAAGTTGATATTTACAACATTTATTTCCCATCATTATTAGATCTTAATTGTGAAGTTTCACTTCAATTGTTTAAGTGGTTCAAGAGAAAGAGGTTTTTAAAAGTTTCTGCTCAATCTAAAATGGCTGCCAGACCATGTGACATCAATTATTCGTGAATACCCTGGTATCCCCAAGGCTTGGAGAACATTTCTGTGAGGTTTCCCCTCAGTCAGTCCAGCCGTTCTGGAGAAGAAGATTTTTTTATAGGTTTTCGGGTAAATCCAATATGGCTGTCAAACCATGTGACATATGACGTCATATGTGTGATAGTTTTGTTCCTCATGGATAGGCGGTCATACGTGTGACATTACACCTCAATCTTTTCAGCCACTTCAGAGAAGATTTTTGAAGGTTTTTGTTTTTTAACAATATGGCTGCCGAATCACGTGACCAACGATGCCATCAAATCATTTTCTGTGACAATTTTATCTCTCGATGGCCCTCAAAATTTTTCATACTCATCAGATGTAGCGTTCTAGACATGCAATTATGACATCACAACGAAGACACCTATGATGTCTTAAAAAAAACAATCACACATTCCCCATGAGGAGTACTTGCCATGTGCCAAGTTTAAATTTTATTTGGTGCGGTTTCAGAGATACAGAGGTACAAACTTTTCCCATTTCTCCAATATGGCTGCCACACCACATAAACGATGATGGCATAATTATCAATAAAACATTGTACATGAGTAGTCCACTCCTATGTTGAAAATTTCGTCTCAATCCGACAGGCAGTTGCGGAGAAAAAGATGAAAGTTCTGTGCGGACAAAGAAACAAACAGACAAATGAAAAATCACTCATAGAGTGACACTGAGCAAAACAGAACAAAGTAGAATGGCACTCAGTGGAGTGCGTACCTCTGCCATGCTGAACAGTTTACGTTTTGTATCCCACTGATGAGCTGAATCTGAACCAAAATCGAATCCACTTGTTCTTGTCACCTAACCAACTCATCCACTTAGTTCTGTCAAAACTCATCCACAACTTTTTGAGATATCATGATATGTATTTTTAGATCCTCGTGGAGGATCTCTAAGTCTTACTCACGTTGTTGTTCTTGTGGACTTTTTTGTTTGACAGCCTACAGTTTTCATCGAAACTTCCTGAAACTTGGCATACATATGTAAAAATACCCTGCGCAGACAGGAACCATCTCCGATTTTGAAAATTCCTCCTAGAAAAAAAAGTTATGACGTCAAAATATCTCCGCTAATGGAAATCGCCTAAAAAATTATCTCCGAAACTAGGCAAGATTTTTGAATTCTGTTTGCGGGAATCGAACAGGGCATTAGCACAGATAATTTATCGCAAACCTGATACATCACAATGACGTCATATTCGTTTTTATGACGTCATCATTAAGAGGACGAGGATCTTAGATCATTTGAGCTTGTTTCTTGAAATGATTTATTTAAAAATGTCAAACATTTAGTATAGACAAAGGACGATTTATTTTTAAGCATAAAATAAACCGCCATTTTGATCTAATTCTTCCGTGTTCATTAATAAATAAAATTGTGTTTGGACGCGTGCTTCGTTGAACGATGACTCCTAAGGTTAATGCTCAAATTTTCTTCAAGTTAAAGTTTGACCACAAAATAATATTAAAATTTCGTGTCTTTTTTTTATCATCAACAACTGTCACAACGGGTTCACGGGTCGTCTAGTTATCTATAATTCTTGAATTAGTGCATACTGATCATGCATCATCTTGATCATATTTTCTGATCCTGACAAAATGAGTAATACGTCTACATAAACAGGGAGGGTGAGAATGAAGAAAAGCCAAAGTGATATTCTGCTTTTGGGGCCATTCAAAAATTACGTAACGAAAGAGAAGGTGGAACTTGTGTTGCTACATGTTTCTGGAAAAAAGCCACAGGGCTTTGTTTGTTATTTTGTTATTCCGTGAAATGTTTGTTATTCCGTGAAAAACACCCTGATAAGCCAAAGCCAAGTCATCGATTCATCAGTAAATTGTTACAACGATTGAAACTGACCGGAAGCATTGTTGAGAGACCTCATCCTGGTCGTCCTGACTCCTCTATAGATGGAACTAGATCTGAAAATGTTCTTTCAGTGGTTGTGAAAAGCCCCAAATAATCGTTGAGAAAAATTATTCAAGAAGTGGGAGTTAGCCATTCTTGCCAATCTTACACCCTCGTTTGCTTCCGAAATAATAATAATAATAATAATAATAATAAAAAACATGGATGGTGTGTCGGCACAGAACACTGGCTTGATTGCTTGATAAGTCGAAATAAAAATAACTCGGGTTATGTATGGAAACCAAAACACATGGCTATTGCTTATGTGCATATTGGATAATACATCATGTACATATAGCTTGGATAGATTCCAATTCTACTTGGCCAAGCAGGAATTATATTACAGGCTGGAAGGTTTGAAGCCTGGGGCCTACATAGTGTAGTAGATTGTAGAAAAATCGTGCAAATTATGATACAAGCATCAAATTTGGCATTTCTGTTCTGCAGGGTTCCTGAATCAAATCTGCCCAATTGGCCATTTGAAAATCCAAATTTTGAAAAATTTGAAAAAAAAAAAAAAAATTCAAAAAAATTTGAAGTCCCAGCTGGCTAAATTCTTGAAGCGCAAGTGAACATCCCAGACAGAGAACCAAGGGGAGATGCAGTCATCATTTATGGCTCAGCACTTATCAATGCCCTACCTCCATGCACTTCAAAGATATTTGATGACTATGCTAAAGAAGACATCATCCCAAAGGTGGAATCCTATGGTGCCAGGTACGAGAGGGTGGACGTAGTGTTTGATGTGTACAAGAAGTCAAGTCTGAAGTCCGAGGCAAGGTCAAAAAGGGGCAAGGAATCAGAAGAAGAGTGACAGGAACCAGTAAGACCCAAGTAACTGGAGAAGCTTTCTTCGAGATGCAGCAACAAGACTGAGCTGTTTCACTTCCTTGCGGAAAAGATGTGTGAAGCACAGACGACAAGCACAGTCATTGTCACAAAAGGAGAAGATGCCATTAGCAACACAAGGAAGTCACTGGATGCTGTGTCTCCATGTTGTCATGAAGAAGCTGACACTCGAATATTTGTACACGCCAGGGATGCAACGACGGATGGTAGCAAGTCCATTATCATTAAGGCTAATGACACGGACGTACTAGTCATAGCAATATTTGTACTGCCATCCTTACAGGAACTAGGTCTTGAGAACATGTGGATTGCCTTTGGCCAAGGAGCCAAGGCGCGATGGATTCCAGTCCATGAGGTAGTTTCTGCAATAGGGCCTGAGAAAAGCTAGAGGGATCCCATACTTCCATGCGTTCACTGGATGTGACGTCGTGTCTGCCTTCCGCGGTAAAGGGAAGAAAACTGCATGGCAGACTTGGAACGTCTTTGATGATGTTTCTGAAACATTCACCAATCTCAGCCAGCATCCAACATCGATTCGTGATCTTGACTTTTAGAATTTTATTTTTTTTTGAATTTTCAAAATTTGGATTTTCAAATGGCCAATCAGCAGATTTGATTAGAATCCCCTGGAGAACAAATGTGCCAATTTGATGCTTGTATCATCATTTGCACGATTCCTCTCAAAAATTGCTGTTATCTGCCCCACTAACACAAACTGTGCCACAGAAAGCCTGTGGCACCGATGGGCTGCAACCTTTCGACATTTGATGGTGCTTTCAACATTCACTTTTGGTCTTTTTCACGCTGAAGAGAAAACTTATACGGAAGTCATGGCGATTATGAATACTGTATAACACTTCTGTTTGGAGCCATTTAACCTCATGTCCCACAAAGCCTATTATTTAATTATATCGAGTTCGAAAAAAAAATCACTTTTTCCTAAAAAAATTCTGATTTCACTCTAAATTTTGGCGTAATTGTTGAGACCTTGAGATCCAATCATCAAATATGGAATCCGATTTCAAATATCGGCTTTAAAAGCCTTGGAAAAACACCACAATTAGCTGTTCCAACACAAATATACACCTTATCAAGGATTTCTCCAAGGCAGAAAGCCCCCTTGGAGAGGGGGGCAAATGAAGTCTCTCCAACCTCCATCAAGTGACCCTTAGTCCTCCTGTCAAGTTTGTTTGAGATTGGATAAGTAACGACCGAATGTATCGTGGTCAAAAAAGACAGCCAGACTGAGACAAAATTGTGTATTTTAGTTTGATGATGAGTCCGGACTTCCGAGACACCCTGGAGTGTACAGTTGTACTGGGAATTTTGCCATGAGTGGTTTGGTCGAAAGTGATCCATTCTATAAATTGAGTTGTACGCCCTGTTGTACATCCAGAAAGACATGGTGGAATGTTACATGAGTTCCTTGAAAGGAAACTCAAGGGGCCATAAGGCCCATCAAAGCCTGCCAATGGTTGTCAACTTATGGTTGTTTGTCCATGCTTTATCCTATTTAAATGCTGAGCATCAAGCAAGGTTGCAGCACATACCATTTAAAGCTTTTGGTATGACTCTGCCGTTAGTTTGAACCTCTGACCTCCCTGACTCGGAGTGGATGCTCTAAGCATTGCACCAGAGTCTGGTTAAAGTAGAAGGGTGCACTCCCAGGCATCAAGGACATATAACATGTGATCTCCTACTATTGCGGAAAGACAGAAAGTGACAGAAAAACAAAATGTAGAATCGAAACAGGATGTAAGGGATAGAAGAATCAAAGTAACAAGTATAATAATAATAAAAAATAACCATTCCTTTCACATCATTATGCATATAGCCCAGCAGGCACACAACGTTGTTGCAACGTCGTTTGCCGGTTCTATCCTGACGTCAGAATTGGGTCAGTGGGAAGTTTTATTTGCAACACCCATGACGTCAGATTTCAACGTTGTGACAACGTTGAAATCTAACGTTGTTGCAGCGTCGTGTTCTGGCTGTATCCTGACGTCAGAATTGGGTCAGTGGGAAGTTGTATTTGCAACACCCATGACGTCAGATTTCAACGTTGTGACAACGTTGAAATCTGACGTTGTTGCAGCGTCGTGTTCTGGTTGTACCTGACGTCAATGGGTCAGTGGGAAGTTGTACTTGCAACACCCATGACGTCAGATTTCAACGTTGTCACAAACATTGAAGCATGACGTTAGTTTTCAACTTTATCACAACGTTCATAAAATGGAATTTTTGTTTTTACCCTTTTCTTTGCATGCCAAAGAAATGAACATTGCAGTGCACGACTCCCTTCAGCTTCCAGCTTGATGGACCCTCGACCGTAGGTCTGGGACCAGCGGAGCACCGCTGTTCCACCGGTGCCATTATCAAAACATTGAAGTTGTATTGCATCATTATACGTTGCAACATCATTATACGTTGCACAGTAACACATAATGACCACAACTTGAAAACAACTGTAATTCATAATCATTTATATCACATATCACGCAGAGCATGATTGCGGAAAAAATATACAAGCAGTATTAACAATAATAATATTGTTACGGTTGTGGAAATTCGGTGGAAGTTACGGTGGAAGTTACGGTTGTGGAAGTTACGGTGCCATTATCAACATTGAAGTTGTATTGCATCATTATACGTTGCAACATCATTATACGTTGCACGTAACACATAATGACCACAACTTGAAAACAACTGTAATTCATAATCATTTATTATCACATATCACGCAGAGCATGATTGCGGAAAAAATACAAGCAGTATTAACAATAATAATATTGTTACGGTTGTGGAAATTCACAGGACACCATAAAGGATATCCCCAAGATCAGTTATATCGCTAAGTCTGTGTTCAGATAGATTTCCCCACCGTTGTTTAAAGGGATTATTCGTGTGAACAGGGCTGTGATCTTTGAGTTAGCCTTATTCTTTTGCTATCTTATTTTGGATCAACTGCTTCACAACAACCACCTAACCACAACCGCCCAACCACACCACCATCACGACACCACAAAACGCCAGCCACGCCAACATTACGACCACCACAACCACCTCCACCACCAACATCGCTCTCAACAACCGCTTCACAACAACCGCCTTCCACCACCACAACACACGCGCCTCTCAACATCCTACCACCTCACCCACAACATCTCCACACCACAAACATCACCTCACCTTCGTCTCCGAAACGACGCCATCTTTGCGTCAGCAACAGCGAGATCCGATCAGACGGCATCGCTGCAGGCAGATGCGGGGGTTTGCTCGCCGTGCAAGCTTGCCCGCAGTTCGGATCAAGAGCGTCGGTGATTCCTGCAACGTCCGCCTCTCTGCGCGGGTCGGAGGTCAGAGGTCGAGGATCAGAGGCCAAACCGCGTCTCACCGGCCCTATATAAGGGCGCGGGAGCGGCCGCGCAGTCGGTGTCTGTCGGGGTTGAGAGTCTGGAGAAGCCAAGGAGCTGCATGGAAGTCTGGACGAGGTAAAAGTGCCGTTGGGGAGTCCACATGGAGCCATCAGTCCGAGCAGTTGGGGAGTCCGCGTGGAGTGCAGTTCGGTTCGTGGAGCTTGCAGTCGGTGGAAGCTGGGCTCATGTCGGAGTCGGGAGCTCGGAGCTTGCGGTTGGTGGGGAGTCCGGGCGTCGCGAAGGAGAGCGGGCTGAAGGCGCAGCCTGCCTGCTGTGTCGCGCAAGCCTGCGCGTTTGTGTGGGGAGAGCCGGAGAGAGCTCGCCGGCCGCTCAAGCCAGTCACCACGTAGGGTGCAGGTAACCTGCAACCGTCTCGTGGGGCCCTTTCGGTCACCAAAGCCCCACGTTATAAAGGCCCACGGGCCAGCCTGACCCCTTGTCTGTGAGGGGGCTTTTCCTGCTTTTCTTTGAATGAATGTTGTGGCGCCGTGTCTTGCAAAGTAAAACTGTGTAAGTGACTGTATACATGGTAAAAACAATAGTCGGTAGTAGTGTTTTCGCCTTGCTCGTGTCTTTGTCCCGTCCCGCAGTCTTCGCAAAACACTGCATGCGTGTTTGTTTTTCATTGCTTTTGTTGGCTGTATACGTGTTTTTCATTGCATTCTGTATATGTGTGTAGTAAATAAATGTGCTTCTTTGAATGTGAACCCGTTCGTCACGTCATTTTTCCCCATTGAACTGCCATATTGTTTTTGGAATGCTAGTTGGTTTTTGAAGACCGATAATAGATCGGGTCCGGCAAGGTCTGGCGATAATACCCGCTCGTTTATCCAGAACGGAACGAACCGCTTAAGCGGTTCATGTCCAAACAGGCCTTCGCCGAGGTACGGTCTCTCGGTAGTTTGCCCCCGCGAATACTTAGGTATATCGAAATTTGGCGATTGACCCTGTCGCGCGCAGGTGGAATACGGACTAGGCCGTGGTGGGGTTAAAAACCCACCCGTGACTGGTTTCTGGCATTGTTCCAGAAAGTCGCGATGAATTGCTCGTTCGGTGGGCGACGCGGCCGCTATTAGTGAAAAGCGGTTGTTTGCACGCTGGGCGGTGAGATTCGTAACAATATCTTTATTCGACACAAAAAGCACACTCAAATACAAACGTAAAATAAATAAAAGTAGATACCATTGCAATTGAGAAACATATACTAAAAATGGGGAATAAAAAGAATACCACATGGGTAAAAGTCGTAAATACCTTTTTGACAAATGCACTTTGTGCAAGCACAGTTAACAATTCAAATTCAGAAAGTTCTGCCCCAGAGAGGAACTGTGGAGCTTCTCTCTCAATATAATTGACTGCACAAAGGCACCTTTAAGTACATCATCACATCATCATCATCATCATCATCATCATCATCCATCATCATCATCATCATCATCATCATTCATCATCATCATCATCATCATCATCATCATCATCATCATCATCATCATCCAGTGTAGTAAAACTCAAGCCTGGTGTTGGCTTAGTGGTTAGGGTGGTGGCTTGGGATCCTAGGGTCCTGAGTTCAAGCCCCGTTGGCTGCTGAATTAAAATACACCAGGAGGTTGACTCAGCCTGTCATCCTTCTGAGGTCGGCAAAATGAGTACCAGTGTACTGATAAGGGGGACACTGCATCAGCGGCATAGCCACGTCCCAACCAATGATGCAACCAGCAGCCACAGGCTGTACTCAATAGAGAGAGAGAGAGAGAGGTTAGTAAAACTGATGATAATTCTATGCTTGCATACATTATGGGCATTAGGAGCATAAAAGGTATTGACAGATAACTTGCATTTATATAAAATGTAATTAAAAGTTTTAGCTACTGATGGCATACTACCCATTATTACAAGATTCATAATTAAGCAACCTCAGGTAAGAATTATGAGAAGACGAAGAACCACATATAAATTTTGCTATACGACATAATAGTTGACATTCAATAGGTAGAAATTCAGCAATGACTGGTAAAAGAGTACAATATGGGTAATGATCATATAAATTCCAAAGGATCATATAAACTTTTACTTCCTACTTGGGAAGTCAAACACCTTTCTGATAGAATTTCAACATGATATATATATATATAATTTAGAAATATTTTTACTTGTTATGTCCCACAGCGGGCATCAATAGAATGAGGTGCAAAAAGACTCAAACAGATGAACTTGACATGATATGAACAGTGCATAAAATTAATAAAACTGAATTACAATCAGGCAAATCAATGAGACCAAATATATATCTATGTGTGTGTATTCATACAAAGAAAAATATAAATCTAACATCATTAAGTATGAAAACACAATTTTGAATGCATCTCACATAAATAATTCCAAAGCACAAAAAAATTAATTTGTTGGATGTTTTCAATCTTAATTTCACAATAAAATAAAATAACTTCATTATGCATAAAAGTACATGTAAATATTTTCACAATGTAAACTTAGGCTGGGTTTCCAACATCCAACATTACAATTAACTATGCTGCAAATTCTTAATAATCAAGGACGTGGACGGCTGGCACAGCGTGTTGCTGTAACTCATTATTATTAAACTAGTACGTGCCCGTAGTGCAAAAAAAACAAAAAACTTCAAACAACTACACAGGCCGTTCCTTCGCTCTCGTAAACGACGACTGGATTGGGGCATTGTGTTTATCTGTAAATGCGCATACGAAATCGAGAAATTATGAGAATACAGTAAGTCATCACTTTCCGGAAGTCCGTACGTTGTAACCCGTAATGGGGAACGTGGCTGAGGATCTCTTCCCCATGATGGGGAACGCGGCTGAGGATCTCTTCCCCTCGGCCACGCCTACGCAGTTGGTTTGGTAAATAAATGGCCATAACTTGGGAAGCACTTGTCCGATTAATATCAAACCTTGAAAAGGCACATCCACAGGGCCCCAGCAATATACCTGGCAAGTTTCAATGAGATCGGACCAGTGGTTGTCGAGAAACAGCGGTCGCAGACACACACACACACACACACACACACACACACACACACACACACACACACACACACACCACACACAATACACACACACACATACAGTTTCAATGAGATCGGACCGTGGTTGTCGAGAAACAGCGGTCGCAGACACAGCAGACACACACACACACACACACACACACACACACACACACACACACACACACACACATTGCTGGAATTATAGATAGATGGGGGCTTGTTCCTGCCCACACCTCCACGCCGATCAGGGCCAATCAGCTGCAGCTAAACGTGATAAACGAATGATGAAATCGGGTGTTAGAGGATTCGATCGTCAGATGCACGTTCGAGTCCAACGCTCGAACCACTCGAGGGCCCCAAAGGGCCCGGGGAGTTTCCATTGAATGTAACGATATAGATTCCAGCACACCAGTAACACGAACACATCATGGATTCTGTGATCTTAAAACGTCCAAAAACAAAAGCTAAGACACATAAAATCGATTTATAATATTATACTTACCAAAAAGATCACAGCAGAAGATAATTTTAACTAAAAAAGCGAAAGTCTTGTGCAGATTAAAGCGGATTGTCTCTGCCACACTCAGAAACAGCTGAAAGTTCACAAGTTTAACCAAACTTTGCAAATGGCGGCTCGTGATGCGGAAATAGCAATTAGCCAATCAGATCTCTCCTCCAGTGAAAGGCAGACACAACCACACACGTCACGAGGTGGAAAAGCGGTCACCATGGAAACACACGAGGCAGAAAAAACAGTTTTCGATAATCGCGGGGCGTGCTGCGGCTGTACCGCGTCGTGATCTGGTTGTACAACCAAGCGGCGATTACCGACGTCGTGAATCTTTCATACTGACGTCGTGTGTCTGCTGGGAGGGCTGCCAAGGCAGTTTAATTTGGCTAAGGAGCACAGTCCTGGATGGGTCACAACTCCAACACTGGATACTCAAAACGACTTATCACCCAAGTAATTAAGCTGGTACTCATTTTGTCCACCTCAGAAGGATTGATACTCATTTTGCTGACCTTGGAAGAATGATGGACTGAGTCAACCTACCTGGTGTTATTTCAATGGCTCTACAGGGGCTCAAACTCAGAAACCTAAGACCTTAAGCCAGCCACCTTACCTGTTAAGTGAACACCAGGCTTACCCACCAGTATAGAAGAAGGTAACTGTAACAGGGAGAGTTTGGATAAGTTAATGGAAGAAGATGTGACTGAGTCCAAGCAGATATAACTAAAGAAAAACAACATAATATTTTAGTTATTGTGAGAACCAATGGAAAAAAAAATCTCTTTGAACTAAACAATGCAACATACAGCTTGTAAGACGAATTATCAAGGATATTTGGGGGAAAATGTTCATCATATGCAATGGAGCTTTGAATCTATTACTCGCCTTGGATGCAAATGGTTGATTAGCCATTATTCTTTAAGTGTCTTTTAATTAATTTTCATGCAAGAGAAGAGTGCTGAATATTTCGAAAGAAAAAAAACAAACTTTTGTCAGTGCATTCATTAAAAATACAGAAATATTATATGAGATTGAACACAAATGGAGAGAGAAAATATTTCAAACTCAGACAAGAGCAGAGACAGTGGGGAAGCAGGAGAGAGTCTGGTGATTAAGAATGGTCAGATCATCCATGTGGTCAAAACCTACACAGCAAACGATTAAAGTCCCTTGTGCCCGAGGAAGCCGGCTGTGAAGCTGGTGAAATGTCACCCCAGAGGGGGTCTGCTCTTGCTTTTTTTTGCTCAAATTAGCAGAGTTGATCTAATTACCCTCGCCGAAGGAGAGGGTATTGCGTTTGGGTCCATTTGTTTGTGTTTGTTTGTTTGTTTGTTTGTTTGCACAGAACTTTCATGTTTTTCTCTGCAACTGCTTGTCGGATTAAGACGAAATTTCACGATAGATGCCACTATTCGTGTAGAATGTTTTAATCATAATTATGACGTCATAGATCATGTGGTGTGGCAGCAATGTTGGAAAAATGGAAAAACTTTGTACCTCTCTATCTCTGAAACCGCACTAAAGAAAAGATTGAAACTTGGCATTTGGTAAGTACTCCTCATGTGGAATAAGTGTGATTTTTTGATAATCTTATTGGTGCCTTTCTTATGACGTCATAACTGCATATGTAGAAAGCCAGGTCTGATCAGTATTAAAACTTTTGAGGGTCATCTAGGGATAAAATGGTCCACAGAAAAAAATTTGATGACGCCATCAGTCATATGATTCGGCAGCCATATTGTT
>CM068961.1:80268893-80288968 GCA_035128595.1 Eptatretus atami
CTGTATTTTAATCAAGTACTCTTCGGAGAATTTGATAACAATGCAAACAATCTCTAAGCGGTTAGTTGCTGGAGCTATCTTGTTTTTTTTTCTTGAAATGATTTATTTTAAATGTCAAACATTTAGTATAGACAAAGAACGAGTTATTTTTAAGCATAAATAAACATCGCCATTTTGATCTAATACTTCCGTGTTCATTAATAAATAAAATTGTGTTTCGAAGATTACGCACAATAATTTGTTCGACTTCTTTTTCACATTGACGGCGCAATATCAAGTTTCGTTCAAATCGGGCAAGAAAAAATTATTTAAAATCAATTCCTCATTCAGTCAAGAACTCTTCGGGATTATTTGATCAATGCAAACACTCAGCGGTTTAGATCGCTGGAGCTATCGTTTTTTGTTTTTTTTAATGATTTTTTTATTAACAGCTTTCACAACAGGAACCCAACGGGTTCATGGGTCATCTAGTGGAGGCGTCAATGGGATAATTGGGAGGTTGGTATGGATAATGGCCCATACTTCTTTGAAGATGACCAGGGACGCACTTGCACGGTAAACCAGAGGAATATGCGAAAATGATTCAGGAATCTATCTGCCTGAGCTACGTACTCAGGCCCGTAGGAGAAACAACCTGATCCAGATGAGAACCCAGTGGTTCAGCAGGATGGGCACCGCCCACACAGCCAGGAACAAGGCGTTTTCTCACCAACATTTTGAGGGCCGCTTTATCTCCCTCTATGAAGACGTTGAGTGGCCACCGTATTCCCTGACCTTACTCCTCCAGACTTCTTCTTGTGGGGTATCTCAAGGACAGGATCTATGGAAACCTAGGCCTCAGACTCTTGATCAGCTGAAGGAAAATATCCACGAGAAATCCAGAACATTCCTCAGGAAACGTTCCCAAAGTGATGGAGAACATGACAACGCATTTGCAGGCAGTGATCGGAGAACGTGGAGCCACGTCGAACATGTGGTCTAAAAGAAAACGATGATTCTATACCAAAATTAAATTTGGTGGCAATTTTGACATTGGTACAATAAACTTCAACCTTTCAGCTTTCTATCCAGCCATATATCTTTTTTAAAATATATTATAACATCCTCTTTGCAGATGAAGAGTTGTATATTTTTTTGGGGACACCCTGTATGTACATATATATATATATATATATATATATATATATATATATATATATATATATATATACATATATCTACCGGGCGTAGTGGCGTGCGCCTGTAATCCGGCTACTCGGAGGCTTGGTTGTAGGATCGCTGATGACGGGTGCTCTGCGCTGGGCCACGCTATGAGAGGGTGTAGGGCAGCCCGGAATCATGGCGAAACCCAATCCTTATCCCTGTGTTATAAGAGGCGACCAGGGTTGCGTCAGGAAGGCATCCGGCGTAAAGCGTATGCGGATCATAACGGATGATCCCGCTGTGGCGACCCCCAACGGACAGCTGAAAGACGAACAACATATATACATCTATCTATAATTCCAGCAATCTGTGTGTGTGTGTGTGTGTGTGTGTGTGTGTCTGTGACCGCTGTTTCTCGCCAACCACTGGTCAGATTCATTGAAACTTGCCAGGTATATTGCTGGGAACCTGAGGATGTGCCTTTTCAAGGTTTGATATTAATCGGACAAGTGGTTCCCAAGTTTATGGCCATTATTTACCAACCATGACATACAACGTATGCTGCGGCCATTTATTTACCAACCAATGACATGACACGTTGCTGCGTAGGCGTGGCTGTGTAGGCCGGTGTGTGGCTGGCCGACGATGACGTCACGGGCCGTGCCGGTTACATGGCAGCGAATGTCATGGCAAGCAAGGACGAGGTAAACTTGATTTTAATTTGGATTTTAATTAACTCTGTGTGTGAAGTGTGGTTGCCGTTGAGAATGCGTGAGCGAAGGAACGGCCTGTGTGGTTGTCGTTTCTGGCTCGCGGTTTGAGTTTTTTTTAAGTTTTTTTTATTTTTGCACGTACGGGCACGCACGTACGGGCACGTGGAGTGAAGGAACGGCCTGTGTGGTTGTTGTTTCTGGCACACGGTTTGAAAGTTTTTTTTGTTTGTTTGCACGTACGGCCACGCACGTACGGGCACGCACCTATGGGCATGCACCTACGGGCATGCACTAGTATATGTAATAGTGGGGTGTGCTTACACATTGTGTAGGCATACGAACTGTGCTTCCCCATTGTCTCGGATCGCTCAACTGCATATTTTTTCATTTATTTATATTTTTATTTCTGGATGCTTTCCGACGGTGCTGTGATTGTTCCTGGTGAGTCAGTTTCGATGTCTGTCGGCACACAAAATTATCATGCTTTTCCCATTGTCTCGGGTCACTTCGCTACATTTTTATTCATTGTTTTTTTCATATATGTATATTTTCATGTATGGATGTTGTTTGACGATTCTGTGATTTTTATTTCGGTGTACCAGCTTTTTTGTCCATCGGCACGCAAAATTTTAGCTTTCTTCGTCACCCGGAAGGTACCGATCTTTAATATCAGTCAGAGTCAGTCAGTCAGGAGCTTTATACATATGTATATATATATATATATATATATATATATATATATATATATATATATATATACTGTATATTTATATATGATTGACGCCTCCCATGCTCCTCTAGCCAAAGTAGCTGCATAAAGCAACCCAAGAAGACTTACGAAAGGTAATTGCTGTTTTCTGTTTATACAGCGGCTGTTTTCTTCCCCAGGCTGTTTCGAACCCTTCCCAGAGTTCCTCAACAACTATAAACACGTTCACACATAGTACACACATGACAATCCCAATGCAATACACTCCCCTCAGCTACTGGACCAGTTTCATCACTTATTGGTGAATCATCAGCGATAGCGTTGACAGCAATGCATACCAATGAGGCTCTCAAGCATATACCACGTGCAAACGTCAAAAGCAGTCAATATATAAATAAAGAAAGACCCATCCACATTTCTAACCTGTGAATGGAGGGAATAGCCAATCAGCTGATCCTAGATGCAAAGCGCGCCACATCTGGTGGAAACTGAGCACAGCTCATCACCTATCTGACACCATCTCTACTGTGAAGCATGGTGGTGGCAGTATCATACTATGGGGTGCATTTCAGTGGCAGGGACTGGGAGACTTGTAAGGATAGAGGGAACAATGAATAGAGCCAAATACAGGAAAAGCCTTGAGGAAAACCTGCTTCAGAGTGCAAAAGACCTCAGACTGTGGCGAATATTTACATTCCAACAGGACAATGACCCTCAGCATCCAGCCAAAGCAACACTGGAATGTTTTCAGACCAAAAACCTGAAAGTCCTTGAGTGGCCCAGCCAAAGCCTAGAGTTGAATCCCATTGATAATTTGTGGAAAGACTTGAAGATTGCTGTTCACTGACGCTCCCCATCCAACTTGACAGATCTTGAGCATATCTACTAGGAAGATTGGGAGAAACTCCCCAAATCCAGATGTGCAAAGCTGATGCAAACATACCCAAGAATACTCGAAGCTGTAATCGCTGCCAAAGGTGCTTCCACAAAGTATTAACTGAGGGGGTTGAATGTTTATTTATGTAAATTAAATATTTCTGTATTTCATTTTGAATAAATTTATAAAAAAAACTCAAAAACATGTTTTCACTTTGTCCTTATGGTGTATTTTGTGTAGATCAGTGACAAAAAAAATCTCCATTTAAACCATCATAAATTCAGGCTGTAACACAACAAAATGTGACAAAAGTCGAAGGGTGTGAATACTTTCTGAAGGTACTGTATATATTTAGTTACTTCTGTAGCTCACTAACATGTTTGCTTCTGCGCCAGAGGTCTTATGAATGCCTCTGTGGATTTCCAAAATGGTGCTATGCTCTGCATTCAGTTATATTCTAACTTTCGGTTACCGTTCTCCAAGGAACATTCAATAAAAACCGAACTGGGTGGCGGAACGCACACAAGAAGCAACAGACAGAAAGATCTCATAATTATCATGGTGTACATCCTAAAAAAGTACGAGGAGGGTAGACGAGAATCTGTAATAAATGGTACGGACCAAGCGGTCAACGGACACAGATATGGATGAGGGGGCACGCGAGATGATGTACAATGAATAAATAAATATACCACAACAAGGCGCCAACAATACCGATTCACATGATGAACAACAATGGGGCAAGAGAGGTCTTGGATGGCACAAAGTGATTGGTAGATGCAGGTCACTGGTGCACAGGCAAAGTGTTGCTCAGGACGTGCAGTATGGCAGGAGTGATGCGGTGGAAGAAGGGAGAAGATGCTGTGGAAGAGCAGGGAAGGAAGATGCAGTGGCAGACCAGGAGAGGAAGATGGCAGCCAGGCAGAGGTAAGGTGACAGATGTTTTCTGCCTGCAGGTCCAGTTCCAACTCTTAGTGTAAAGCGCGTTCACTCTCCACCTAAACTCTGAGGCCGCCTCCATAAGTGGCGAGTCCCATAATTGGCTGCCCGTTCCTTGAGGGTGGTCCATCCTCTGGGCTGTCCCACCCAAAGGGTGGCCCCAATAAAAAATAAAAGTCCGTCACGTCTTCTGGGCCCAACAGCGTATCTCACTGCCGCTTGCATACACCGGCCAGACAGATCGTGGTCGTTCGTTGGAAAGCACGTAGCACTTCCATGTTCAGTGAAACATCCAATTCCTCACCTGGCCTCGCCTTACAGAAGGCGAGACATTTTACAACCTTATTATGTATACGTTTAGGTTCACACTCACCCTCACCTTAGTGCACATTTTACAAGAAGACTGACTGTTACATTTTCCCCGTTTCCAAGAGCAAATCTACACTACAAGAATCACACGGTCCAAACTATGATCTTACTACATTCTAACTATGGATCCCACCTTCCGTATAACAATATGCACACACTATGTGGGCATCTTGCTCAACATTTTCCTCTGATATTGGGTTTGACAAATTTTATTATTGGGAGTATTCTTGCCCGACTACCACTGGGAAGGTAATAGAAAGCCACCAAATGTTCTCTCATCTCACGTCACTACCTCGCTAACATCGATGATTTGGAAAGTGAATGGACTCATTCTCATAATTGCTGGCACTGCGCTTCCACTACTGGCCATTATTTCATGCTTGCCGAGGTCAAAGGTCCTCAGAGCATGGGCGACAAGTACTTTTTAACAAACATTAATGAAGGTGACTGTAAAATGATTGCAAAAATGTGTTAACTTCGACAGCAAACAAGAGTTTGTGGAAAATATGCCTAAATTCCTCGGAAGTCTTTCCATTTGACTCAGCTCGGTTGCATTTGATGACTTCAATATCTAGTGAACCTACTTGGAACAAAGAACTTTACACCAAACGAGATTCAAATACAGTGCCTTTTCAAAAGCACAATTTTATAACCACACACACACACACACACACACACACACACACACACACACACACACACACACACACACACACACACACACACACACACACACACACACGTTGGAAATGCAAATTGCGTTTCATCGCCCACCCCAAGATCGAACCCTGTGGTGTGGAAACCGCAACAAGATGAACGAGCGAGAAGAAACCGCGAGAGCACAAATCTGGCTCCATTAGCCTTTCTCTGCGAAAGATTTGAGGTTTCCCGATTGACTGACAATAAAGCACCAGAGCTAGTACGAGAATGGAAAAGATTGTGGTTCATTAGTTTGAAAATGATACACAGCCATTATGACATACACTAGGTACTGCAGCAAGCGCTGTAATCATTGGGCCAAGAACTTTGTAATTGGCCCATTTAATTTAAGGATGTGCTTTATTTTATGCCACCATGCTGAGCCGCCGCTCTAAAACATTAAAGGCTGATGTATAACAGAAAGTTCCAGCAAAACCCCAGACAGCTCATCACCGAATGAATATCTCACACTCTCGTGCGAGGCAATATTTTTGGAGATTAAAGGCAAACAGGAAATGAACGACTAAGAAACCCACAGTGGCTTGAGACGTGTGCCGTTGCAGAGCCATTGAGGACCGTGCCCTCCTTGTCCCCACTGGCTGGTGTTAGGACGTGGCGTGGGGGTGACCTTCGTGGCTTTGTGAGGAATGAAATCTTTCCCTGACTGTGGAAGCAAGGGGAGATAAGGAAATGATAAATGGTCCAATTTTTAAATCAAAATATGTCATGTACGAGAGTTGATCAGGAATATTAAGAGCCACCTATTAATGACCTTCACAAAATTATAGTGTTTTTGGTCACCCTCCTACCCAAAACCTCACTGCTTCTCTTCTCTTTACTCCCTCCTCCTCCTCTTACCCTAAACCTTGTTCTTTTAATGTCTGGATGGTGGATCAGTTGGTGAAGGAGACGTGCTTGTCGTAGGAATACCAGTGGAGGTAGAATAATTGTAAAAAAAAATGCCTGATGAGGAAGACCTATACACTGCAAACCTCCTCCAACTTCCCCAGTCTTCAGACTACGGCCCCATCAGCTGGCAGGCCACGAATGAGCACTCCTCCCTACACTCATCCCCTCCGACCCCTGAAAAACTTTTTATCCCTTTTTTCGACTCAATCTCTGGGGGAATCTAATCAGAGTGGCCGCAGATTTATTGCGGCTGTGGGCTTCCAGTGAGGACACCTATGGCTACTCATGATGATGCTTGCGGATCAGTTAAAAAAAACATAAATTATGATGAATTAGATGAGTGAAGAACACTTGGAGGATATAGAAAATAAATGGTGACCAGAACACATCGACTGATAGAAAACATTACATTGTTGTCCAAGTACTCGATGTCTTGAGTTCTATCGTCTAGCTGTTTATTCGCCTGCTTGTCAATCCAAGTACATTAAAGATTTCCCCCCTGCAAGCTAAAGCTAAAACAATCGACAAACAATTTGATTGTAAAAATGTCCATTTTTGACTCCCTTCTGATGTGATGGAGACTTCTCAGTTTGGAGATCTTTATTTACCTTCATTCTCTCCAACTCGCCATTGTAAATATTTTAAAGATGTTATTCTCTGTTATTTAATTTTCGTGCTTGGTCTTCCAAATAAGCTATGTCTGTTACACCTACAAGTGTTGGTTTTTTTTACATACATAGTAACGTGTTAACAATAATGCACATGAAGCTTAAATGGCATTATGAGTTGTTTCATAAGCTTTGAGCAACGGTTAAGGGGAGAATAGAATAATCGTAAAAAATGAATTACCGAATTAAGCCCCTTTGGGGGTGAAACCTCTTTCTTGCAACCACAAAATAATTGAAGTGGTCATGCGAGGAGGGTTTATTTATTAATTTTGTAACCAAACCCAAAACTTTTGGAGTCCAGGGTTTGAACTGGTAGATTTGGCTGGACTCAGACTTGAGACCAAACAACTTAAAATATGGATGGTTCGGACACAACAGGAGAGCTGTTGCATCTGCTTCATTGTACAACAATTAGTAAGTCATTCAATTTATTTTTATTTTTTGTAAATGTGGAAACAAATATTGTGGCTTTAATTTTTTTTTGTCTCAATCAACTTGGTCTGCAGAGTAGCAATATTGCGTCTCGATTTTGATTCCGGAGTAAGTTAATATTTGGTATTGGCCTGTGCGACAATGGGATGACATCACTGCAGCAGCAGTCTGTGTCCCAGCAAAGAGTTGTTGTCTTTCTCTAATACAGCAACTGACCACACAAGCAATCGAGATGTTTAACCATGGTGCCAAAAGCTTGAGCATTCCACACACAGATCAACAAGCTCGGTGGAATCCACACAGCCATTGCATCTTGAGCAGTCAAGGTTACAACGGCAATGAATGTCCTCTGGGGTGGTTGGCTCGCTGACTGCTGTTTGTAGCTCAAAAAAAGGGCATCTGAGACAAGCCAGCCCCAGTGACTTGCAGGCGACCTCCATCTGAATGAGGCAGCATGGCGGTAGTACGTTGAGAAGATAGCCAAAGCAATGGCACCATAAGCAAGCCAGTAGCAATGATGCACAACCTGTTGGCAGAAAGGAGGATCATCCTTGAGAGGTCTGTTGATATTGATAGGTCACGTAGTGCTTCAAATATTTTATGCACAATTTGGGCACTAATATTTCTTCAGGAGGCAACCCATAATCAGATGCAATTAGTATCCAATATGAATAATTATGTCGGTGTGAAGTGTGCGTGCAGTTGAGATTTTTGAACCAGATCAGGGGTGAATCCATGAAATGAGTAATGGAAAATGGGGTGTTGCATGGAGGGGAGCTCATTCAAAATTAATTATTGGATTGCCTAAAGGAATGACATACCTGAAAGAATCATTCATACATGTACACCTGGAGCGTTTACTGCAACTGCAAACATCCCATACAATCTTAGTGCCAACAAATTGTTAGTCCAATGAATGTGGGGGTACTATTGACTTCCTTTTTCTTTCAAGTAACAAAGATAAGAACTACATGTGTGCAACAATATAAACTACACCGTACTCTACAGAATGGTGAAGGTTGAGGTAGAAAGCATTTCCGACCTGCGTTTGGTACTGACAGAAGCTGACAAGTACAAGAATATAATTTCCTAATTACAATTGGAACGTCGACGCAAGAGGAGGCCGTTAGGCCGAGCAAGCCCTGTGCTAGGATTATCAACCTATGGTTGGTTGTCCATACTTTATCCATTTTTAAATGCTGAGCATCAAGCAAGGAAGCAGCAAGTACCATTTCTAAAGTCTTTAGAATGACTCGACCAGGGTTACAAACCACCGACCTCCCAGACTCAGAGCACACACTCTAAGCATTACGCCTCAGAGGCCTGTTTAATAGAAATTGAAAAATAAAAGAAAGAAAACAGAAAAAGAAATTGCATTCTGCTTGATTGTTCCACTGCATTTTGATGTGCAGCTGTTAATAAGAGTTCAGAATGGAGAGCACATAAGAACTTTATGAATCATATTATACATGGGTATCTGGTGGTATGCATGTTGTGGTCTTACCAAAGCCCACTTCAATGTCCACGTATAAAGATTTGGTTTGCAAGACATATTTTTCAGGGTAGCTCAAAGTTTGGAGCAGATTGCTTATATTTTGAACTTTGAGGCAGAAGGATATTTGGCCCATTATACTGGCAATATGGGCTGACAGGATGGTCTAGACTCTAGAGGTACGCATACTCACCTCAAAGCTGTCTAGCCCAGGTCTGAATCCCGACCCAGCTATAAACTGTCATCCTGGTGTTTCACAGGCAGGGTGATTCATCAGTATGCGTATCGTCCCTCAGATGGACGTTAAACCGGGTGTCCCATCTGCCAGCATTAGTTGGTGGATGTTAAAGATCCCATGGTGCCCTACATGAAGAGTGGGCAAGCTATCACAGGCACCCTGGCCAAATTCCAAATTTCTGCCCTAACCAACAAGTGGGCATTGCATCAGTGGCATTGCTTCACCAATGATACTACCCCAAAATCTTGTGCTGCAAACAAAAGAAGACCAGCACTATGTTAACATAGATACATACATACATACATACATACATACATACATACATATATACAATGGGAGTATGCGCCACAGCACGTCGCTGTGTCCACTTTCTGTCGGTACTCCAGGGGCCTCTGTTTGGCCATCCCCCAGGCAGAGATCTGGCCCATCCCTATCTCTTTCGGGATAAGACATTCCAGGCACTCACCCGAAGTGACTGCCTCAGGTTAACCCAAGGAGACCGCCGTCTGGTCGACGACACCTCAGTACCACCCTGTGTGTTTGTGGAATGAAGTGTTTTGTGGTGGCCAAAGTGCAAATCAACAATACTAATTAAATCCATCAGTTTATCAACTTAAGTTCATTGGGGGAGAAGAGTGGGGAGAACAGTGGGGCAAGTGCAGAGACATTATGAGAGTGCCTAAGTAAAAAAGGTAAAACATAAAACAGTATAACAAAGGTCGGGATGTATACCTTGGCCCCACTGCCAAAGTGCACAGTCCAACAAAGCTTGTTCAACTATTACACACATAATTAGAAATGAACAGGATAGAACAACATAAATATATGTTCGATTCCTGGTCTGGGCCCGTAATTTTTCCACATATATTTATGATGTTCTATCCTGTTCATCTCTAAATATATTACTACGCCCCCTGTGGTGTTTAATAGCGGACATGGATGTGCCCCCTCCCCCCACAGGGGGAAGATCCTCTTAAGAGTAGGCCCTTGCTGCTCCTATGCTTGGCAGTGAGTGCCCTGGAAGCAATGGGGGAAAGAGAGTGGCACCTGTATATGTGAAAGAATTGCGTTGCTTAGTCAGTGGGTCACCCAGATAGCTCAGATAGCATAGCACTGGTATGGTTTGCCCGAGGACCTGAGTTTGATTCCTGGTCTGGGCCTCTAATTTTTTGACATATGTTTATGATATTACACACATGTACTTCAGCCTGAACGCTGAAGCATATGATCAACCAAACACATGCAGACTAACCCTAAGGGCCAGAATGCATGGTCATACAATAACTGGGGTCCATTGTCCATAATAAGAGAGAGTTGTTGCCCTCAGGAGTTGAGCTGGAAAGTTGTACCACATGGCATAACTATCAAAACTGGAATGGTGATCATGAACACTTATCTTGGGCCCATTCTCTTCCTTATCTAGTTCATCATGGGCACAGTGTGCTTGGAAATGAAACAGTACCAGTCTGGGGAATTGCACAGGAATGGAGAAGAAAAATTGGATTATCACTGGCAGCAAGGAGGTATATGTGGTAGCAATGGTAGTGCCCATGTCCGAAGGATGGCAGAGGTAATGTGTTCAATGGAGAATGGACTATAACAAATTGCATTCGGGTTTCAGAAGAC
This sequence comes from Eptatretus atami, assembly GCA_035128595.1. Taxonomy (NCBI): domain Eukaryota; kingdom Metazoa; phylum Chordata; class Myxini; order Myxiniformes; family Myxinidae; genus Eptatretus; species Eptatretus atami. Next base: position 80,279,708 of record CM068961.1, read on the forward strand.
TGTTGTACCCAGAGTGAAGTCCAGGAAAGTGAAATGCACGTGTGGTTCAGGAGAGATTAAGTTTTCAAATGGTGCCACTCAGCTGGCACAGTTAAAGACAGCCCCACCTCCAGTTCTGCAATTCTTCAAGAGATCCAATTGTTTTTGTTTTTTTTATACCAGCACGAAAGCCTTCCTTTCAAAGTTATATAAAGTGGAACTTCAACAACGGGAAATTACTCAATGTGATAATTATATTTTTTTAAAATCATTTTGTATCCTTTTTAAGTAAAATGCTCCATGAAGCAGCAAATGCCAGCAAACGACGTGACTCCCTCCAAGGGAATTTATTGGACGACCCCTAAATTTGTTTAGTGGTGCATTTTTTTCTCTATACAAGGATGTAAAAAATGTCTGTCTAGGATTGACTGATAAAAAGTCTGCGGTTGGTGAATCACCCTACCTGTGAAACACCAGGATAACAGTTTATAGCTGGGCAATTTTCAAACCGAGGCTAGACAGCTTCGATGCAAGTCGTGGATACCTCTAGGCCATCCTGCCAGCAGTTATTTAATTAATACCCATTATTACCCTGTGCAAAGCGAAAAGCGGGGTTTAGTGGTTGGTTAAGTTTGTTGGGTAGTCGATCTAGTCTACCCTTATTATCAGTATTTCCATCGATATTGTTTGTGTCTGTTGGGTAGTCGATCTGGTCGAAAAAAAATCTAAAAATTTTTTTTTGTTGGGTAGTCGATCGAGTCGAAAAAAAAAATCTCAAAAAAAATTTTTTTTGAGATTTTTTTTTCTACCCTTATCAGTATTTCCGTCGATATGTTGGGTAGTCGATCGAGTGCAAAAATTTTTTTTTTGTTTCTACCTTATCAGTATTTGAAATGGCGATTTTCAGTTAATACAATGGCGATTTCGATGAAACTTGGTTGGTAGGTTCATACCATGACCTAGTTGTGTGCAAATGAGAACCGTTGCTATGGACACCACCGTTGCCTAGCACGGGACTTTGAAATTTTTGAAAAATCATAAAAATTTTATTTTTTTCGAAAATCAAAAATCGGGCACGAGCAACTGTGGGCAGTACATTCAGCCATATTGTCAAAAATTTCCAGCCGGTAGAACTGTCGGAGAAGATAGACTTTGAATGAACCTGGTCGAAAACAATAAATAAACCAATGTCACCGCAGGGTGACCCGTATCTTGCCAAAAGGTGACCACGTGTGACTTCTTTAAGGTTACAATGAGGTGAACAGAGCTGCTATCCACCAGGAGCGATCTCTTGAGGAATATCTGCCTACGAGAGATTCCGATGAGAATCGTTCTAGAGTAACCATGAAAAATATGGCTTTGCCTCATAACGTCACCAAATGACGTCATAATGTCTCAAGCTTGAACTATCTAGAAAGCACTCATCGAGGTGTTCAATTTGGGTATCAACACGATATGGTTCCTAAAACTTGAAAATTTGACCTTGGGGTCAAATATGTTTGACTGAGGCGCTAACCATGAAGGTCAAGGCCAATCGCCACCAAAATTAATCAGCTGAGCGCCAGACCATGAAATATATTCCCATGAAGTTTGAAGACGATCCGATCAAAATTACTCAAAAAATAAGGGTTTCGTCGACTCCCCTGATTTGCGACAAAGTGACCTTGACCTTTGACCTTGACCTTCAAAATTTTATGCCTGAAAGGGACTCTATAGGCCTCTGATATGCGAAGTTACAAAAATTTCCAATGATAACTGTGCTCTGCAGAATTTTTTATACGTGATTAAGACAAACAAAAAAAAAACAAAAAAAATTAAAAAAAACAAACAAAAAAAACATACAAGCTGACTAACATATCTTGCAAAACTTCGTTTTGGCAAGAATAAACGAAGTTCGTTATATCTCAGACTATGAGTCAGATATACATGAAACTGGTATGGTAGGTTCATGGTATGTCCTAGTTATGTGTGAGAAAGAACCGTTGCTATGGACCCTCCGTTGCCTAGCAACGGCCGAAAAACCTCTAAATGTGGGGGTATTTTAACGAAAAAACAATCTGCATCATTAACCCTTGAAGCTAGAATCATGAATTTTCTTGTGCTTAATCCTCAGTCATTCCCATCGAACGGGCCCATTGGCGTCAGGTTCTATTGGGTAGTCGACTACCCATTTCCGCCTACCGGCTTGTTATCTTGCCAAAACGAAGTTTTTGCAAGATATGTTAGTCAGCTTGTATGTTTTTATTTATTTATTTATTTTTGTCTGTATCACGTAATAAAATTCTGCAGAGCCAGTTATCATTGGAAATTTTTGTAACTTCGCATATCAGAGGCCTATAGAGGTCCTTTCAGCGCACAAATTTTGGAAGGTCAAAGGTCAAGGTCACTTTGTCGCAAATCAGGGGAGTTGACGAACCCTTATTTTTTGAGTAATTTTGATCGGATCGTCTTCAAACTTCATGGGAATATAGTTAATGGCTGGCGCTCAGCTGATTAATTTTTGGTGGCGATTGGCCTTGACCTTCATATGTTTTTTTTTTTTTGTCTGTAATCACGATTTGTTAGGGTTAGGATCACTTAGGGATTTGTTAGGGATCACTCTGCAGAGCACAGTTATCATTGGAAATTTTGTAACTTCGCATATCAGAGGCCTATAGAGGTCCCTTTCAGCGCATAAAATTTTGAAGGTCAAGGTCAAAGGTCAAGGTCACTTTGTCGCAAATCAGGGGAGTCGACGAAACCCTTATTTTTTGAGTAATTTTAATCGAATCGTCTCCAAACTTTATGGGAATGTAGTATATGGTCTGGCGCTCAGCTGATTAGTTTTTGGTGGCGATTGGCCTTGACCTTCATGGTTAGCGCCTGAGGTCAAACATATTTGACCCCAAGGTCAAATTTTCAAGTTTTGGAACCATATCGTGTAGTACCTCAAATTGAACACCTCGATGAGTGCTTTCTAGATATGTCAAGCTTGAGACATTATGACGTCATTTGGTGACGTTATGAGGCAACACATATTTTTCATGGTTACTCTGTAGAACGATTCTCATCGGAATCTCTCGTAGGCAGATATCCTCAAGGAGTCGCTCCTGGTGGATAGCAGCTCTGTTCACCTCAGTGTGACCTTAAAGAAGTCACACGTGGTCATCTTTTGGCAAGATACTTGTGTTTATTTTATTTGTCTGTCTGTCTGTTCGGTCCAGTGCTCCGTTAATACAATGGCGATTTCGATGAAACTTGGTTGGTAGGTTCATACATGACCTAGTTGTGTGCAAATGAGAACTGTTGCTATGGACACCACCGTTGCCTAGCAACGGGACTTTGAAATTTTTGAAAAATCAAAAAAATTAATTTTTTCGAAAATCAAAAATCGGGCCACGAGCGACTGTGGCAGTACATTCAGCCATATTGTCAAAAATTTCCAGCCGGATCCTATGAAAACTGTCGGAGAAGATAGACTTTGAATGAACCCTGGTCGAAAACAATAAAAAAAACGAAGTTATTATATCTCAGAGACTATGAGTCAGATATACATGAAACTGGTATGGTAGGTTCATGGTATGTCCTAGTTATGTGTGAGAAAGAACCGTTGCTATGGACGCTTTTGTTGGCTAGTAACGGCTGAAACGACTAATTTGACTTGATCGACTACCCATGTGCGCCTAACGGCTTGTCTGTCTGTCTGTCTGTTGACAAATGTTAGTTTATGATCGAGTAACGACTTGATTTCAATTGAATACTAGTGTTATATTTTGAACATGAATCGGAAAACGAACCTGTTGTTTTACAGTACTTCGGCTCTAAATTTGTTCCGATCATACATGCGCAGACAAGAGTAAGATCATTTCTTTTCTCTCTGTCAGCCTGTCTGGCAGTCGAACAAAATTGAAAATCATTCCAAACAGGAAACTTACTGTTTTAATGATATCATAAAGGACACAAACAACAGGCACAATTAACTAATGTAACGTGCCACAATATAAAGGTGGTGTAAAAGACTCTGCATCAATCACAGTAAATTTCCGATTTTTTTTTTTTTTACAACTTTAAAATCTTTATTTTATTTATTTTGAATTATATACTTGAACACTGTACAACACAAATCATCTTATTGACACTTTCAAAACCCTCCCGTTTAGCAGTACTCGACAAAATATTACGCAATTTTACGTCATCATGACCAATCACTTTGCCGCTTTCAGACCCCACTATTGTCCTTGTTTCTCAAGACTGCATGGGGTAAGGTGTTCGATGAACTCTCGAGTTTGCTTGTCGTTTTGCTGTTTAGTACAGAAAAGTTTTCGATACATTCTTTCTAATGAGTTATTTAGTTGCGTAAGGTGAAGGATGTTTGTCGAATTTCGATTTCGGGCAAAGTTTCATATCAGGTTACATTAGACCTTGCAGACAAGAACATGTAAACTGAATTGGTGCAAACATGTAAAAAGTAAATTCTTGTAATATCAGTTATATATCGGAATTTTCTTTCTTTTTTTCCTTTTTAATACGTACTGCATTACTCTAATATTGTTGCGGTAAATTTGGCTGTGTTGACTTCACCAGCTGATGCAAGATGGATTTTCCAAGATGGAAACGCTGCTAGAAGTAACACGACCATAAGTTTGCATTAAAATAAATGTTTGTTTGTTTCTGCTCTTGTTTAAGCATTCAAATACAATGTCACTGAACAGGTTTCACTCTTAGAGTGCTGAACATTTTAAAATTCTGCTTTTGCAAGAAGAAGTGAAGGAATTGTGCAGAAGAGTTGCTCGATCATTGCACATGTCACAGATGGTCTCCTGCATTATTCTCCCTCAATGTCAATGAAGCAAAATTCCAACTTGCACATATTCGCTGTGGAACACTGTCATTGATCCTTGCTGGAATTTTGTTTTTTTCTTTCAGATATAAAAAAGTTGAACTTGGTTTGAGATGTAGCTCATATAATTATGACACCAAGTTTGATCAATAGGGACAGCGTTTTCCATCATCTGATGAGATCAATATGCCTGGTGTTGGCTTAATGGTTAGGGTGGTGGGCTTGGGATCCTCGGATCCTGAGTTCAAATCTGGCTTAGCTGATTAATGAATACCAGTTGGGGTTGACTCTGCCTGTCATCCTTCCGAGGTCAGCAAAATGAGTGCCAGATTGCTGGTATCCTGTGTTGGAGTGGCGACTCGTCCAGGATTGTGCCCAATAGCCCAGAAGACTACTTCGGCAGCACCAACGCTCTGCACAGAGTATGGTCCCAATTGATGGATGGGATGGATGAGATCAATGCAACTATATCAAGGCACACACACACACTCTCTCTTCCTTATGCCATGTACTTTCAAGTTGACTTACACGGGTCTTAAGAAGGATACGCTTAGAGCAGATACTCATAGATTCATATCCAAGAGGTATTTAATTTGCTATTGTTGATTTGGGAGAAATGGTGGGTGTTGGAGGAGGGTGGCGGGGGGGGAGGCCTATGGGCCAAATATTTCGAAGCCAACTTTCTGGGGCTGATGTTACGATTGATGTTGGTAGGTATTTGTAATTTGGACAGAGTACCGGCAAAAATTTGCTCACTTTTTGTCAAAGAATGTAGTGGGATTTATAATATCAACTGGCAATGTTAGCGGATGGATCCCCGGCTTAATGACCATCCGAGAGATGGTGTACGTTGCGATGTAATGCCCTGCCTGCAAAGCACCAATCTGACAGTTTATGGTTCGGCCGAAAATCGAACTCAGACGAGAGAGCTGAAAGTTCTCTGGATCGGTGATTTGAATAACTTTATGGGGGTAGGGAGATGTGCAGGATTTAAGAGTTGACTCATGCAAATTCCTTAGACTGGCTATTATAGGACAAGATCAAGATAAGGTGGGACATGCATTCCATCACCTGTGGTTCTAAGCAATGGGGTTGGTGGTTGCGTGAAATCTGTCATGTAGCCAGGCTTCAATGGTTCCTCCTCAGTCCGGCCACAGTCACTGCACTTGGAACAACTGTGCGGTTGCTCCGTTGGAAGGCACACGATCTGCGGTCCTAAACAAGACAGATGCAGTGCTCATAACACAAAACTACCAAACAGGACATCAAATGGTAAGTGAATAAATTTGCTTCTAAAGCACACAATCTTTATTTAGATTTCAACTTCAATTTATGTTCACAATTCATTAATACAGCATTATATTTAAGAGGCCAAATTTATATGTGCACAATACTCCTATAATCAACAGTACATCAACAGATGCCACCCTTCTTTGTAGATCCATATTGAGACACTGACAACAGCTGTCATTATTGAAAACCTCTTCAGGGAATATAGAAACCCCTAAGCCCATTGCAGCGATGCCTTTGCATCCTGCTTTGATTGCATCCATATAAAGCATGCCGTAAAGGTTCCACACAGTCCTTTTCATGTCGGTGCCTCACATGCATGACAATCCTTTCTTTGCTCCCAGTGATTTAGACAGCTTGTTTTGACACCAAGAAACGAGGCTTGAGCTGAAGATAATCCAAGGCAATGACATCGAGACACATCGGTGTTAAACGTGTTTCTCCACCTTTTGACTGTTCTGAAATGATAAGCTCCACGATTCAGTGAAACGCAAGATAAATGGTGATATCCAATTTGAAGTGGGTATAAGATTTGTGTCTTTCTAAATTCAAGGTTGATTGGCTGGCCACTGAACAAAGACTTCACCCACAAACCTATTTATGACATCATTCATTTGGATTCTGAGGACATCAGCAATTTCAGAAAACGATTTTCATCTGAAACAAAGAAGAAGCGGTGATCCAATGCAGCGAAACACATTATGGAGGACATCTTACAGGTTGGATGATCATAAAACAAGTTCCTTTGCAAGGAACTTCAATGCAGGAAGAGGCGATTTGTTCCAGGTTTGTTCCAGGAAGAGGCTCGATGTGGGGAAGATGCCAATTGCATTTTTGCCATCGCCATCTCCATACTGTTTAGAATCCCGTACGGGCACGGGAAACTTGCTCGTTGGTGGAAGGAGGTTGTGTTTTCATCACCGTCTGTCTTTCTGTCTGTTTGTTTGTGTTTGTTTGTGTGCAGGATATGTCAAAAAAGTTTCAGACGGATTCAGACAAAACTTGGTGAACATGTTGGGTGTGTGCCAAGGAAGAATTGATTCCATTTTGGTGAAGATCCGAATGCAGATCTGACAATTTTTTTAAGTGATTCCTCACCATTGATAGGGCCAAAATGACATATAGCATGATATCTCAAAAAGTTGTTTAAGGATTCGGACGAAACTTGGTGGACACGTTGGGTGTATGATAAGAAATAACTGATTCAATTTTGGTGAAAATTCGGATCCGGATCCGACTACTAAAATTTTTGAAAGTGATTCTTCACCATGGAGAGACAGGGCCAAAAATTATATATAGCATAATCTCTCAAAAAGTTGTGGACAGATTTGGATGAAGCTTTGTGGACAGGTTGGATGTGTGGCAATGAAGAATTGATTAGATTTTGGTGAAGATCCGAATCCGGATACTACAATTTTAAAAGTGATTCTTCACCATTGAGAGATCGGGCCAAAAACTATATATATATATATATATATATATATATTATCAAGATATTTCACAAATGTATTGGGCCCGATATGTTCTACTGGACCAGTCATTGCGTGGCGGAGGTATGCGCTCCACTGAGTGCCCGTCTGTTTAAGTATGAGTTGAGTTTCCTTTGTTGGATGCACAGTAGATGTTAGAAGAATGTATTACCTGTGTGTGGACATAATTTATTTACATGATGTGTGTCATGTCACACATGGGGTCAGTGTGCTCCTTATGTTTAAAAAAAAAAAAATAATTAATGATGTATATAAATATATATTATATATATATATTATATATAGTATATTTATACTGTATATTGTTACGGATCTGGAAACCATTTGCATTCAAACATACAGATGTCCAAAAGTCAGTTATGTCGTTAAGTATGTGTGTAGTCAGATCCCTTTCTTTTGTCTAGTGGGAGAATCAAAGGCGTGCATTGCAATTTCTTTTTAGTTGGTTTTAAATTTTACAATCCAACGAACAATCAACAACCATTCCATTCCCAATCACGATCCACTACCCACCCACTGTTGACAAGCACTCTGACTTGCCAAGGCAGGGTCTTGCAGCCGTTCCTTGCCGCTTCCCGAACCACACGTCCTTCCACAAACGTTGTAACTCTTGCACGACGGCCTGTGCAACATTGATACTGTTACTCAAGTATGAACCCGCATGGAAGACTGGCTGGGTTTCCCGGCAGGTGATTTGCAGCATTGATAGTTACTCGTCGAGTGTGGGTCCACGTGGAGGAGTGGCTAGGGTTTTCCCAGCAGGGACGCAGAAGCCCAGCCCTGGAAAGGTGGGCCCGTAGCACCTGTCCAATCAGAGGCAGACAGCGAGGTGTGTCACCAAGGCCCCTCCCAGCTGAGGGAGGTCAATAAATTCCCGAGCATCTCTGAGGAAGGTGGTCTTTTTGAGGTCTTGGGGGGGGGGGTGGTCTTTTTGAGGTCTTTGAGAGTCTTTTTGAGGTCTTGGAGAGTCTTTTTGGGGTCTTGTGAGAGTCTTTTAAAAGTTATTTTGAAGAGTTTTTTGGTGGGTCGTCGAGGCGGCGAACTGTCTCTGCTGGCCCTCTACGAGGAAGGGAAGAGCGACCCGACCCCCTCGTGGACCCCGGCCATCACCACCCAAGCTCCACCACGAACCTTGAGTCCCACGCAACGTGGCGACTGGGACCAAACTAGCGACCATTGTCAGGTGCAGCATCGTGGAGCACGCCCTTCCTCCGACGGTCAGGTATACCACTGAACTCTGGCCCCCCGCTTGTCTCTCTCCACGGCTGCGAGGGTCCAATAAAGACTTTGTGGTTTCTTTTCATTTTGTGTTTGTTTCTGCGTGTGGGCGCCGTCTTTAAGTAGAACTGAATAAGTGTTTTTGGATCATTTGTAAATACTTCTTGCATATTCACATCAAGTCTGCTTTGTGTCTTCATTACTGTAAATAAAACTTGTTAGAAATGCCCCCAGTTCGTTTCCGTCCTTCTTGCATTGGTCGCAGCAAATGGTTCGGGATCTGAGTTTAGCCGGGTTTTTATACCCGATAATTCGTTCATTCCAGCCGGCACGGCTTTGGCAGTTTCCACTCGGCTGCACCTGAAACGGAGTTGGTAGTCGGTAGTTGGAACACGACCGCAGTCGGTAGAGTGACCCGGTTGGAGCAAGACGTGCCGAGGGCGTGGTTTCCCCGGTAGTCGAAAT
>CM068961.1:80288993-80303103 GCA_035128595.1 Eptatretus atami
ACAGTATAACAAAGGTCGGGTGTTACCTGCCCCACTGCAAAGTGCACAGTCCAACAAAGCCTTGTATCAAACTATTTATCACACATATTAGAAATGAACAGAATAGAACAACAAATATATGTTCTATCCTGGTCTGGGCCCGTAATTTTTCCACATATATTTATTGAGTTCTATCCTGTTTAATCTCTAAATATCATTACTACGCCCCCTGTGTGTTTTTAATTAGCGACATGGATGTGCCTCCCCTCCCCCCCCATGGTGGAAGATCCTCTCGAGAGGAAAGGCCTCGCTCCTCCTATGCTTGGGCAGTGATGCCCTGGAAGCAGTGGGGGAAAGAGAGTGGCACCTGCACTATGTGGAAGAATTGCGTTGCTTAGTATGGAGTTGCCCATGATTAGCTCAGAAGGCATACACTTGGATACGGTTTGTCCGGAGGACCTGGGTTTGATCCTGGTCTGGTCCTCTATTTTTTGCATATGTTTTATTGATATTACACCATGTACTTCATGCCTGAACGCTGAAGCATATTATCAACCAAAACACATGCAGACAACCCTAGGGCCAGAATGCATGGCATACAATAACTGGCGGTCCATTGCATAATAAGAAGATTGTTGCCCTCAGGATTTGAGCGGAACAGTGTACCCACATCATAACTATCAAAACTGGAATGGTGTCATTTGAACCCTTAATCTTGCCCATTCTCTTTCCTGATTCTAGTTTCATCATGGGACAGTGTGCTTGGAAATGAAACGTACCATCTGGGGAATTGCACAGGAATGGAGAAGAAAAATTGGATTATCACTGGCAGCAAGGAGGTATATTTTGTGGTAGCAATGTTATGCCCACTGTCGAAGCGATGGCAAGGTAATGTTAATGGTTTCAATGAGAAATGGACTATAACAAATTGCATTCGACGGTTTCAGAAGGACTGTGTACCCAGAGTGAAAGTCCGGAAAGTTGAAAAATGACGTGTTGGTTCAGGAGAGATTAAGTTTTTCAAACATTGGTGCACTCAGCTGGCACAGCTTAAAAGAAGCCCCACCCCAGGGTTCTGCAATCTTCAAAGAGATCCAATTGTTTTTTTTTTTTTTTAATACCAGCACGAAAGCCCCTTCTTTCAAAGTTATGATATAGTAGAAACTTCAACCAACGGGAAATTACTCCAATGTGATAATTATATTTTAAAACTCATTTGTATCCTTTTTAAGTAAAAATGCCTCCAATTAGCAGCAAATGCCAGCAAACGACAGGGACTCCCTCCAAGGGAATTTATTGGACGACCCCTAAATTTTGTTTAGTGGTGCATTTTTCTCTAGTACAGGATGTAAAAAAAATGTAGTCTAGGCATTGACTGATAAAAGTCTGCCGAGTTTGCGTTGAATCACCCACCTGTTGAACACCAGATAAAAGTTTTATGCTGGGCAATTTTCAAACCGAGGCTAGACAGCTTCGATGCACAGTCGTGGTACCTCTAGCCATTCCTGCCACAGTTATAATCATCCCTATACCCGTGAAGCCGAAAAGCGCAGGGGTTTGCTGGCCTTGGTAAGTTTGTTGGTAGTTCGATCTAGTCTACCCTTATTTATCAGTATTTTCATCGATATGTTTGCTGTCTGTTGGGTAGTCGATCTGGTCGAAAAAAAAAATCTAAAAATTTTTTTGTTGGTAGTGCGATCCGAGCTCGAAAATAAAAAATTCTCAAAAACAATTTCTTTTGGATTTTTTTTTTTACCCTTACAGTTATTTCGTCGATATGCTTGGGTAGTCGATCGAGTGCAAAAAATTTTTTTTTGTTTCTACCCTTACGTTATTTGAATGGCGATCGTCAGTATACAATGGCGGATTTCGATGAACTTGGTTGGATACGGTTCATTACCATGACCTAGTTGTTGTGCAAATGAGAACCGTTGCTATGGACAACCACCGTTTGCCTAGCAACGGGACTTTTGAAATTTTTTGAAAAATCAATAAAAATTATATTTTTCGAAAAATCAAAAAAAATCGGGCTACGAGCAAACTGTGCAGTACATTCAGCCATATGTCAAAATTTCCAGCCTTGAGAACTGTCGGAGAAGATAGACTTGGACATGAACGCTGGTCGAAAACAATAAAATAAACCAATTCCACCGCCAGGGTGACCCGTTATCTGCAAAAAGGTGACCACGTGTGACTTCTTTAAGGGTTTCGAATGAGGTGAACAGAGCTGCTATCCACCAGGAGCGACTTCCTTGAGGAATATCTGCCTACGAGAGATTCGATGAAGAATCGTTTCTGAGTTAACCATGAAAAATATGCGTTGCCTCATAACGGTCACCAAATGACGTCATAATTCTCAAGGCTTGACATATCTAGAAGCACTCATCGAGTGTTCAATTTGAGGTACTACACGATATGCGCTTCCTAAACTTGAAAATTTGACTGGGGTCAAATATGTTTGACCTGAGCGCTAACCATGAAGGTCAAGGCAATCGCCACCAAAATTAATCAGCTGAGCGCCAGACCATGAAATATATTCCCATGAAGTTTTGAAGACGATCCGATCAAATTACTCAAAAAATAAGGGTTTCGTCGACTCCCTTATTTGCGACAAAGTGACCTTGACCTTTGGACCTGACCTTCAAATTTTATGCGCTGAAAGCGGACCTCTATAGGCCTCTGATATGCGAAAGTTACAAAAATTTCCAATGATAAACTGTGCTCTGCAGAATTTTTTAACGTGATTATAGACAAAAAAAAAAAAAAAACAAAAAAAAATATTAAAAAAAACAAAAACAAAAAAACATACAAGCTGAACTAACATATCTGCAAAAACTTCGTATTGGCAAGATAAAAACGAAGTTCGTTATATCGTCAGACTATGAGTCATGATATACATTAAACTGGTAGGTAGGTAGGTTCATGGTATGTCCTAGTTATGTGTGAGAAACACCGTTGCTATGGACCCCTTCCCGTGCCTTAGGCAACGGCCGAAAAAACCTTCTAATGTGGGGTATTTTAACGAAAAAACAACTCTGCGATCATTAACCTTGAAGCTAGAATCATGAATTTTTCTTGTTGTTAATTCCTTCAGGTCATTCCCCATCGAACGGGCCATTTGCTGTCAGTTCATATTGGGTAGTCGACTACCCATTCACGCCTTACCGGCTTGTTATCTTGCCAAACGAAGTTTTTGCAAGATATGTAGTCAGCTTGTATGTTTTTTATTTATTTATTTATTTTATTTGTCTGTATTCACGTATAAAATTCTGCAGAGCACAGTTATCATTGGAAATTTTGTTAACTTCGCATATCAGAGGCCTATAGAGGTCCCTTTCACGCGCACAAAATTTGAAGTGTCAAAGGTCAAGGTCACTTATGTCGCGCAATCAGGGAGTTGACGAAAACCCTTATTTTTTGAGTAATTTTTGAATCGGATCGCTTTCAAACTCAATGGAAATATAAGTTATGGTTTGGCGCCTCAGCTGATATATATTTTTGTGTGCGCGATTGGCCTTGACCTTCATATGTTTTTTTTTTTTGTCTGTAATCACGATTTGTTAGGGTAGATCATTAGGGGAATTGTTAGGGTATCACTCTGCAGAAGCACAGTTATTCATTGGAAATTTTATGTAACTTCGCATATCAGAGGCCTATAGAGGTCCCTTTCAGCGCATAAATTTTGAAGGTCAAGGTCAAAGCGCCCAAGGTCACTTTGTCGCAAATAGGGGAGTCGACGTAAACCCTTATTTTATTGAGTAAATTTTAATCGAATCGTCTCCAAAACTTCTATGGAAGTAGGTATATGGTCTGGCGCTAGCTGATAGTTTTGGCTGGCGATTTGGCCTTGACCTTCATGGTTAGCGCCTGAGGTCAAAATATTTGACCCCAAGGTCAAATTTTTCAAGTTTTGGGAACCATATCGTGTAGTACCTCAATTGAACACCTCGATGAGTGCTTTCTAGATATGTCAAGCTGAGACATTTATGACTCATTGGTGACGTTATGAGGCAAACACATATTTTTCATGGTTACTCTGTAGAACGATTCTCACGGAATCTCTCGAGGCAGATATTCCTCAAGGAGTCGCTCCTGGGGATAGCAGCTCTGTTCACCTCAGTGTGACCTTAAAGAAGTCACACGTGGTCATCTTTTGGCAAGATACTTGGTTTATTTTATTGTCTGTCTGTCTGTTCGGTCCAGTGCTCCGTTAATACAATGGCGATTTCGATTGAAACTTGGTTGGTAGGTTCATTACATGACCTAGTTGTGTGCAAATGAGAACTGTTGCTATGGACACCACCGTTGCCTAGCAACGGGACTTTGAAATTTTTGAAAAATCAAAAAATTAATTTTTTCGAAAATCAAAAATCGGGCCACGACGACTGTGGGCAGTACATTCAGCCATATTGCAAAAATTTCCAGCCGGATCCTATGAAAACTGTCGGAGAAGATAGACTATTGAATGAACCCTGGTCGAAAACAATAAAAAAAACGAAGTTCATTATATCTCAGAGACTATGAGTCAGATATACATGAAACTGGTATGGTAGGTTCATGGTATGTCCTAGTTATGTGTGAGAAAGAACCGTTGCATGGACGCTTTTGTTGGCTAGTAACGGCTGAAAACGACTAAATTTGACTTGATCGACTACCCATGTGCGCCTACCGGCTTGTCTGTTCTGTCTGTCTGTTGACAAATGTTAGTTTCATGATCCGAGTAACGACTTGATTTCAATTGAATACTAGTGTTATATTTTGAACATGAATCGGAAAACGAACCTGTAGTTTTACAGTACTTCGGCTCTAAATTTGTTCCGATCGTACATGCGCAGACAAGAGTAAGATCATTTCTTTCTCTCTGTCAGCCTGTCTGGCAGTCGAACAAAATTGAAAATCATTCAAACAGGAAACTTACTGTTTTAATGATATCATAAAAGACACAAACAACAGGCACAATTAACTAATGTAACGTGCCACAATATAAAGGTGGTGTAAAAGACTCTGCATCAATCACAGTAAATTTCGATTTTTTTTTTTTTTTTTTACAACTTTTAAAATCTTTATTTTATTTATTTTGAATTATATACTTGAACACTGTACAACACAAATCATCTTATTGACACTTTCAAAACCCTCCCGTTTAGCAGTACTCCGACAAAATATACGCAATTTTACGTCATCATGACCAATCACTTTGCCGCTTTCAGACCCACTATTGTCCTTGTTTCTCAAGACTGCATGGGGTAAGGTGTTCGATGAACTCTCGAGTTTGCTTGTCGTTTGTCGCTGTTTAGTACAGAAAGTTTTCGATACATTCTTTCTAATGAGTTATTTAGTTGCGTAAGGTGAAGGATGTTTGTCGAATTTCGATTCGGGCAAAGTTTCATATCACAGTTACATTAGACCTTGCAGACAAGAACATGTAACTGAATTGGTGCAAACATGTAAAAAGTAAATTCTTGTAATATCAGTTATATATCGGAATTTTCTTCTTTTTTCCTTTTAATACGTACTGCATTACTCTATTATGTGCGTAAATTTGGCTGTGTTGACTTCACCAGCTGATGCAAGATGGATTTTCCAAGATGGAAACGCTGCTAGAAGTAACACGACCATAAGTTTGCATTAAAATAAATGTTTGTTTTTTCTGCTCTTGTTTAAGCATTCAAATACAATGTCACTGAACAGGTTTCACTCTTAGAGTGCTGAACATTTTAAAATTCTGCTTTGCAAGAAGAAGTGAAGGAATTGTGCAGAAGAGTTGCTCGATCATGCACATGTCACAGATGGTCTCCTGCATTATTCTCCCTCAATGTCAATGAAGCAAAATTCCAACTTGCACATATTCGCTGTGAACACTGTCATTGATCCTTGCTGGAATTTGTTTTTTTCTTTCAGATATAAAAAAAGTTGAACTTGGTTTGAGATGTAGCTCATATAATTATGACACCAAGTTTGATCAATAGGGACAGCGTTTTCCATCATCTGATGAGATCAATATGCCTGGTGTTGGCTTAATGGTTGGTGGTGGCTTGGGATCCTCGGATCCTGAGTTCAAATCTGGCTTAGCTGATTAATGATACCAGTTGGGGTTGACTCTGCCTGTCATCCTTCCGAGGGCAGCAAAATGAGTGCCAGATTGCTGGTATCCTGTGTGGAGTGGCGACTCGTCCAGGATTGTGCCCAATAGCCAGAAGACTACTTCGGCAGCACCAACGCTCTGCACAGAGTATGGTCCCAATTGATGGATGGGATGGATGAGATCAATGCAACTATATCAAGGCACACACACACACTCTCTCTTCCTTATGCCATGTACTTTCAAGTTGACTTACACGGTCTTAAGAAGGATACGCTTAGAGCAGATACTCATAGATTCATATCCAAGAGGTATTAATTTGCTATTGTTGATTTGGGAGAAATGTGGGTGTGGAGGAGGGTGGGCGGGGGGAGGCCTATGGGCCAAATATTTCGAAGCCAACTTTCTGGGGCGATGTTACGATTGATGTTGGTAGTATTTGTAATTTGGACAGAGTACCGGCAAAAATTTGCTCACTTTTTGTCAAAGAATGTAGTGGGATTTATAATATCAACTGCAATGTTAGCGGATGGATCCCCGGCTTAATGACCATCGAGAGATGGTGTACGTTGCGATGTAATGCCCTGCCTGCAAAGCACCAATCTGACAGTATGGTTCGGCCGAAAATCGAACTCAGACGAGAGAGCTGAAAGTTCTCTGGATCGGTGATTTGAATAACTTTATGGGGGTAGGGAGATGTGCAGGATTTAAGAGTTGACTCATGCAAATTCTTAGACTGGCTATTATAGGACAAGATCAAGATAAGGTGGGACATGCATTCCATCACCTGTGGTTCTAAGCAATGGGTTGGTGGTTGCGTGAAATCTGTCATGTAGCCAGGCTTCAATGGTTCCTCCTCAGTCCGGCCACAGTCACTGCACTTGGAACAACTGTGCGGTTGCGCCATTGGAAGGCACACGATCTGCGGTCCTAAACAAGAACAGATGCAGTGCTCATAACACAAAACTAACCAAACAGACATCAAATGGTAAGTGAATAAATTTGCTTCTAAAGCACACAATCTTTATTTAGATTTCAACTTCAATTTATGTTCACAATTCATTAATACAGCATTATATTTAAGAGGCCAAATTTATATGTGCACAATACTCCTATAATCAACAGTACATCAACAGATGCCACCCTTCTTTGTAGATCCATATTGAGACACCTGACAACACGCTGTCATTATTGAAAACCTCTTCAGGGAATATAGAAACCCCTAAGCCCATTGCAGCGATGCCTTTGCATCCTGCTTTGATTGCATCCATATAAAGCATGCCGTAAAGGTTCCACACAGTCCTTTTCATGTCGGTGCCTCACATGCATGACAATCCTTTCTTTGCTCCCAGTGATTTAGACAGCTTGTTTTGACACCAAGAAACGAGGCTTGAGCTGAAGATAATCCAAGCAATGACATCGAGAACACATCGGTGTTAAACGTGTTTCTCCACCTTTTGACTGTTCTGAAATGATAAGCTCCACGATTCAGTGAAACGCAGATAAATGGTGATATCCAATTTGAAGTGGGGTATAAGATTTGTGTCTCTAAATTCAAGGTTGATTGGCTGGCCACTGAACAAAGACTTCACCCACAAACCTATTTATGACATCATTCTTTGGATTCTGAGGACATCAGCAATTTCAGAAAACGATTTTCATCTGAAACAAAGAAGAAGCGGTGATCCAATGCAGCGAAACACATTATGGAGGACATCTTACAGGTTGGATGATCATAAAAACAAGTTCCTTTGCAAGGAACTTTCAATGCAGGAAGAGGCGATTTGTTCCAGGTTTGTTCCAGGAAGAGGCTCGATGTGGGGAGATGCCAATTGCATTTTTGCCATCGCCATCTCCATACTGTTTAGAATCCCGTACGGGCACGGGAAACTTGCTCGTTGGTGGAAGGAGGTGTTTCATCACCGTCTGTCTTTCTGTCTGTTTGTTTGTGTTTGTTGTGTCAGGATATGTCAAAAAAGTTTCAGACGGATTCAGACAAAACTTGGTGAACATGTTGGGTGTGCCAAGGAAGAATTGATTCCATTTTGGTGAAGATCCGAATGCAGATCTGACAATTTTTTTAAGTGATTCCTCACCATTGATAGGCCAAAATGACATATAGCATGATATCTCAAAAAGTTGTTTAAGGATTCGGACGAAACTTGGTGGACACGTTGGTGTATGATAAGAAATAACTGATTCAATTTTGGTGAAAATTCGGATCCGGATCCGACTACTAAAATTTTTGAAAGTGATTCTTCACCATGGAGAGACAGGCCAAAAATTATATATAGCATAATCTCTCAAAAAGTTGTGGACAGATTTGGATGAAGCTTTGTGGACAGGTTGGATGTGTGGCAATGAGAATTGATTAGATTTTGGTGAAGATCCGAATCGGATACTACAATTTTAAAAGTGATTCTTCACCATTGAGAGATCGGGCCAAAAACTATATATATATATATATATATATATATATATATATATAATATATCAAGATATTTCACAATGTATTGGGCCCGATATGTTCTACTGGACCAGTCATTGCGTGGCGGAGGTATGCGCTCCACTGAGTGCCCGTCTAGTTTAAGTATGAGTTGAGTTTTCCCTTTGTTGGAATGCACAGTAGATGTTAGAAGAATGTATTACCTGTGTGTGGACATAATTTATTTACATGATGTGTGTCATGTCACACATGGGGTCAGTGTGCTCTTATGTTTAAAAAATAAAAAAATAATAATTATATATATTTATATATATTATATATATATATATATATATATATGTATATATACTGTATATTGTTACGGATCTGGAAACCATTTGCATTCAACATACAGATGTCCCAAAAGTCAGTTATGTCGTTAAGTATGTGTGTAGTCAGATCCCTTTCCTTTTGTCTAGTGGGAGAATCAAAGGCGTGCATTGCAATTTCTTTTTAGTTAGGTTATTAAATCTTTACATCCAACGAACCCTCCAACGAACAATCAACAACCATTCCATTCCCAATCACGATCCACTACCCACCCACTTTGACAAGCACTCTGACTTGCCAAGGCAGGGTCTTGCAGCCGTTCCTTGCCGCTTCCACCAACGTTCCTTCCACAAACGTTGTAACTTTTGCACGACGGCCTGTGCAACATTGATACTGTTACTCAAGTATGAACCCGCATGGAAGACTGGCTGGGTTTCCCGGCAGGGGCGTTGCAGCATTGATAGTTACTCGTCGAGTGTGGGTCCACGTGGAGGAGTGGCTAGGTTTCCCAGCAGGGACCAAGGCCCAGCCCTGGAAAGGTGGGCCATAGCACCTGTCCAATCAGAGGCAGACAGCGAGGTGTGTTCACCAAGGCCCCTCCAGCTGAGGGAGGTCAATAAATTCCCGAGCACTCTCTGAGGAGGTGGTCTTTTTGAGGTCTTGGGGGGGGGGGTCTTTTTGAGGTCTTTGAGAGTCTTTTTGAGGTCTGGAGAGTCTTTTTGGGGTCTTGGAGAGTCTTTTTAAAAGTTATTTGAATAGTTTTTGGTGGGCGTCGAGGCGGCGACAGTGTCTCTGCTGGCCTCTACAGGAAGGGAAGAGTGACCCCGACCCCCCTCCGTGGACCCCGGGCATTCACCACCCAAGCTCCACCACGAACCTTGAGTCCCACACGTGCGACTGGGGACCAAACTAGCGACCATTGTCAGGTGCAGCATCGTGGAGCACGCCCTTCCTCCGACGGTCAGGTATACCACTGAACTCTGGCCCCCCCTTGCTCTCTCCACGGCTGCGAGGGTCCAATAAAGTTTGGGTTTCTTTTCATTTTGTGTTTGTGTCTGCGTGTGGGCCCGTCTTTAAGTAGAACTGATAAGTGTTTTTGGATCATTGTAAATACTTCTTGCATATTCACATCAAGTCTTGCTTTGTGTCTTCATTACTGTAAATAAAACTTGTTAGAAATGCCCCCAGTTCGTTTCCGTCCCTTCTTGCATTGGTCCAGCATGGTTCGGATCGAGTTTAGCGGGTTTTATACCCGATAATTCGTTCATTCCAGCCGGCACGGCTTTGGCAGTTTCCACTCGGCTGCACCTGAAACGGAGTTGGTAGTCGGTAGTTGGAACACGACCGCAGTCGGTAGAGTGACCCGGTTGGAGCAAGACGTGCCGAGGGCGTGGTTTCCCCGGTAGTCGAAATCGTGTAGTTAATTAGGTAAATTGGTTATAGACAAATTGACCCAACACTACGCGGTTGAAATATTGGCACCATGGTCGGTTAAACGACCCGCCGGCTCACGGAGTTATCCGAGCGACGGCCTACAATTCTGGGAGGTTGGTGGGAGATGACGCAAACCTCCCCACCAAGTGGTCGTTCTCGGCCCACGAACACCCCCGGCCCACAACAATATATATATATGTATATATATATATATATATGTTGGATATATGTTGTTATATTTGTGGGGGTAGATGGAGGAATGTGGAGGAACTCTGGGAAGGGTTTGATACAGCATAGCGATTACCTTGTGTAGGCCTTCTTGGTTGTTTTACGAAGCAGTTTCGGCGAGAGGAGCATGGGAGGTGTTAATTTATTTCTATAATCCTAGCCACCTGGGTTTAGTTGATTAGCTGATAGCTGATTGGCTATTCCCTCCATTCACAGGTGAGAGATGTGGGTGGGTCTTTTAAAATTATTTATATATTGACTGCTTTTATTATTTGCATGTGGTACATGCTTGAGAGCCTCATTAGTATGCATTGCTGTCTGCGCTGTTGCTGACGATTCGCCAATAAGCGATGAAACCGGTCTGGCAGCTGAGGGGTTGTGAAGCATTGGGATTGTCATGTGTGTACTATTTGTGAATGTCTTTATAGCTGTGGAGGAACTCCAGGAAGGGTCTGATACAGCATAGCGCTTACCTTGTGGAGGCCTCTTGGTTGTTTTACGCAGCAGTTTCAGCTAGAGGAGCATGGTATGTGGTAATTTACTGTATATATATATATTAATATATATATAATATATATATATATAAATATTGTGTTGTATAGTGACAATGGCTCAACTAACTTCGAGCTCGTTGCAGCGGGAGGTTAAAATCCCACAATGTTCCGAACGGCTTAACTCCTGTGGAGACGTTCCAAATTAATGGCAGACAACGCGGGTGCAGATCATGATGATAAACACAAGAACCTTATCTCTTTTAATACAAACGGGTTTATTCCCAAACCAAAAGCAAGGGATGACTGACCAGCGGAGGGATACGACGGCGGGTAGTGATGGGGAAGAAATGGGGACACCAATTTAAAAAAAAATAAATTATGTGCAGTTCGAATAAAACATATCTAAAGAAACTAAGGTGCCTCACACCAGTTTCAGTCACTGAAGGGAAAGGGACAAAAACAGGGGGACTCATCTCTGGTAGTAGCGGAGGTTAGGATGGGTATGGGACAGCCATGAGCAGGTGATAAGGAGGGATGAGGATGATGAGCAGGATGACGAGGAGACTGGCAGGATGATGAATGGACACAAGGCAACAAAAACAGGCAGGATGGCCTCCTCTTGCCAGACTCAATTCTCCTCACAATTTGTTCTCCTCAGAACATTTTCATCAGAACTCTTTCTCTCCATAGTGTTCCCGCTTCTTCTCAGACCAATCACTCTTTTGCACACCCAACCACCCGATTAGGCTCCTCCCTCTGGAAGGAGAACCTGGAATGTATATAAGATCCACCCATTGGGAGGTGTTTACAGCTCTGCCCCTCTCTTGCTCTCTTGCTAATCTCCTGGCACAACCGAAAGAGGTTTTCATGGGGGTTTATATACACAATTCCTTTACCATAATGCCTAACTTATTATAACCAAGCAACACCCCCTGTATAGTGCACATACAAACAAGACATTCCTTAAACTGACATGTCACCACTTATTACACCAAGATGGGCTAACTACTCAGACATAAACCATGCTACTCTATACATTCCTATCTGCTGTAATGTCTAACCCCTCCCCCCCAACCACACAAATGTAACTATATATATATATATTATATATATATTATATATATATATATATATTAAAATACAAATACACATTTAATTTTCTTTTGAAAAAAAGGAGCTAAAAATTAGAAAAAAAGAACAAAAAACTCCATCTCTCTCCCCCTCTCTTCTCTGTATCTCTCCCTCTCTCACTTTCACACCCTTTCTCACACCCTCTCTCACACCCTCTCTCGCACACTCCCTCTCACACCCTCTCTCTCTCTCTCTCTCTCCCACACCACCTCTTTCTCTCCCTCTCTTACACCCTTTCTCTCCCTCTCTCCTTCATCTCTCCCCCTCTCTCTCCTTCGTCTCTCCTCTCTTCTCCTTCGTCTCTCCCCCCTCTCTCTCCTTCGTCTCTCCCCCTCTCTCTCCTTCGTCTCTCTCTCTCTCTCTCCTCCTCTCTCTCTCTCTCTCTCTCTCTCTCTCTCTCTCTCTCTCTCTCTCTCTCTCTCTCTCTCGTCTATCATGTCTATGTTTTTCTACCACTGTGCTATTTTAAAAAATATGGTTCAAAATTCCCTGCTGAGTGAAAATATATCTCTTCAGTGATTATATATATTTTTCCATCAAATACTAATTAATACAACTCGTGTGGGTTATCTCACAACAGCCTTAAATGACATGGGTGCAATGCATAATGACATCACGTACTGCTGTACCAAGCAATGACATCCCGTTGGTTATGTATTTTTGCAAAATGGCCACAAAAATTATGGATTGCACCAAAATATCAAAGTGCAGCTGTGGAAGTTACAGAAACTCACCTTTATGGCTTTATGGCATATATTGAGTGCTTTGCCATACAGAGCAGAAATACCCCCCTTAGTGGCCTCGTGACTCAATTAGGAGTCTCACTTGATTTGTTTTGAACATCCTCACCTTTACTCCACTGGATCATCAGGTTATATTCATTAGTCATGTGTACACTATTGCAGGTGTTGCAGAGAAATTGGGCGCTAAGAGAATGACTCAAAAACACAGTGATAATGGTGATCTTAGCATGTTCTTTTTGCCACTCCAATATGCTCGTAAACACAGCCAGTCCTTTAACACACCATTTATGGACTGCTTATTGCATACTCTGACATCTTCCTGCCCCGCATCTTCCCGGCCACATTCTTCATGTTGCTAATGCCGTGCAGTTGGTTACCAGCCAGGACAAAGCATTCACCATTGCCCTTCACATTTATGGGCAATTCATGCATTTATTACCTGTGCGCTCTGCATAGTAATGTGCAGTGTGCAGATAAGCTGAAACATGGACTAAGAACAAAACCGAGTTCAGAACAGAAAGGAAAGATTTACAGCTGATGCTGTGGGTTCGCGTTCGGAATTAGGGATTAGGCCGAACAATCCTGTAGATGTTTTCATTAGCAGAGATTCCTACTACATGATCTCGGCACCTGCGGTGTGTGAGAATGCACCGTTTACACGTACCAAGGTGTTTTGTGCTTGCTTTGGCTACCTCTGAGCCATGAGAATAGCTGTTGCTCTGAGGCTGAACATAAGCACCCTCCAGTCGGCCTTTTGAACCTGTTGGCTGCTCCTGGTGGCAAGGATCCAGCATTGGTGAAGCCTCTGCATTACAGGAAAGATGTAAGAATTAGCTGTATAGAATGTCATTTGGCACCTTCAATGCCAGATTAGTATTCCAGTTTGCTTTAGTAATGTATTCCTTTGTTTATGTCTTCTCCAAGTGTCAGCTGTTTGCTCACCTCACTCTGTTGTAGAATTGCCTCCAAGTTGGTTGAATCCCATGTTTCACTCCAATCCTTCAATATGGTGGCCTATAATATTGTACCCTCTACTTGTTATACCGAACCAATCCACATATCTATTGTATTTTCACTTCCCCTACACTCTTTGTCTACCTGAACATTTCTTCACTCGCACTTTATGATCTAGACCATCCGTACGCTCCTTGTCAGCCTATTTCCCTCTGCTCCTTCATCAGTGTGTCAACCTTTCATACAATATATTGTCCAGGTCTTCTGTGATTATAAACCTTTAAATTACATATATATATATATAGATATA
>CM068961.1:80328768-80343874 GCA_035128595.1 Eptatretus atami
AAAATTACCTAATTAACCATGCGGTGTCGTCTACGGGGAACCACGCCCTCGGTACGCCTTGCCCGATTCGGATCACTCTACCAACTACTAACTACCAACCACCTTTCCGGATCGGATGCAGCCGAGCGGAACTACCAAGGACGTACCGGCTAGAATGAACAGATTATCGGGGATAAAGACCCGGCTAAACTTATATCCGAACCATGCTGGACCAATGATGAAAAAGACAAAAAGGAACTGGGAACATTTCTGCAATAATTTATTTACAATAAAGCGAGGAAAAATATGTGGCACAGGAAACAGGTTTATTAACCTCCGCCATCGAAGATCGGAGGTTACTGTTTTCACCCCTTTCTGTTTGTTACTTACGAAATCTAAAGATTTCGTAAGTATATTGATGACTTCCGTTTCTGTTTGTTTGTGTGTTTGTTTGTTTGTTTGTAGGCACGATAACTCGAGAACGGAAGAAGCTACCAATGTCAAATTACACCACGTGATTCAGGAGGGTGATGGCTAGTGCTGATTAGATTTTGGTCAAAATCGGTCAAAGGTCAGGTCACAGTGAGGTCAAATATTCGATTTTTGATGGTTTGTACAGATAACTCGAGAACGGAAGAAGCTACCAATGTCAAATTACACCACCTGATTCAGGAGGGTGATGGCTAGTGCTGATTAGATTTTTGTCAAAATCGGTCAAAGGTCAAGGTCACAGTGAGGTCAAACATCCAAAAAATGATAACTCGAGAACGGAAGAAGCTACCAATGTCAAATTACACCGCGTGATTCCGGAGGGTGGTGGCTAGCGCTGATTAGATTTTGGTCAAAATCGGTCAAAGGTCAAGGTCACAGTGAGGTCAAACTTCCAAAACATTCGATTTTTGATGGTTTGGTACAGAATCATCGTAGAAACTTCTGGTTTGCGTCGCTACCTTCTCTAGAGACAGCTTTTATTCGACAAGGTCAGAAGTCAAGTTGACGATTTCGTAAGTACCAGTCTATGACTGCTTGTTGTTTTGTTTGTTTGTGTTTGTGAACAGATTACGGAAAAACTCCTCGACGGATTTCGACGAACTTGGTGGGGGATTAGGTATGGTCAAGGATCATGCCATTAGATTTTGGACTTGGTCCAAAATCCAATATGGCCGCTATGGCGGCCATTTTGAAAAAATATTTGAATTTTTTTTTTTGCATTTCTACATGTTTTAAGTGATTTTCAACCCCCCCCCCCCCCCAAAAAAAAAATTGTTAGAGAAAAAAAAATGGTTTGCAACTTTTTTTCAACAAATTCGATTTTTTTTTTTGCATTCTACATTTATAAGGGATTTCCAACAAAAAAACATGCCAAAATTATCATTGCGGCTGATTTTGGAACCTCAGGTGGATATACCCACGTAAAATCAATTTCTGTCTCAAGGAATCTCGTTATGACGAATGATTGAGTATGTAAAAGGGAAAGTTGCAAACTATAACTCTGTGAGCACTGTTTACGTCAAATTGAATGAATAGGATATCAGGTTCACTTGAGTGACTTAGCAGTATTTGTGGCGGAGTTTTGCACTCTACCGAGTGCTCCCCCTCTAGTTAACCTCCGCCATCGAAGATGGATGGAGGTTACTGTTTTCACCCCAGTTTCTGTTTGTTTGTGAACAGTATTACGGAAAAACTCCTGGACGGATTTCGACGAAACTTGTGGGGGATTAGGTATGGTCCAAGGATCATGCCATTAGATTTTAGACTTGGTCCAAAAAAATTTTTTTTTCAAAAAAATGATTTTATTGAAAAATATTTGAATTTTTTTTTTTTGCATTTCTATATGTTTTAAGTGATTTCCAACCCCCCCCCAAAAAAAATTTGTTCGAGAAAAAAACCCAGAAATTTTGCAACTTTTTTTCAAAAAAAATTCGATTTTTTTTTTTGGCATTTCTACATGCGCGTCGATCTAGTTTAGTTCATTCAATCGTGGTTCAGTAGAGTCCGATCCGTTTTGACCTACAATGAATAGGATATCAGGTTCACTTAAGTGACCCAGCAGTTATTGGCGGCGGAGGTTTTGCACTCTACCGAGTGCTCCCCCTCTAGTTGGGGATGTTTAGCAGGGGAAGATGAGAGAAAGATGTAGTGCGACAATTTTACAGCAACACTTACAAAGGAGACACAGAGCAGACTTACGCGGGAATAAAACAGGCAAGATTTACAATGATCAAATAAAAACACTTTTGCAATTCTACTTAAAGACGGCGCCACACACTCAGACGCACACTCAGACGAAAATAAACCCAGATGTTTGCAATGGACCCCCGCAGCCAGAGAGGGAGGTGAGCTGAGATCGCAGTTCTCTTGGGTACCTGAACATTGGAGAGAAGGGGGTGCTCTGTGGTGCGGCACCTGTCAATGGTCGTGCGGCTCGGTCCACGGCCGCTCTTGTGGAGACCGTGTCTGTGAAAGAGCCCGGGTCGAGTAGAGCGGAGTCTGAGGTGGGGATCAGGGTTTCCAGCTCGCTCCCAAGATGACTCACTTTCCAGCTCACCAGACGAATCACTTTCCAGCTCACTCGCTCACCGTCTCAGCACTCAACCAACGAACCCTCCGACTCTCTCAGCCTCTACCCTGAGGATGGTGTCGTAATTTATAGATCTCCCTCAGCGGGGAGGGGCCTTGGTGAAGCCGACGTCACTGTTCGCCCTGATTGGACGGGGCTTCTATGGGGCCGCCCTTTTTGGGCGGGGTTTCAGCCATACCGGGAGGCCCGCCCACTCCGCGTGTCCGGACTCACCAAAAAGGTACTACACAAAGATTCTGCCAAGCGAGTCGCCGGTTAGGCGAGTAGGCGAACATGTGCTTATTCAGCCCATGCGAGAGTAGCAAGCAAGAGTCCGAGTAGACAGCGGGTGAACAGTTGTACGTTTGTTGGAGGGGATATAAAGATTTATTAACCTAACCAAAAAAACATCGCAACGCACCCCTTTAATTTCCCACTAAACACAAGGAAGGGATCTGTCTACACATATACTTAACGGCATAACTAACTTCGGGACAACTGTATGTTTGTATGCATACGGTTCCTAGAACCGTAACAATATATATGAGATGTTCCACCTTTCTTCCTATTTCTTTGGATGTTCTCTTATTGGCTGTTAGAGTGTATCCATGCCCTTACTCATTGATGAGGTTGCTCAGCAAGTCGAGATCAAGGCAAAACAGAAAGGTTCGGGGTGGGTCAGGAGGCTGTTACCCTGGAAGATCCTGCATCGTATCTTCACTCCTGGTATTTCGATCTTTCCTTCCGAGTGCTGTAATATCAATGTGTTGTTCCATAGCTCCATTGCTTTCTCAAACAGTTTGATTATTTGTGGGTTGATCTTGCGTACTTGCATGCATTTTGTCATCCATAAATGTGGGGCATTATCAAAGGCAATTTATAGTCTATCCAGGCAGTGAACAATTTGGTTGTTCTCATTTTACAGTTTTTGAGTACATCCCTCTCTTACATCCCGTGTGTGTGTGTGTGTTACATTAGAGTGCGTGAGTGCATGTGTAGGTTAGTGTGAGTGTTCGTAAGTGTATGTGTGTGTTACACAAAACAATTGTGTATATTGAAAATCCAGCAGAGTTTGGAGTGTGACACACTTGTAGAGGGAAAGCAAGCTAAACACGAATCGCTTTTTGCAACCTATTATCTCAAAGTCATTACGATCATTGAAATGAGCCTCCGAATGCTGTGTGAAATGTATAAAAAGGCCCGAACCAATATCCTTAATATTCTGAAAGCATTTCCCTGGTGTACACTCTCACACCCTCGCTAGCCATGCAATTAAAGGCCTTATTGTGAAACCTCCTTTAATATGCATAGCTGGTCATTTGGAGTCCCTCTTAGTGTATAACGATGCTCGAAAAATTGTGATTTTTATCTGTGGAGAAGCTGCAATACAGATTGCACAAAAATAATGTATTTGATGTATTTGATGGTGAAGCCTTCAGTTTCATTTATATACACTTATTCCAAGGTGAAATATGTTCACGTGTTGGTATGTATGTGAAAATGACACTTGC
This sequence comes from Eptatretus atami, assembly GCA_035128595.1. NCBI lineage: Eukaryota > Metazoa > Chordata > Myxini > Myxiniformes > Myxinidae > Eptatretus > Eptatretus atami. The sequence goes on from CM068961.1 coordinate 80,332,819, forward strand.
ATGAAAAGAAAAATCATATGTATATATATATACACACACACACACATATACATATTGCTAGTTTGCAATGAAAGAAAGGTGTCACAGCATTGATAAGTCATTTCATGCCATTAAATAGCCTTGACATTAAAAGAAGTCTACGTGCTGTTGGCATGCTTGAGACTATAATAGCACAAAACGTTGTGGCTAGGTGTTTTGGTGTTCATTGGAACACCGTACAGTCACTCTGGAGATGTTACCAACAAACTGGCAACATAAGAGACTGTCCACGTTCTGGGCGACCACGTATGCCGTCACGTCAACAGGATAACCATATCCGGTTGGTGCACCTTAGGAATCCGTTCCAGACAGCAAGTTTGACAGCTCGCAACATCCTTGGGTTGTGACCAATCAGTGCCAGAACTATCATAAATCAGATACGCGGACGTAGCATCTGATCACGACGACCAGCAATACATGTATCTGATTTTGATGCCATGACATCGACATATGTGCCTCGCTAGGTGTGGACAATGTCTGAGGTTCAGGAGACAAGATTGAGCTGCTATCCTCTTTACAGATGTCGAGGTCTCATCTGGACAGTGGTGATGGCCATTGTCACGTTTATCGACGGGAAGGGGAACGTTACGCTGACACGTGTTGTGCAACGTTCGTCATTCGGTGGTGGTGGCGTGATGGTATGGGGAGACATCACAGAACCTATCTGGATTTCATTAATGGTAATTTGTCAGGTATTCGGTTCCGTGATGAAGTTCTCCATCCTCACGTCCTCCTGTTTCTGCGGGTTCATGGATGTCAAATCACACTTCAACGGGATAACGCGTGCCCTTACGTTGCACGAGTGGTCACAGACTTCATCGCACAACAGAACATTCCCACACTTCTCTTGCCAGCTGTTTCGCCTGATCTTTCTCTCATAAGAACATGTGTGGGATGAAATGGGATGATGATTTTCCATCTTCAAAAACAGCCGGCGACGTTGGCCCAACTGCCGCAGGCCTTGGTACAGATCTGGAATTACATCCCTCATGCAGTCATGCCTTCTTCAACCATCTTGTGTCTTCACTGAGGCATCGTTGCCAAGCGTGTGTCAACACAAATTGTGGTAACACCAGATACTTAGCTGTTAACTGACTTTTGACCGCACTCCTCGTCGAGCCTCTGGAGACGGGTCTTGCACACACGTGTTCACATTCTCATGTCAATTTCATTTTTATCAAACAATAAATATTGATACGACCAGGCAACATGATGTGCTTGTTTTCTTTTCTCATTTCTAAATGATGGTCTAAATGATGCACAGGAACTTTTTCCGTTAGTGTGTGCGGTGTCAAGAACCTTCAACAAGGCAACAAGACCAGATGACTTGCTACCGGCAGTCCAGGCAGGAATTTGGAATTTGTTCAGGATGCCAGTGAAAACGTGCTTACTCTTTGAGAAAGACACAGAGGGATATTTAATGTCCACCAACAACCAGTACTGGCAGACGGGTCATTCGGTTTCATTCCTTCGGATGGTCGACGCACATTGATGCCGAGCACCCTGTCTGTGAAACACCAGTGACAGTTTATACCTGGTTTGAGATTCAAAGACGGACAAGGCAGCTCACAGGCGGTGTGGTCTTACCTCCCTCAGACCGAAACTTTGAGAACAGCTTGGTCTATGGATAGTGACCACTCACCGAAACGTGGGTGGATACTTCGAGACATGGGAGGACTCTGCTCCTTCTTCTGAAACCCACATATGGAGATAACCAACCCCCCCCCCCACACACACACACACACACACACACACACACACACACACACACACACAACACCACACACACACACACACACACACACACACACACAACACACACACACTACACACACACACACACACACACACACCACGTGATACAAATCTGCAAATGTTTTCTTTCTTTCCCCATGGCTCGCCTCTTACACCTCCACTTTGCCCACAGTGCAGCCACAGCAGGCACACAAAGGCAACCTCTGATGTGACATCACTATCCAAAATAGAGTGACAGAAAAAATTAACACTTCAAATTAGCAGTTCATAATAAACAAGCCATTAGCTAATTACAACATACTCCCGGAGGATGACTGCTAATTAGTTAATGATCAATTAACAAGGGGGCTTAATTACGATACGCACCCAAATGCATCTGAAGTCTTCCCGAGTTCAGGCTTCAATTACAGCAACGTTCAAAGCCACTAAGAGTAGGGGGATCTAATTTGCCCAAACAATCATGCCCAATTAGCTTTGACGGACTCTCCTTTTCCGATTGCACAGACTCGTGCTCAGGATCCACGTCTCTCCTACACTCATGGTGAACTAGGCAATCATGGACGCCGTACAAAGAAGGTTACACTGCATGGGTACGACTTTCTTCAGGCAGGTGAACAGAAATGTCAAATGAAAGCTCGAGGGTTTTTCCTTCAAAAAATATAAAAAACAAGCTCAAACTCATGGGGTTGCTCCGGCGACTTACAAATGGTTGAGGAAATGCGTTTGTCGCGTCCGTTCCCACAGGGGCACACGATGGCTTCTTTGTGCAGGTGCTCTCGCAGGTATAAACGAGTCCGTGGAAATATGTGCACGCGGGGTTACCTGCCGGTAGAGGGTGATGGAGTGCTTGCTCGCTGGGCTCAGATCGCTTCGAAGAGGGGCAGGCCAGGTGGGGTGTGCACCTGTCTTGGACAAAAAAAAACCCAGGTGTAAATTTCATTCGTCTTCATTAACCATCGCCATCGTGATAAACACCTCATGTAGATATTGCAGACGATAACTTGTTTGGAAGAATGAGCGTTGAAAGATTAAACAATTAGCAAACAAGATGCCGGGAAGAAAGCGATGCAAAGACCTCGACGGTTGAGCACCAGGAGCAAAGAGCTTCATACAAGAGGAACATCTTGATTTGCATTGATGCTGCAAGACAAGAGCTTATTGAAGACGTTAAGCAAGCTATTTCAAATGATTAAATTGAATGGATGAAGTGGGGCTCGCAGGATTGCCTAAATGTACATACACTCATCCTTAACCAGTCTAGCCTGGGTTTGAATCCTGAACTAGCTATAAACTGTCATCCTGGTGTTTCACAGGCATGAAAAAGCATCAGTGTGTGCCGTCCCTCGGATGGACGTGAAGCCGGCATTAATTAGTGGATCTCACGCCATGGTGTCCTTTGCGAAGAGTCGGTGAGTTATCGCTGGCACGCTGAACGAGCGAGTGCCACCTGCAGTCGAACATTCCTACCCAATCGGTTCACCAAATAATCCTGGAGATATATAGAGAGAGAGGAGATAGAGAGGGTTGGGGGAGAGAGGAGGGAGTGTGGGAGAAGGAGAAGGGGGAGACAGAGAGGGGTGAGACAGAGGGAAGGTGGAGAGAGAGGTGAGCGGGGAGAGAGTTGGGGGGAGATATAGAGAGTGGAGATGGAGGAGTGGAGACAGAGACAGAGACAAAGACAGAATGGGAAGGAAAAGTAAAGGAGAGAAGGGGAAAGGAGGGGGGGGAAGAAGTTTCCTTTGTATCCATCCTGTCCACCCAATTCCTTGGTCAAGTCTCCTTCTATTTTATCCTTCAATTCCACTGTTGGTGCCCCCCCCCTTTCTGTACTGTTGCTTTGTGCTGTTGCATCCTGATCATTCAGCATTCGGGCTCTTCCATGAGCCTTGACTGTATACAAAAAAAACTCATAGTTGGCAATCATTGTGCAGGCTTGATGGGCCGAATGGTCTCTTTCTGTGTTGAAATTCCTTGGAAGGGAAGTCATCTATTATATATTGCCAAATGTGGTGTGTGTCTGTGTGTTTTTCTGTCTCCCGTTTATGGCGCCGCTTCCCGTGCAGCATTTGAAAAGCTCCCCATTCACTTTTGAAATGATGGGAGAATATGCATGAGTAATGTTAATGCCAAATTTTATTTCGCAACCAGGATATTTTGCACTCTTTTGAGACAAATCCAACCTCCGCCACCCAATGTTTCACCACCATTTTGCGGTGGGTGGTATAAGTAGCTCAGAGCTTTGGCTCTGCATGAAACCAAGAGTGCAACACAATTGCCCTTTTTTAAAGTCCATTAAATATTATTTAAATTGACAGATTAACTGAAACTTTTTCCCATCATTGGGGATGGATACTTTTACTTGTATTATATATTTTAAACCTTGCAAGCCCAATCGTTTAATTCGTAAAATAACAAATAAATGAATAATAAAACCCGAAATTGAATATACCAAAAGCAACAAGATTTGGAAAAAGCTCATTTTATTTATTGCATTCATTACACCATTGTCAGTCATTAGTAATGGTTACACACAGCTAGGGCTTAACCAGTCTGTTAACACAGTGTGCGAAATGAGTAACAGACAACACAAGGGAGGTTTTGTTGTACTGTATATTACATTTGATAAGCGTTGAGGGAGGTGTTGAACCAGGGGCAAAAATGGGATGTGCTTCATGGCGGTGGTGATGCGATGTGGTTCAGACCAAATTAACTTATTTTTTGCAAACAAGCACAATCCTGCAGGAGGAGGAGGAGGATGAGGATGAGTCGGGGTGTTTGTCGACGATCAAGGAAAACATGGTTATTTGGTTGTGATTTATCAAGGGTTAGAGTGCTAAAGGCTCCAGTGCGAGTGCGGATTAAATGCTGAATCGTGTGTAACGTAACTCCATGGACGTGAAAATGAACCAAATCTAAACATAAGACGATTCGTTTATTTATTTATTTCCCATCTCTCTCTCTACTGCGTGCAATGAGAAATGATGGAAACTACATGTGCGAGTCACCTAAGTATGAAATTATTGTTCAACTCGGAGTAAATGGAGCTCTCGTCTCCACATTTCCCCTCGTGGCATGGGCATGTCGTGTTTTGACGAATGGTGTGAGTTTGCGTTTCTCCTCCTCGTGGCATTTGATGCTTCTTAATCCTCCAAAACAAAGGTTCTCCATCCGTGGGGGGAACCCATCGTGCGTGCGTGCGTGCGTGCGTCGCTGGAGCTCCGCGAACTTTAAAGATAAATTCTTCAGATAATCTGAGAATAGGCCATGCTCATAAGAAGCGTCAGTGTTTGCAGCACACAGTAGACTGTACAAACGCAAATAAAATAAAATAAAAATGAGAAACTACAGCACAACGCCAAAAATGATACGCAAACGTACCAAAATAGATGTCCTTTAAAGTCATTTTAAAATTGCCCGTGAGCATCTTTTAATGGGTGTCTTAATATTTCATTCTAAAGCTACAGACTTTACCTTTGCTTTGACAAGAGTACACCCCTTTTCCCCCCCTCCCAAATCCCCCCTTTCAGAATCTCACCCATTCCTCCTCTGTCTGCAATGCATAACCACAGCAGAGACATCAACTACAGCAGGGAACTGCACAACAAGACGTGCAATATACAAACATGCGGCGGTACAATCACAGGTGACCTACAATTGCAACAACAAAAGCAGCTTCGATAAATACTTTCAAATCGCAAGCACAAACTTACAGCAGATGCAAACAGCGGCAATATAAAGTATAAAAGACACGTAGCAATGCTTTCGCTTTTTCATTAAACTTTGTCTACACAGCTGAGGTTTTCTTTTTTTTCTTTTGAGGATATGAATTGTACTTCTTTTATTTTTTTTTTTAAGTCGAGACATATTCAGTTGCCGACGCGAGCAACATCAAGAATGAGAGCCTCTGCATACAAGGCTGGCTTTGCTATAAGAACGTCTTATGAGGTTTCACTTGAATTCTTGAGGAAACTATTACGAGTCTCATCTCAACCTTCTCATCCGTCGGAAATGTTGAGCTCATCCTCACGCAGTCCATTTGTACAGTCGTTTGGTGCACACGTTCGAGACGAACCACGAATGTTCAACAAGGAACGGCGATTGCAGAACATCCGTTGATTTGGTTCTTTTGGTGAGGTACCTGGTATTTTGTACATGAGTCCATTTCTCTAGGCTCGAATGGTCTCCATTTTCTCCACCACTTGTTCAATTGCGTGTCATTGAATCCTGCGAGCTCAAAAGCTTTGCTGAAGACCAATGTGGGAGGTCAATATCCAGCCAAGCCTTTTGTGCTTGGTGTGTAAAGACGAATACAAGGACACGTCTGGGTGGAGACAGTTCTGGTCTCAGTGGTCAACGGGTTTTCAAGGTGAACATCAAAGCATCTTTCATTGCATCGGGGTTCACGATTCGTGTAATTTTGCAGAAAAATGTCGCCAAGCTTCTGGATGTGTGGACAACAACTCTGAGCATGTCAGTGTTTCCTCGACACTAAACTGTATCCGTAACTCTGTGTGTCGATATATAATGTGTGCCTGGTCAGACAAACGGTAAGTCCTGGCATGTTGCAAACACTTCGGTTTATATAGAACCTGAAACCATTTAGTCGGCAGCAAACAATCATTTGTGCCAATTCCATATTGGCACGACGTACCATACAGGAACATTAATGGTTCCATGGGGAGCCCGTCAAAAGCTAAATGCATCAGTGTCACACACAGCTTGGCATCCATTGCATCGGCGAGCCCTCCAGAACAGCAAAAACGAGAACGTTTACAACAGTGGCGTTCCCACTCTCAGGGGAAGGCTCACAGCGAAATCCACATTTAACTTGGCAATGCTTGCGGAGAACCACAACCGTCTCACCGTGGAAAGAAATGCTCAACAGGCACGGCACTGAGTGGTGCAAAAGACACCATCTCAATGCGCTGCACAATTTCATGAATACACCGACGTGGGTAGTGGATGATCTGTTTTGGGCAGTTTGGTTTTTTTCTCTGCGTCATATCCCATTCCTCGTGCAAGTGTTTATAAGGATACTGCCTCATGCAGATCAGTGTATGTACTGCGGTGACATATCCCACCTTATGTACTCCTGATGTGCTGGCCATTACTATGACGACACCGGGGCTCTTATTTGGTCACAATTTTTGGTCCCTTTGGACTGACGGCCTGAAAGTACACGCCATACTCTCAGGAATTAAAGCAGCATAATGGAGGTACTTATTTCTTGCCCTGAGGCCAAAAAAGAGCCCAATAAAAGAAAACGAACTTCCCTTAGTCCAAATCTTAAAATGGAAGTCTTGGAATGGCCATGGCATTTGGAAATAAATTTTGACACCCTGCTGAGCCCAGGGAAGATTAAGCACAGATACGAGTTAAAAATAGAGGTTAGTCTTGCTCCATTTTGGCTCTGCTAGAGTGTCTTGCATTGCTTGCTGGTGTTGAAGGCCTGGAGATCACACAAACAAAAACCCCAGCAACTAAAGACCAGGCGAGGAAAAATACAGGAAAACTGAAAAGAAAACTTGGTTTGGCCTTTTCTTACCAGGAGGCTCACAAGATGAATGAGGGCCCAGTGGTTTAACTGACTCTCTTGCTGGTCGGCTTTGGTGTCTGCCGGACAAAGGTATTCACAAAGCTTGGCAAAAGAGCTTTGGTTTGAATTACCAACTGACCTTTGGTCGTTATCATGACTTGCGATGAAAATTTCAGAGTATATAAACAGGGAAACTGTTACCCAATTTTTTTTTTCTTTTTCTGATGTACTTTTTTACCTCACCCATTTTAACGCTTGAACGAGCACCAGCTAGCTATTCCTTAATGACAGCCGGAGCCAATCTGTGCTTGCTGAAACAGAAAAGGCATTCTCATTAAGTTTGATAAATTGCATCCCATGGACATTGCTTTGAATGTTGTGGAAAAGGATTACCTACAGAGTCGCAGTGAACGCTTATACACCGCGAGCAGGCACTCGACCGTGCCCCTGACCATCCCATAGTTACCCGGCACGATTCCTTTTATTTGGGAGATGTCTTGTTTTTCAAAACTAAACCGACGTGATCAGTTGTGAACTTATTACCAACTACCTCCATAAAGCTACGCCTTCCCTGTTGCAGTAGGCAGCCTTAAGTACGAATATTTACCGAGGTCACAATTTTCAATTCCGGGAAGTTCCATTTTGGCAAATGAAGTAGCAAGCGCAAAAAAGTTATTTGGTTTCGTTTGTCTGAGGAGTAGAGGATCACAGTGACAAATCAAAGTCAAATTATCTTTGGTAAATCACAAAAAAAAAATTATACTTTTGATAATAAACAAACTAGACAACCATTCCCATATTTATCGGTGCTTTTTCATTGAAGGTCAACTGCATGGTTAATTTCGAAGCCAGATAAATGATCATTGTCGTCTTGCTGGCCTAACGAATGGGTTTATCTAATGATAATAACGAGCTTGTCCAGTTATGCTGCAATAAGAAGACAAGCTCGAGGACCTATTTAAAACATAATTTGAAAGGAAAAAATGATTCCGGAGGTGATGTGGTACCGTAGTTTTAGGAGAGTGTGACGCATGCTTCGTGGGTCATGCGTTCGCTTCTTGTTGCTGCTTCTTCTGTGACGAACATGTATGAGCAGTGTAAATTGAGCACAGCAAAGGGGACAGAGGATAAAATTCTGAACAAAGGTGTTTGGGAACGCATTTAGCTTTCATCTGATGTGAATGATGAGGGAAATAGATTGTTGTGTACGTACTTATGGGGGAAGACAACCATTGGCGTCAGCAGCAGCAGCAGCAGCAGCAGCAACAAAGTTAGGCCTAACATATTTGACAAATGTTGATGGCAGTTTTCATTTGAAGCAGACGCGCGATTTCCAAAAATAGCATCTTCCTTTTTTTCAATCAGTGGTAGCAAAAGAGTTGCTAAGTCATAATACCAATCACGGGCAGAAACGTAACAGCTTGTCTGGCTGCAAAGACCGTGACATCTGGTGGGCCAAATGTTTGCACGCCATTTCCATCTGTTGCTTGTCATTTATCAGCTTCCCTCTCCTTCCTCATTTTTTCCTCTCTCCCTCTGAATGGGCAGGAATGTATTTTTTCTGACCACAATTTAGAGTTTTTGGTTGGGGGTCTTAGGGTACGAAATAAACATAGCTCACATTTGTTTCAAGTCAAACCCACCCCGTAGTATGGCTCACTTGACCGACTACCGTAGTTGAGGAAATGTGTTTTTCTTCTACACCATGCATAAAGGTTTGTTTTTCTTTTTGTCTCGGTTATAAATGTCACATGGTATTTTCTGTCTGTGTAAAAGATGTATCCATGATTTGGTAATTCTGGAACCTTTCAAACCACTGCCGAGCCTCTTCACAATCGAGTTTTTGTTTGTCTCACAGAAAATTTCCCATCAGAGGAAAGGCCCCGCTCTTGAGCGCAATTGTACAAAATGGCTTGTTGTGCAACAAGCAAAATCAAACGTGAACTTCTTCTGGAGGTATAAAAGAAGTAACAAAGAAAAGGAAGAAATGTCTGGTGGCTGCTTCACTCAATGTCATCCATCTCTTCCCTCTCAAAATCCTGATCATCTTCTGTGTCTGAGGCATGCATCGGTAGTGGGAAATGGTCATCTTCGAGGCCCTGGTTGGATGATGGCAGTGGGATGTCCCCTTCCTCAGGACTTTGATGGGACAAGGCAAAAGAGTGGACCTCTTCATCGTCCTCCTCCAGGCTTGGGTTGGTTGTCATTGGCAACTGGTTATGTATCTCCCCAGTTTCGTTCTCCAGTGGCTCCTCTTTGACCAGGGGAGGACGGCTGTGGAGGAAAAATGGGGGGAAAAACAAAAAATGAGAAAAAGAAACCTCAAACTTGCTTGAAGTAAGGAATTTTTTTTTCAAAAAAACTCAGGAAAGGTAAGCAAATATACTATGTTTAGTCATCAAATGTATTAAGCCTGGTGTTGGCTTAATGGTTAGGGTGGCGGCTTGGGATCCCAGGATCCTGAGTTCAAGCCCCGTTTGCTGCTGAATTAACACCAGGGGGTTGACTCAGCCTGTCATCCTTCCGAGGTCGGCGAAATGAGTACCAGTGTACTGGTCCTGGTGTATGCCCCGTTTAGAATAGGTGTACCATATCCCTGTGTGTCGTAAGAGGTGACCAGGGTTGGCGTCAGGAAGGACATCCGGCCATAAAACATTGCCTCAAGAAAAAGCCCAACCCCTGCACAGCAGGGAAAAATGGCTGTAAAAACGGTCATTTAATTGTCATCAAATGTACAGCTCACTTTAAAAAAAGTTCTTATGTGATGTATTTTTCTGTCTTATGCGTCTTATTTATATTGGCAGGCTACAAAGAGTGAACAATCCTTTTGCTCCGAAAATAAAGAGTTCATGTAGCATTTTCAGCAAATCAATAATACTTGACAAAAAGATAATAATGCAGCAAGACCAAGAAAAAATGTAAACTTGTTGTTCAAACTATACCTTTGAATCGTAAGTTGTACAAATTTTATAACATATATTGAATATAAAAGATTTAAATTAATCAGGGCTGTCAGAACAAGGGCAAAAAGTGGGGAGGGGGCACTGCATCAGCGGCACAGCCATGGTTCCAGATAATGATGTACCTAGCAGCCGCAGGCTGCAAACTAAACGACAATATAATTATTACCTCTGCCCACTGAAGGTGGACGAATGTAACGTTTTCACCCATATCTGTTTGTTTGTGTGCAGGATATCTCAAAAAGTTGTGGATCGATTCGGATGAAACTTGGACTGGCTGGGTGTGTGACAAGGAAGAATTTACTAGATTTTGGTGAAAATACAGCTACGGATTTGGAAACTAGAATATTTTAAGTTCGTGGACAGGTTGGGTGTGTGACAAGGAAGAATTGATTAGATTTTGGTGAAGATCCAGCTTCGGATTTGGATTCTAGAATATTTTAAGTTCGTGGACAGGTTGGGTGTGTGACAAGGAAGAATCGATTAGATTTTGGTGAAGATCCAGCTTCAGATTTGCATACTAGAATATTTTACGTGATCCTTCACCATTGAGAGATAGGGCCAAAAACGACATATAGCATGATATCACAAAACGTTTTAGATGGATTCGGATGAAACATCGTGGACAGGCTGGGTGTGTGACAAGGACGAATTGATTCGATTTTGGTGAAGATCCGAATCCAGATCCAGGTGGAGGTACGCGCTCTAACGAGTGCCTTTCTAGTTGCTTAATAATTACCAGTCGTGTGTGTGTGTGTGTGTGTGT
>CM068961.1:80362579-80398726 GCA_035128595.1 Eptatretus atami
ACACTTACGAAATCTTTAGATTTCGTAAGTAAAAAAATCACTCACAGAGCGACACTTGGTGAAACGGAAGGACACTCGTCGAGAACATACCTCCGCCAGGCTGAACAGTTTAAATTTTGTATCTCACTGATAGGTCGGATCTGATTCCAGACCTTAACCAAAACTGAATCGGCATGTTCTTGTCACCTAACCAACTCTTCCACCTCATTTTGTCACAAGTCATCCACAACTTTTTAAGATCTCATGCTATACATAGTTTTTGGCCCCATCTCTCATTGGTGAAGAATCACTAAAGAAAATTGGCGAGTCCGGATCCGGATTCAGATCTTCACAAAAATCTAATCAATTAGTCATTTTCACCTGTCCACCAAGTTTCATCTGAATCCATCCTCAACTTTTGGAGATATCATGCAATATCGTTTTTAGCCCCATCTCTCAACGGTGAAGAATCAGTTAAAAATTAAATAATTTTCGATTCCAGATCTAAATTCAGATCTTCACCAAAATTGAATCACTTCTTCCGAGTGGCACTCCCAACCTGTCCACCAAATTTTGTGTGAATCCACCCATAACCTTTTGAGATATTGTTCTTTATATCATTTTTAGCCCCATCTCTCAATTGTGAAGAATCACTTAAACCATTCTCAGATCCGAATCCTGATTCGGATTTTCATCAAAATTGAGCATTGCTGTTCTTGGCCGGTCAACGACACACAAAAAAAATTTCAGGACGATTGCTTGAAAACTGTGCCAAAAATCGTGTGACAAACAAACAGACAGACTGACAGATGCTGCAGACCAACATAGCTGGCAAAAATTCTTTTTGCCAAGTAACAAACAGACAGACAAACAAACAGACTCAAATGCAATACCTTCTTGTTTAGTGAGGGTAACAAGTTGATTTGACAACTGCTCAAGTATTTTCGAAAAGCCTAATTTACAATCAATACAAATGGAAAGAGTACAAGAGCAAGCTTCAATTATCACAATTCTTCGACTCAATAAAATAGTTGATCAGGCGATTAAAATCTTTTGCTTCAATAACTATAAAAGTGTTCACTGTTCCTAATTCTGTGCATAGGCACAGATAAATAAAGAAGTGGCACATTGTACGCAGAGACAAACACACGCATGCTAATTTGGCATACAGTTTCGATGTTCATTATTTCTTCCAATTGAACACCAATCTGGCAGGTTGAAGCCTCAATTTCAACTCGTCAATGGTGCTGACGTAACAGGTAAGGCACCTTACAGTCTCTCTGAAGACGCACAACCAGGATCCGCTTCTGGACATGGTACATGGCCCTGTTCATGTTGCCTACTTGGGATGCAACACCATGGAAAGGCCACTCATGTACTGCAAGATCACCCAGGTGTTGCTTTGGGTACCGCCCTGATCAGCTTTGGGCTTTGAAGGATCGAACGCATGTTCACATTCAACCCCATTCTCTGTGTTGTCTCTAACTGAGCCTCACTTCGATCCAGCTTGCTCCCTGTTGTAGCCGTCTGTGACCTGGTGCTCTCCGCTACCGCTGGTTCACCCCTGCCATCCCCGTATTCTCCTCCAGCTCATTCACCAGCATCTTCTAAACCATAACGTCACTCATCTCGCCAATTTGACCGAATGTCTCAGTGCTCCGGGGGTAATTGTTTCCACTGAGGATATGGTCCAGAATGGTGCAGTGACAACGTCTGCTGCATTCAAAGGCTTGTTTACACAGATGTTAGAGAGAGAGAGAGAGAGAAGAGAGAGAGAGAGAGAGAAGAGAGAGAGAGAGAGAGAGAGAGAGAGAGAGAGAGAGAGAGAGAGAGAGAGAGAGAGGAGAGAGAGAGAGAGAGAGGAGAGAGGGGAGAGAGGGAAGAATATAATTTGTTGCATCAATGATATTAGTTTTAAATCACTGGAAAGTTGGATTCAGACAAATATGCAGTAGAGCACAAATGAGACAACTATGCTATAATCTCATCCAGCCAACACAATGCGCAAAGCAAATTATAAAGTAAAATCTATGTCTGAATACTACAAAATTAAACCAATATTGAATCACTCACCCCATCAAGCTCGTAATATCTAACCCTCCTCAAGCTCGTAACAATACATTCAAATCTGAACTGCAATTAAGCAGACAATACAGCACTTCCTGCTGAGACAATCAAAACATATCCCACTACACGTTCCGCATATTCTTTTTTTTGTTTCCCCCAAACACACTTCGTTTCGATCCAAGGCCATTGGTTTGTTCCATGTTTGCTTCATGTGATTCACCTTTGACTTTGAAAACGAGTTCCAAAACCAAGAAGGAGCAGATGATAAGGGCAGCTTGTTTTTGGAAGCTTGCTGTCGTCAGCTGTGTGAAAGCTGGCAAATTATAGTGTAAGCATCTTTCGTACACACTCTCGTGTTCAGCCTTGTGGCTTAGGGACGTAGCTGTGCTGCTGATGCAGTGCCCCTATTTGTAGTATACTGGTGCTCATTTCGCCGACCTTAGAAGGATGACAGGTTGAGTCAACCCCACCTGGTGTTAATTCAGTGGCTAACTGGGATCTCACTCAGGATTCCAAGCCAGCCACCCTAACCGCTGAGCCAACACCAGGCTTAGCATCATTCATGATATTGCTACAGGCCCTGCTGGGATGTGCAAGTAGAAGAAAATGGATGAAAAAACTTCAGAAACGTTTAGTGACGACGAAGAGACAACAAAAAGGTGTTTGTCTCTACGGACGTGAGCAGGTGAAAAAAGGTTTATTAAATGCTTTAGTGCCAGCGCTTGAGGAAGGAGAACATTCCCATCCCTGGACCTGTGCTATAATATAAAGCGGTGGGATTTTTACCTCTGCCAGCGAAAGTGAAGGAGGTTATGTTTTCACGTGTCTCTGTCTCTCTTTCTGTCTTTCTGTCTGTCTGTCTGTCTGTCTGTCTGTCTGTCTGTCTCTCTCTCTCTTTTCTCTGGCTCTGTCTCTCTTGTCTGTGTCTCTCTCTCTCTCTCTCTCTCTCTCTCTCTCTCTCTCTCTCTCTCTCTCTCTCTGCATTACTTGCAAAATCGAAGATTTTTCAAGTACAGTATATTGGTTAATCGATTTTGTTATTCTGTTTGTCGCCTGCAGGTCACAATTTTAAACCAATCTTCACGAAACTTCACCGCATGGTAGAGTTTGTCAAAAGGAAGAAGCCTATTATTTTTGAGGTCAACATGGAACAAAAGGTCAACAACGTCGAAGAGATTTCTAAAATCCTCTATTTTCATCTGATTGACTTGAAATTTGAAACGGATTTATATTTCAGGTCAATTAATTCAACCAGCCAATTATTTCTGAGGTCAACATTGGCCGAAAGGTCAACATAGGTTCAAGGTCAACAGCGAAGGTTGTTTTTCTGAAATCCTAAATTTTCATCTGATTGACTTGACATTTGAAGAGGATTTATATTTCAGGTCACTGAATTCAAACATCAATTATTTTGTAGGTCCACATTGGCCAAAACATCAACATAGGTCGAATTTCTAAAATTGTCAATTTATATCCGATTCACTTGAAATTTGAAGAGGAGTTGCATATTTGGTCATTGAATTCAACCACCAATTATTTTTGAGGTCAAATTTGTTTTATGGATTTTGCAAGTATCGTGCTCTGCATGACGTCTTCTTCTTGTTTGTTTTTCTGTCTGTCTGTCTGTGTGCAGGATACTCAAAAAGTTGTGGACGTATCCGGATGAAATTTGGTGGGCAGGTTGTGTGTGACAAGGACAAACTAAATAGATTTTGATGAAGATCCGGATCCGGATCCGACTACTAGAATTTTTAAAGTGATTCTTCACCATTGAGAGAAAGGGATAAACTAATATATAGCACGATATCTCAAAAAGTTGTAGACGGATTCGGATGAAACTTGGTAGACAGGTTGGGTATATGACCACAACAAATTGATTCGAATTTGGTGAAGATCTGAATCCGGATCTGGATAAAAGAATTATTTAATTTTCAAAGTAATTCTTCACCATTGAGAGATAGGACTAAAAACGATATGTTGCATGATATTTAAAAAATGTGTTGGGCCCGATATGTTCTCGTGGATCAGGCATTGCGTGGCAGAGGTATGCGCTAAACGGAGTGCCCTTCTACGTTTTTTCTGTAATTTTCCAGATTCTTATTCTTCTTATTATTCTGCCAAGAGCGAAGCAGGTCCATTATTGGCAAGTTTAGAATCGCTGTCGCACTTTGATCTTCATCATGACCTTCACCCTCTAGGGGGAAATTTTAGCTTGTTCTATTTTTGGCACATCAAGTTTACGGCAAGAAATAAACCCATCGGAAATTAGTGACTTCCTCCTCATTCAACATCTTCCTTATTTGTCTGCTCTGAGTGCTTCTTCATCTCAATGTCTTTTTCTAATACTAGTACGGGCCCGTAAAAAAAAAAAAAAAAAAATAATAATAATAATAAATAAATATTCAAACCGCGAGCAACAAACAACAACCACACAGGCCGTTTCTTCGCTCTCGCGTGCCCGTACGTGCGTGGCCCAGAAGTTCGCATATTATTCGCAGTTACGATTATTCGCAATTTAGTTTTAATACCCAATTATTCAATTAGCGCCAACGTATTTTACCTTTTCGCAATGTCATGGCAAGGAAAAAAAAAGAGAAGAGAAGAGAAGAAAAAAAAATTTACTTCCTGGTTCGGAGCACACCAGCACTCTGATGTACTGAAGTTTATGCACCGTCTAATATGAAAACGATCATAACTTGGGGCATTGTGTTTTATCTATAAATGCGCATAAGAAATCGAGAAATTATTAGAATACACGGTCATCACTATCCGGAAGTCCGTACGTTGTAACCCGTAATGGGGAACGCGGCTGTGCTTCCCTTCCCCATCGGCCACGCCCACGCAACAACGTGTCTTGTCATTGGTTTGGTAAATAAATGGCCAAACTTGGGAACCACTTGTCCGATTAATATCAAACCTTGAAAAGGCACATCCTCAGGTCCCCAGCAATATACCTGGCAAGTTTCAATTAGATCGGACCAGTGGTTGTCGAGAAACAGCGACAACAGACACACACACAGACACAGACACAGACACAGACACAGACACACACACACACACACACACACAGAGATTGCTGGAATTATAGATAGATGACAATTCTTCCAATAACAAGAAATCTGTTTTTTTCATTGTGGGGCATTATAAAGAGTATCTGTATGTATGAAGCTTCTCATTGTATTTTTCATTGAAAAATAATTAATAACAGTGAAATAACTACAACGGCCTCGGTAGAGTGTATACCGCCGCCAGGCTGAACAGTTTACGTTTTGTATCCCACCGATAGGTCAGATTTAGATTCGGACCTGAACAAAAATCTAATAAGCTTGTTCTTGTCACCTATCCAACTCATCCACCAAGTTTTGTCATAACTCGTCCACAAGTTTTTGAAATATCATGCTATTCATCATTTTGGCCCAATCTCTCAATGGTGAAGAATCACTATAAAAATGAAGAAATTCTTGCATACGGATCCGATTCAGATCTGCACCAAAATCAAATCAATTACTTCTTGTCACACACCCAACATGTCCACCAATTTCGTCCGAATCCGTCAACAAAATTTTGAGGTATCGTGCTATATATTGTTTATTGGCCGTAACTCTCAATGGTGAAGAATCACTTAAAAAATTCTAGAAGTCGGATCTGGACCCGGATCTTCACCAAAATCGAATCAGTTTGTCCTTTTCACACACCCTACCTGCCCACCAAATTTCATCCGCATCCATCTCCAACTTTTTGAGATATCCTGCACACAAACAAACAAACAAATAGACACACAGACAGTAAGGGGTGAAAACATGACCCCCTTCACCTTCGGTGGCGGAGGTAATAACAGAACGAAATAGATAAACCAAAGGTTGTATTACTTCTTATCCACCGGCAGTAAATGCCGAATGCAATAAACACCTGTGAGCAAAGGAGCACTCATTATTCACTGAATATAAGCAACTACCGAATGTCAGACCTGCTCAAGTTAATTGAAAATCAAGGTTTAAAACTATAAAGGTGAGCCAAGCATTAAACATGTGATTAAGTCCACCAATTGGTGTTGAACCAGTAAATTTGATGCTGCATGTAACCAGCCGTGTGTTGTCGTGTGTACCATAGAAGGTTTACAGATATGTAGAGAATTTATTTTGTACATTTTCTAACCTTGTCTTTCTATACACATCAAATGTTTGCCTGTTATCTTTCATCCTCTATCATGCAGCTCTTATACAAGTATCAATATCTCTATAGTAATAAGTCGTGCGTATTTCATCGACAATAATTAACCCTGATTGTGGGATTGGTGGGATAGTCGAGAGGTGTGCATAGCTTGGGTTTGAATCTCGACCCAGCTATAAATTATATCATCCCGGTGTTTTTCATGTAGGAGGAGGCATCAATGTCAGCACCGTCCATCGGATGGACGTTAAACTTGGCGTCGCGTCTGCCCGCATTAGTTGGTGGAAGTTAAGGAACCCACGATGTCTTTAGCGAAGATTAGGCGAGCACCCTGGCCAAATTCCAAATTCCTGCTCCAACATTTCAGGGGGTACTGCATCAGTGACACAGCTGCGCCCCCAGCTAAAGAAGCTACCGGCAGCCACATACTGCAATAACATAGCGAGAAGAAGAACACTGATTAGGTTCCTCCCCATCACAAGAATCGTTGTTTGTTGTCCACAAACTGTTGCAAATGGGATTCTTGTAAATTAAAAGTGAAAGGAATTATGAGCATTTTCGTAAGATCATTCAATGTGACATGACCAGTTAAGCTAACATCTTTTGAGGCAGCCTTGTTTGCTTGTATCTGATCAACTTTTGTTTGTATCATTGTTAGCACCAGATCGTCGATAAAAGTGATGCAGAAGTTGAGATAAACCATAAGGATAAGGAAGGCAGATTGTGCGAACATTCAGATAATATAAGAACAAATTTAGGATTGCATAAAACTCTGCATCAAGCAAATGTCAGACAAAATAAGCAGAAATCTGCCAATGACTTTCGAGACGACGTAATCTGCCAAAATAATGCTCGGTATACATGTGCAGAAATTCCAAGCACCTGTGGAAGCACCTACATATGTATCTGGAAGTCATCAGACCAGCTGAACATATATTGTGCATGCCAGATAAGGATTGTTACCTAAAATTCCGCACAAAGCTTCTAAAAGAAGCCAAAAATACTTGGAATCATGCCGGCGAGAAAACGGTGTGCCTCTGCACAACGAAAGATTTGGAGAACTTTCTGACCTTGCCCAAAAAGCTGATTGCTTGCAGCTCCCCGTACTGCAAAATCCCAAGGATGTGGACCAGTGCAAGGCCTGAGGGTTTGGAGACGGGAGCGTTCTACCAAAACCTTTGAACAGTGAGTGGACTTTGAACCTTGCGGGATTATCTCATGTGAACATGGCAGGCTGGGTTGATATATTCAACGGATGTCTGATATGGGAAAGATGATGCCATGTTTCCCAACATTCAGGCAGACTCCCCAGAGGGAGACACCATATCGTATCTCGTTTGGTGCTTCATAAAACTGATAGGAAGGTCATATATGGGCCTTGTGATGCACAGGGTATGTTTAAAATTATATTTGCTATTAAAAATGTTGGGAGGAGGGGGTGGGAGTGGGAGCTCTTTGGGCTGTGAGGGCCATTGCAAATATATATTTTTTTGTTTAGTTCCGGGACCACAAGATTAATTAGACTAGATTTTGGATTTTGGTAAAAGGAGAAGTGTCTGTCCGTGTGTGTGTGTGTGTGTGTGTGTTGTGTGTGGTGTGTTGTGTGTGTGTGGGTGTGTGGTGTGCTTAACGATGGCTGCCGGACTAGCAGAAATGATAGGAACCCAACTCCTCTCAACCACGGAGATATTTCTCGCATTGGATATCATATATTTTTGTGAGTGCGATTTGCATTTAGGAACACAACAATTATGGTTAATCACTTTGAAATTGCTGTTCTTTCGTCTAAATGCTGAAGATTATGTTAAAAAGATAAGTTGAATTACAGATTTTTGCATCAACAGCAGGTTAAAAGTGCCCAACGAGCAGAACCGAGTCATTGAAAACACACACACAGCACATGCGCAAAAAGCCTCGCAAGTATTCATACGTCATTTTGAAAGTCGCGTAATTGCAGAAGTCTGACCGAGGTGATTCATCTCTTGTAAACCTCCTCTAAATGAACAAAGGATGCAAATTGATTCACAAAATAAAGGTGCAATATTCAGTGCAGACAAATAAGCATTATTTTGTGTGTGTAAATGAAAAAAGGAGTGCATTGCCGATTCTTTTCCCATTAAAAAATTCAAAATAATTTCACTCCAAGCCAAAAATACAAGTGCTGCATATATATGTGTACATATGTATATATGTATGTATATATATATATGTATATATATAAATACATATATAAATAAATAAATATTAAATATATATACAGACATATATGTATATATATATGTATATATGCAGTATATAGTATATGTATATATATGTATATATATGTATATATATATATGTATATATATGTATATATATGATATATGTATATATATATGTATATATATTATATATATATCATACCGGGTGTAGTGGCGTGCGCCTGTAATCGACACTCGGAGGCTTGGGTTGGAGGATCACTTGAGGATGGGAACTCAGCGCTGGGCCACGCTATGAGAGAGTGTCGGGAATCCCAGAATCATGGCGAAACCCAATCCTTATCCTGTGTCATAAGAGGTGACCAGGGTTGCGTCAGGAAGTGCATCCGGCGTAAAACCTGTGCCAAATCAGTATGCGGATCATAACGGATGATCTGCTGTGGCGACTCCTGACGGGAGCAGCCGAAAGAGAACACACAAAGAACAAAAAAATAATATATATATATATATATATATATATATATATAATTTGAAGTTTTTGTTTGTTTAGATTTCGTAAGTATATTGACGACTTCCGTCTCTCTGTTTTGTGTTTGTTTGTTGTGTGTGTGTTTGTGTGTTTGTTTGTAGGCACGATAACTCGAGAACAGAAGAACTACCAATGTCAAATTACACCACTGTATTCAGGAGGGTGATGGCTAGCGCTGATTAGATTTTGGTCAAAATCGGTCAAAGGTCAAGTCACAGTGAGGTCAAACATAATTCCATAAATTCATGTGGAGAAATGGAGTATTTTTGCTTCGGTCATGCTACGAGTTCGTTTTAACTTCGATTTTAATTTTGTCTTGGTTTTTGCGATCGCTTAGGACGCTTAAACTCGGTTGTCGAAATTCTGGTAAAAATCGATGTTTTGGAGACGTTTTAAGATTGTATAAAAAATATTTCACTCGCGCGTCACGGCTCGTCACGTGTGCCAGCGCCTCGAGCAGACGCGGCTTGGGTCACGTAAAGGTTTTGCGTGTGCGCGCTGAGGTGTTTTCGATAAAGATGGTGTTTAAAAGTCATTTTTTATCCCAATAAAGGTTATCGTCGCATGCCTGACTCGCTAAGCCGTCGGATTATGTAAAGATTGTTGGTGGATGGCCGAATATTACGGTTTTGTGACTTTGATAAAATAATATTAAATAATTGCGTGAGAAATGGAGATTTTTGCTTCGGTCGATGTTACGAGTTCTTTTTAACTCGGATCGCAATTCTGTTTTGACTTTTGGTAACGGTTAAGTATGCTTACACATCGTTGTCGAAATTCTGGTAAAAATCGGAGTTTTATGAGATTTATGTCGGGTGTCGTGTCTGAGGCTTAACTGAAGATTATGCTAATGAGGGGATTGTAACACACGGCATTACGCGCTCGTTTTAAAGTCAATTTCAATCCTGTTTTCACTTTTGGTAATGGCTAAGTATGCTTAATACTCGGTTGTCGAAATTCTGGTAAAAATCGGAGTTTATGAGATTTATGTCGGGTGTCGGTCTGAGGCTTAACTGAAGATTATGCTGCTGAGGGGGGTTGTAACACACGGCATTACGCGCTCGTTTTAAAGTCAATTTCAATCCTGTCTTCAATTTTGGTAAGGTTAAGTATGCTTAACACTCGGTTGTCGAAATTCTGGTAAAAATCGGATGTTTTATGAGAGGTTTGGTACAGAATCATCGTAGAAACTTCTGGTTTGCGTCGCTACCTTCTCTAGAGACAGATTTTATTAGACAAGGTCAGAGGTCAAGTTGACGATTTCGTAAGTACAGTCTATGACTGCTTGTTTGTTTGTTTGTTTGTTTGTCTGCAAGCGCTGATCTCCTGAACGGTGAAAGATGGGAGGAAACCTCTAAAAAAAAATGTCGGGACGGGCCCCGGGAAGGTTATAGGCTAGGTGGCTAGGCCCCTGACCGGGGGTAGGAGGGTGTTTCCCCCTGACTGCCGTGGCCCAATAGGGAACTGATACTGGGCTCGCATCAGACCTATGTACAGAAGATTAAATTCATTCAAAAGAACCCGGCAACACTGGGTGCGTTCACCTCTATATATATATTACACAACATTTATATATATATTATATATATATATATATATATTAATATATATTATATTAAAAATTTATATATATATATATATATAATATATGTACACAGACATCTGTATTATATATATATATATATATATATATATAATATATATATGTATATATAATATGTACACAGACATCTGTATTATATATATATATATATATATATATATATATATATATATATGTACACAGACATCTGTATATATATATATATAATATATATATATATATATATACAGTATATATATATATATATATATACAGTATATATATATATATATATATATATATATAATATATATATATATATATATATATATATATACACATTACATGTTGAACTCTTCCCTATTAAGATAATTATGAATGAAGATTCGTGTTCGGTTTTGTCCAAACAAACCAGAACACAAGCATCGATCGAAGCAAGAAATTATTGTGCAATCCTTTCAACTGCTGTTTCTTACCAAGCTCTCATGGTTGCATGAACAGCGGAGTGCGCAGGTAAGCAGCTGAAAGTATTAATTAACTCAATGGCTGAATTAATTGTACTTCCCTTGCCATTGCTAATTGCATCCTTTTACACTCCCGCAGGCTGCCGTATGAAATTGAGATGCGGTTGCAGGGCTGCTGTAATGACTCGCTTCTCCTTTGTGCAGCAATTAGCCAGCAGCGCTTGTATTGAGACGGTGCTGCTCCCAATCCACGAAGTGCCTTCATTAGCAAAAAATTAGCAGGCAAGCCCTTTGATAAGCGATGAAGGGAGGAAAGGGTAAGGCTCTGTTGTGGTTGTTAATTAGCAAAGCTATTAATGATCCTAATTACGCCTGTTTTGCCTGTGGGGTTTGAAGAAGGACCTACATTAATCTGTTAATTGTGCATTCATAGAGTGTGCCACAGCCAATTACTCTGCTATGCCTCAAATTCTTCATTCATTCCTTATTTAGGTCTCTATAAACCTGCAGTCTGCCTATCCCCATGTCCTGTGTCAAAAATTCTTCAAAGATTTTTTCCATGGACTATCCAATTCTGGTTCAATACCTGCCACGGCAGATGATCACGCACATCGACAGTAAGCAGGAAATATTTTTTTTCACATACGACAGGTGAAGCTTTGTTACATCATGCTCCAGAGTTGACACCCTCCTTCCTAAATTTTAATCTGCAGAAAATTATGCAAATGAGAGGGTATTGGCATTCGTGCCTCATTTACACCTGCTGATTTGTTCTTTTTTTTGGTACCATGTTATAACCACACGCTGCCAAATTATTAATCAGTGTCCACACCCATTCAGCCACACAAATGCAAGTAATACTATGGATGATAATAGTATCACTTGTAATTCTATATATGATCTACTTATAAGTTTGCTGATACATTGTATGATAGTACTGCACCTAAAATTGCTCTAAGATTAAAGTTTCTCCAAAATAGTAAACACCAAAATACACTGCAGTTCATCAAACACAGTGATAGGCAACCTATAGAAATTGGGTGATCAAGTGTAACTTAGTCACATGTGAAGGATATTGCACAAAGCAACTTCGCTCAGCGAGATCACAATCAATCACAAAATCAGCCTTCATCTCATGCTTGAAATTCTATCAGTTTTGGCCTCTTTCTTTCAGGTGATATTGTCGCGTCCTTTCTCCAGTCGAAGTTGATATCCTGTTTATTAGATTATATGTAACTCACTTTTGAGTGCTTCCTGTATATTTGCTTTACTAGTCCCTTTTTCAGTTGTCAGACTTTAATTTCCATTTTAGTTATCACGATGTTTGACCTATTTTTGCAGTGTGCTGCTGCTGTTGCTGTTGCTGATGCTGTTGTGACTTGTCGCACCCACGTTTCAGGCTCTGCCAAGGACTGTTGTTCCATAATGAGTGCCAGAGCTCCAACTCAGGCATTGGACTTTGCAGAACAACCACAACTTAGAGGTTGTCTCGAGAACTAATTGCTCCCTAGATTTGTTGCTTGATTGAAGTGAAGTTGTTGTCTCACGTCCCTCCCTCAAGTCCTTCAAGAGTGCTGCCTATCACCACCTCATGCTTTCTTCCATATCCACTGCTGTTGTCTTTTACTCTCGCTAGCCCCAACCCATCCCCATCACTTTTTCTTTCGACGACTCAGACTCCTGTGAGATATCTTTGTTGCACTCTTCCCCTTTGACCCTCTACCAATCTTTGGATCTGCTGCTCTCTGTCAATTAATTTCTGCAACAGCATAGATTTCTGTATATAATAAATAAATATTTACGCAAAAACTTTTTGTGAAAGACACAGTGGTGTTTAGCGTCCACCAACGAACAATGGTGACAGTTGGGTCCCCAAACTTAACAACCCATTGGAAAGATGGTGCCCTGCCTGCAAAGCACCACTTTTACAGTTTATAGTCGAGATGAGAATCATTGCCAGACTAGACAACTCATCGGCAAGCGAGCTACCGGTGTGTAATCCTATCAGACAGCGGTATGAATAAAAGCATCTCTATAAACATTTAAAAAAAACATGATGCCAAATTGGCATAATGGAGAAACCAAATTCACAACGGTTTAAAAGTATGGAACAGGAAAACATTAAATGTGTGATTTGCAAGCAATTTGAAAGCAGGTGGTGGAGATTTGCTTGTTCAAAAGGAGGCGACAATGATTACTTTATAAGAGTTTTCAGAAAGCCACAAATAAGTAGATGTACACGTATAAGGTATGCAAGGTGGCTGGAAGGATTCCAGAATGCTGCAACTCACGAGTGTGGGGAGCGAATAGGACTTCCATTAAGATGATCCAGGGAGCCGTTAAGTTCATCTTGAGCAGCGTTTAGCATCGCCACTGCAGCGGGGTTGGCCAGTGCTGAGTTTGACAGGAAGGACAAGCTGTTCTCCGCAAGAGCCGCCTGCAAACAGCACGAGTTGCAACAACATAACAACGTCGCATTTTGCAGCGAGGTGACCAGCATAATGTTTTACCCTACTAATGATAGTTATTCCCCAGACCTCCGTTGAAGGCACATCTTATGCGGGTCATTTGCACAACCGAGTAGCATGATAATGTGAGTTTATGTACACAGTGCTTGGGCATATTGCAAAAACAGGTTTCAGAAAGTAGAAACCTATTAAAACTGACCAAGTTATGTTTCTTGCAATAGTGTACCCCATTCCTCATTTCATCCTCCCCCCCTCACCCCTGTCTTCTGGCCTTCATTTGTCACGATACCTTTTTCTTTCATGCACTTTCATTTATTATATTATTATTATTATTATTCTTTTCTTGCATATTTAATAGCTACAGGCCACATTCCCTCGCAACATCTGAGGCCTTTCATAATATATTCTCTCATCTTACCAACACAAAAATACTGATCTTTACATGGGATTTTAGCTACACAAGGCAAATACAGGATGTACAAAGGCAAGGGATTGCAAAAATGAAGGTTTTACTGCAAAACGCCATTTTCAATACTTACATATGCTTTAAAATTTACGCATTGTTTTGTACTTCTACTTTTAGGTTTACAATAGCCAGCTTTCAACACCCTTCCAAAAAACATTGACCTGCATTAAATATGACTGTTTTTTTTTATGATCAGAAACCACGATAAGTTATTGTGCGTAGTTTTAATGGTGTGTGCTGAGCAATGTATTGCCATCAGCCTTCCCAGTGACATTTACAGCACTGGATCGGGACCATCACTGCTGATTCACATTCAACACATCCCATCTCTCCAGCATATTACACAAAATCACAACCACTTTTTCCTACACAGTCGGATTACGAGGTAGAGTAACACTGAAAAAGTCGAAAAGGAGAGCTGTTCAACTGGATGTATGTATATATATTTATGTAATGATTTCACGAACAAGAAACTTCAACACTCAGGAGGAGGCCATCGGCCCATCAACCCTGCACGATGATTGCCAGTCCATGCTCTATCCTTTCTGTATTCTGAGCATGAAGCAAGGTAGCAGCACATACCATTTTTTTTAAGTCTATGGTTTGACTTGATCGGATTCGAACCACCAACCTCTCACACTCAGAGCAGAAACTCGAACCATTACACCGGAGAGTCTGGTTCGAAATGTAAACATGATATCTATATTTCCAACAAGCAAAACTTGTGCAAGCCAAAAATAGCAGGAAATATTTAATTGAATGCTGTTTTTCAACACTTTTTGTGTGCAACTTGCTGCAACTGAGACTGATGTTCCGCAACAATATTCTCTAGAGGCTCCACAATTTATTGCTGACTACGTCGTGGATAACATGAACGACTTTGCCAGGTTTTTGGTTATATCACGTGTGCTGTTACATTCTTAAAATTGAGGAACACAAATTTCGGAAATCTTGTGTTGCAAAGTGGGCTCTGACTGTCGATCACACAGCACCATAAGGATACAGCGATAGAAGAATAAAAACATCAAGAGGACTTGCTGGCTCAAACTCGCCTTTAAGGGTATTTATCTCTTTCTCTCCCTCTCTCTTTCTGATGTACCATACTCTTCACAGAACATCGGTGCCACCGAAGCAACTTCCTGAGCAATGGATAATGGGTGGTTTTGCCATTGCCTTCCCAGCAGGAGTTAGGGTAGGAATTGGGAATTTGTTCATGGTGCCAGCGATAGCTCGCATACACTTTGTGAAGGACACCGTGGAGTCCTTAACATCCACCAACTAATGCCAGCAGACGAAATGCTCAGTTTAACGTCCATCTGAGTGAGGGTACACATATTGATGAATCACCCTGCCTGTGAAACACCAGGATGACAGTTTATAGCTAGGTCGGGATTTGAATCCACGCTAGACAGCTTCGAGATGAATGTGCAACCTCCAGGCCATCCTGCTAGATCCAGGGTATTTG
Organism: Eptatretus atami; assembly: GCA_035128595.1. Taxonomy (NCBI): domain Eukaryota; kingdom Metazoa; phylum Chordata; class Myxini; order Myxiniformes; family Myxinidae; genus Eptatretus; species Eptatretus atami. The sequence continues at coordinate 80,377,968 of CM068961.1, forward strand.
TTTACTTGCATAGTAATAATCAAAAGCTGAGTCTGAGCGTGCTTTTTGGCCGCTATTCTGTCAATTCTTTTCTCCAAAAGAGTGTGTCTCAGATAAGGCATTGGCCAAATGATATACAGTACAGCCATTTGGAGTTAAAGAACAACAAGCTAATTCAAACAACAAAGTTACTTTCTCACATTTGATGTCCTTGATGAAAATAATGGTCATTTACATTCTCTCTTACCATTGTCTGCTGCTGCAAAAAAACCTGCTTTGTCTTCTGCAGCTGTCTCACCTTACTGCTGCATACGAGGCTAAATGAGACAGATTCACATCCTGCCGATTTCCTTGGGGATTCCATTGTGCACACAAAGGTTTGCCATGTCGACACTGCGAGGCCGTTCGCTCCTTGTCTAGCCTTCGGTCCTTTGGGATCCGAGAATTTGCACAGTACAAAGAAAAATGCCTGTCTTGGTGGCGGAGACTGAGTTCAAGGTCAAGGGTCTTCTCGTGATCCAATGGCCCAGGGCTGATGGCTGTCCCGATTAGGGAAGCATTCAAATACAACCTTTCTTTATGTCCAAGGCCTCTTATTCAATGGTGCACCTAAAGCAAGCAATGAAACGAGGCAGGCATTACCTGAAGTACCCTGTTCCAGCAGCCAGTTACAAAGTGCCATGACCGGCTGGTTGTAATGTTGTAAGTGCACACCCACCTGAGGGGTTCAAAAAGTTCTGATTCTGATGTACCATACTATGTTACAGAGCATCAGTCCTGTCGAACCAGTTTCTTGGCAAATATTATACTGCGTGGTTTGCTATTGCCTTCCCAGCAGTAGTTATGGCAGGAATTTGAAAATTGGCCATGGTGCTGGCGATAGCTCGCCAACTCTTCGTGGAAGACACCGTGGGATCTTTAATGTTCACCAACTAATTCTTGCAGCAGGCTGCCCAGTTTAATGTCCATCCAGGAGATGTCAAACACATTTATGAATCAACCTGCCTGTGAAATACCAGGATGACAGTTTATATCTGGGTCAGGATTCAAACCCAGTCTAGATAGCTTAGAGGTGAGTACGTGTACGACAAAGCCATCATGTGAGCCCCAAAAAGTTATACCAATGAGATCAGCAAAGTATACCAAGACATGCAAAAAATGTATAACGAGGCATAGATATGTGTGTGTGTGCGTGTGTACTACATACGTACGTATATTCAAACGATGATAAAGTGACAAAATGGAAGATAGACACAAAACATGATGAACGAGTCTCCAAAGATTCATGACTTGGAATGAGCTCTTGTTTAGCTGGGTCGTGAAGTATGTTTATCATTTTCCTGAAAAATTATTTGTCAGGCCTTAAAGAGGAACTTATTATTTATTATATCAAAGCAAAAGCATGCAGTGTAAAGTCATATCCTGCAAAGGTAGTCAGGGTATTCTGAAGTACATTCCAATTTACCTTATTGTCGAGATCTCAGGAAGATATCGTAGAGATTTCAACTAATCATTAAAATTCAGAACACCGAGTCTTCGGATAATTTCCCAATAACATCTCCATTAGTAATTAATGTAACTACTTTGTCTTCAATTTGCAAATAGATGTGTACTGCCAAACATGCAGTGCACACTGGATCAAACATGTAATAGTGGTGGAGGGCTGTAGTATTGAGTCTTGACAGAATGCTGCGGCATTAAGGAAAAGTTGTAAACCTCTGTGTGGCTACGAGCTGGACAGATTGCAACTCCATCGCAGCGTGCGGAAATTTTTGCTGAACGGCCAATGCGATCAAAGCTGACACCAGTGAGAGAATTGGCATTGCAATAAAAGCTAGACCGACTCCATCACCACTCAAACCTGTATAATAACATCCAGTGTTTGTGTGTGTGTGTGTGTGTGTGTGTGTGTGTGTGTTTCATTTTTGCATCTCCTCCCAAACTACTGGCGACACAAAGTTTAATGTGGTACCATATTAATCACCATGGACCCAGGCAGTCCAGGGTCAAAATAAAATTCGATTTGGACACAAACATTTTCATTATTCCCATCGATAAATGCACAGACAAAACAAGTGTGAACTCTGCTTCGCGTAGCTTGGCAACAAGTCCTGAGACGCTGCTGATTGGCTGTGTGATGGTTGGAGGCAAGTGATGTCAATACACCATGACTGTAACTATTTTACTGTTATCTCAGTCTTCCCCATTCTTATAATTAAAAAAAAAATAAAAAAAATCAGAGGTACAAACAACGCAACAGAAAGTGGGGCTGGGGCACATGGACTTGCTCGTTTATAATAACATGTCAAAATGTCACCTCTGTACAACAAGGAGAAGGAGCATGAGAACAGCAAAATTTACTCTGAAATACCAAAGGAAACAACCTTTACATGTTTTTAGACAATCAAATTGTCTGAGATAGTTGCTGTTAACACTACTGCATTTGGAATAGTGCCAAAAGTAAATATGCAATAACCATCATGGAAAGGGACCTTCAGAGAAGTATACAACTCAGAAATTAAGAGAAATTAAGATAAACGACTAATGGAGAATATTTGTCTCATGAGAGGACACAATAGGAATAAATATGCATTGTTCTTCAATGATTGCTTTCTATAATTTTCTAAGTTCAATGGAAGATGATTTGAAAATATATATGTCACGTGCACATTGCTTACATTTACTCATCATACGCATAAGGCTTACATTTACTCACAGTAACATTCTAAACTTTTCCCTGTACGGTTTTATGCAAAGTGATGGTTGAATAACAATCCGTCTTATTCAATCAATGGGAGGTTGCAAGGAGACTGAATTTTGAACAAATTATTAAGTTTGTATTTTTAGATCCTCGTGGAGGATCTCTAAGTCTTACTCACGTTGTTGTTCTTATGGACTTTTTTGTTTCACAGCCTACAGTTTTCATCGAAACTTCCTGAACTTGGCGTATATATGTAAAAATAACCTGCGCAGACAGTAACCATCTCCGATTTTGAAAATTCCTCCTCGAAAAAAGTTATGACGTCAAAATATCTCCGCTAATGGAAATCGCCTAAAAAATTATTTCCGAAACTAGGCAAGCTTTTTGAATTCTGTTGCGGGAATCGAACAGGGCATTAGCAGAGATGAATTACCGCACATATGATACATCACTATAAAGTCATATCATTTTTATGACGTCATTCCTATTTTTTGACATTTTTTGTTTCACAACCCAGAGTTTTCGTCGGATCTTCGTGAAACTTGCCATGTATATGCAGAAAGCCCACGCCGCAGGCAGTAACCATCTCCGATTTTGGAAATTCTTCCTAGAAAAAAAGTTGACGTCATAATATCGCCGCTAATGGAAATCGCCTATACCATTATCTCTGAAACTAATTTGTTTCACACCTACAGTTTTCATCGAAACTTCCTGAAACTTGCATATATGTAAAAATACCCTGTGCAGACAGTAACCATCTTCGATTTTGGAAATTCTTCCTAAAAAAAAGTTGACGTCATAATATCGCCGCTAATGGAAATCGCCTATACCATTATCTCTGAAACTAGGCAAGCTGTTTGAATTTTGTTTGCGGGAATCAAGCCGGCATTAGCAAGATAATTTATCGCAAACCTGATACATCACAATGACGTCATATTCGTTTTTCTGACGTCATCATTAAGAGGGCGAGGATCTTAGCTCATTCGAGCTTGTTCTTTAAAAGGATTATAAGGAAATTATGCACATGAGAAGGCCATTCGGCCCATCATGCCTGTGCCACACCAATACCAGATTTAATAAATCCGTCAATACCCCTTCCCTTCATGAGCAGCCTTTTGGCTGCTGCACTGGTACTCATATCACCGACCTCGGAAGGTTGACAGGCTGAGTCAACACCCTGGTGTTAATTCAGCGGCCAACAGGGCTTGAACTCAGGACCGTAGGATCCCAAGCCACCACCCTAACCACTAAGCCAACACCAGGGTCTTATTTGTTTTGCCAACACAAGTTGTTCAAAGAGCAAATCTATCTGTATATTAATCACAATAAACCAGAAACTTACAACATGCACCATTAGGAAGGCAACAGGCAGGAAGGCCGGGAGGTCCCCACACTCGCCTCTAAGCTGTCTATAGTCTGGGTTTGAATCCCGACACAGCTATAAACTGTAATCCCGGTGTTTTACAGGCAGGGTGATTCATCAATGTGTGCCATCCCTCAGATAGACGTTAAACCGGGCGTCCCATCTGCTGGCATTAGTTGGTGAACGTTAAATATCCCAGACTGAAGTATATTTCTCGGCCTGAAACTCGTCGTTCATGAAGAGCAGGCGAGCTGTCACCGGCCCAATGTCGAAATTACTAATTCCTGCCACAACCTTAGTCGAATGTGAGGCCTGGCCAGGTAGTTCATGAAAGACTTGGGCCAAGCCTCCTCTGGCCAACCCCTCAAGAATGTTGGAATAATTTTGGCCATTAAAAATAAGATCATGAGGACAACAATGTTCCCTTAAATAGTGTCAACGCCGGTTAAAATTGATTGTATATTACTTTCCTTTGTTTAAAAAACACAAACAACCCCAAATAAAGCCCTGTAAAGATATTCGATGTATTTGCAGTAAATGTGTTGTAATACCTGACACAGTGGCATTGTGGTGGGAGCATCTGCTCTGAGTCTGGGAGGTTGCCGGTTCGATTCCCAGCCCTTCGTTGAATCATTCCAAAGGCTTTAAAAATGGTGCTTTCTTGCTTGATGTTCGACATTTAGAGGATAGAGCACTGATCTTAGGGATTTCTCTCCAAAAGTCCCCTGCTGACCGCAGACAGAAAGGTGCTGCCACTACAAAGTCCCCTGCTGACCACAGACAGAAATGTGCTGCCTCCAATACCCATGCTGTGTAACTACCCCAAGGTCAGTGGCCATATTTGGCTGATGTCAAGTTCTGTGTTGTCTGTCTGCATGTGAGTATGTGATTTGTATGACAGAGCCTTCATATAATCTGTATAAATTAAGTCTTCTAAGGTCTACTTCATCAGAAAAAATTATCCTGCTCTTTTTTTTTTTGAGATATCCTGCTCTTTTTGAGATATCCTGCTCACAGACAAACAAACAGGGGTGACTACATAACCTCCATTCATCTTCTGTGGTGGAGGTCATTCCCTCTCCCTCCCCGGACATCATCATCACACTGATCTGAACAACACTTCCCAACATACTTGTTCTTTTTCCTTCATATGCAGCACATGGCTGTGGGTAGCATAATTTGCTGGGGCCAGAGCTGTGCCGCTGATGCAGTGCACCCTTTAGGTGAGAGCAGAAATTTGTAATTTGTTCACGGTGCCAGTGAGAGCTCGCCGATTGTTCGTGAAGGACACCGTGGGACATTTAACATTCACCAACCAATGCCGGCAGATGGGCCACCGAGTATAACGTCCATCCAAAGAACGGCACACCCAATGATGAATCGCCCGGCCTGCGAAACAACGGGATGACAGTTTATGGCTGGGTCGGGATTTGAACCTTAGATAAACAGCTTAGTGGTGAGTGTATTAGGGTGTAGCTTATGGTGTAGCTTAGCCCACAATACTAAGTACACATTGCAATTTTGTCTCAACAACACAATATGACAATTAAAGAACAGCTTCTGCAATTATGAAAACTTGGCCAAAGTACTGTTTTTGTTTCCAAAACCAATTTTTTGGGGTAAATTTAAACACCCCTTTTGAAGATAATTTTCACAATCTATCTATATATTACTAAAACTCTCATCTTGTATGTATGTATGTATGTATGTATGTATGTTCCCGAAATACAGCCAAAACGGTACAGGATAGCACAAAAATTTTAGGGCCACCTTACTCACCATTCTCCTGCGGTTTGCAGTATCAAGTTTCGTTCAAATCGGGCAACGAAAAATATTATTAAAAACAGCTTAACTCCAAGAAAGGCTTCTCCTTGGTCAGACAAACTTCACCTCGTTGGGGTCTTAGCCTCCATTTTGATTCGGCAAATTCAAACATCCCTCGCCTTGGAACAGGCCGTAACGGTTTCTGTTCGATTGAGCTTAATACCTACAAATCGCTGTATACATTGCTAATCGCTTGCCAACCCAGCTGTTCCTTATCAACTGCTGTTTGCAAGCCATGGTGATACAGTGTTTGCTTCAACCGTTTCATTGCAGTGCTTGCTTGAGTGCTTAGGCCTAAGTCACATTTGCCACGGCGGCCGTGGGGTCTCTAAAATCTACGGCCACTAGCAAATTAGTACACGGCGGCCGCAGTATTTCCACGGTCACACAATGTAGCAGTCACATATGTTTTTATTTTCGGGGAGCTGCACGGCATATTTAGAAATTGTGGAGACCGAAAACGTGGGTTGCCGTACGGTCTTTGATTTGATGTCGCACGGTGACCTTAAGGGGGCCCTGCGGCGGCCATAGAATTTTCAAGGCAGACGCAAGGTAGCCTCAAGGTGCCCAGTGCCCACAAGGCGACCGCAGGGGGACCGCAGGGGACCCTAAGGCGAACGTGCGGCCAGACGGATGGTAACGAGTGGGTCCATTTTTTTTTTTTTTACCAGTTTTTTTTTTCGGCTTGTCAATTGCTACGGCGAACGTAGAAATGAAAAAAGTTATAACTCCACGTTATAATTCCACGGCGACCTTACGACCTGTAAAAGATAGCCAAACGGCGTAGGGCCACCCTGAGGCCACCGCAGAAACTCTGCGGCCGCCGCACGTTTTCTGTCAATTCAGAGGGCGTACGGCCGCCGTATCCTCGCCGTAGAGCAAATGTGACTTAGGCCTTAATCCATTTTGTGAGCACTCTACAAGCTGCTTGGTTTGACCATCTGTTTTTTTAATTTCCTTCTATGTAATGAACCCAGATTACGTCTATCTCATAGTATTAAAGACGTGGGAATTGGCATGTCGGATCTGCCGGACATTTTCAGCCATTTGAACTAGAAGCAGTCTTGACTATGCAAGGCAGTTCTGAGATTTTTAAAAGACAGCGGGAAATCCCTAAAGCATTATGAATTACCGAAATGCTCCTTCATTCACATGGCGTTTAGGCGATTGACATACAAACAAGCAGACAGAGAGACAGAGAGACAAACGGAATAACGCACAAGACCAACCAATCTATCTATATATTACTAAAACTCTCATCTTGTATGTATGTATGTATGTATGTATGTATGTATGAATGTATGTTCCCGAAATACAGCCAAAACGGTAATAGATAGCGCAAAAATTTTAGGGCCACCTTACTCACCATTCTCCTGCAGTGTGCAGTATCAAGTTTCGTTCAAATCGGGCAACGAAAAAATTATTTAAAAATCGATTCCCGATTCAGTCAAGTACTCTTCGGGAGAATTTGATCAATGGAAACAACCTCAGTGGTTTAGTTCGCTGGAGCTATCTTTTTTATTTTTTTTTTCCTTGAAATGATTTTTTCATCAACTGCTGTCACAACGTGAACCCGTTGGGTTCACAGGTCATCTAGTTTACTTTAAAAATTCTCTGTTTTCACAAGTAATAAATAGACAGACAAACGGACTCATATGCAATGCACTCTCCTCTGGTGAGGGTAATAACCCGATGTACATACATGAAGTATCGTGATTATATTCAGTACCTGGTATCATTTCAATTGCACTGGGCCATGGACCAACACCCAGGCCTAAGGCCGGAGGCCTGCCAATCTGTGCTGCTTCATGTAACAGCCAATGGGTGTAAATCAGTGGAGTGGAGTAATGGCAGTTGACCACTGATTTATGTATAATATGTGATACTTTCTAAGTTTAAAAAGGGCATAACTGTGAAAAATTGATGAAACGCCCTGAAACTCGAACTTCTTTTGTAACTTATCATAATAAAACCACACACCAAGTTTCAGTTGAATATATTAAAGGGTATTGGAAAAAGTTTGAAAAAACACAGGTGGGATGAAAGGACGGACAGACGGATGGATGGACAGAAGGAGAGCAAACATAGTCCCATCCGGTGAAACAGGTAGGGGGATAATAAAAATGTCTCTGGCAGTAAATTAATGAAACAAAACGTTTGATTGATGAATATGTCACCTATCACAAACATATTCCATTCCGGTGAAACTGTAGAGAAGGAGCAAAATAGATAGTAAGCCCATGAAATGGAGGCAAGTAAACTTATCACAAAATCTCTCTCCATCCCACTCCCTCTTCACCATAACAGACAAATACACGATGCATTCTATCACTCCATTGATTTTTCACGATTAATTAATTGTGCTGTAAATTATTAATTGTATTTTCAAAGTGAAAGTGCAAATATAAATGTACAAAATACACGTTTCAATGCTTGTTAATATTTGTATTTGAACTTTGGATGCAGGCTTGATCCCTAAACCTCTCCCCCATCTTCCCCTTGTCCCTCACTCCTCCCCCACCCCACCCCCATCCCCAATGGGTTATTGTCATGCAAAGATGGCAATTGATAATTCACACGAAGCAGATAACTAACTCGGTGCGTGGCAATTAAAGGGGAACGGAGCATGAGAGCCTAAGAAAGTTGCATCAGTTTTGCAGTGATACCTATGCATAAGGTAATCTCAACGAGATGATATTAAGTTATATTACAAGAATTATGGGATAAGGACAATGAAGAAAGTAAACGAAGAGATTAACTTCAAGGGGTAGAGCTTTCAAGAAATGTAAGAGCTTCTTAAATGCAGGAATAGACATTTAATTGAAATGACAAAGTGGAGAATGGAATCCCACATTGAAAAAAGATACTGAGAGTCCAGATGGTAAATGAGCATGCACCTGCGAGATTTTGGAGTTCATTCAAACATGAACAGCAGCAGACAGTGATAACAGTCCATAGTACAACATCACCTTATAGAGTGATGGTTATGGTTAACCAGGTTAACGTCACTTGCAATGTGTTTACATGTCACAACTTACAGTATACAAACAAGTAAAATAAATTGCCAGGATTCCCACTCTGGGGTGGACTGGTCTATAATGTGATAATTCATTTCTCTTCCTGGTATTGGCTGCGGTACAATCCCACTGATAAGTAGGGAGCTGTATCTCTGCAAAGCTCATGTTTAATATGCGGAGCCTCGCCAGAAAAGCATTTTTAAAATTTAAATTTCCTGGTTGCTCACAAAACTGTTTTGTGGACCACAAACAGGTTAATTCATGTGTGGCAGGCATTTCCTGTTGGTCAGGATGCATACAGCAATAGCTGGTGTGGCACATGCTTCCTGCTACCCACTACAGTAACGGTGTTTGATCTCCATGGATGTGTCACGTGATCGGTATGCCCTCTGCAATTTAATATCCCTTCCCTGCCCTAATGTTCTAACCCAAATTTGGTAGCATTTTGACTGGTGGGTCTGGAGAAGAAGATTTTTGAAGGAATTTACTAAGTCTGCCATTTTGACCTGCTTGAAGTAATGTGACCGGAACGAGCTTTGCAGTCCCTGTTACTAGCCAAGAGCAGAGCACTTTTGTCAAATTTCAGCTGGATAAGTCAAATTAGGAGATGGACAGATGGACAGATGGATGGTGCATGATGACAATACCTTAACTGGAATTCCAATTACACATAAACTAATAATATGCCCTCTCCCCAAGGAGTTTTTCCTCCTCGGACAAATGCTGTGTTAACATGTATAAATATCTTATCATGGCGTTTTGTGGGGAACACTTAACTGAAGTAAAAAAAAACAAAACAGGACCACTGTACTCATCGCTTATCTGGGCCCAGGCCTAATGTTGTAACCCCAATTAGGTAGCATTCTGAATGGTGGGAGTGGAGAAAACGATTTTTAAAGAAATTTACTAAGTTGGCCATTTTGACCAACTTAAAGTCGCATGACCGGAACAAGTATTGCAATCCCTGTTACATTACTAGTCAGGGGTGGAACGTTGTTGCCAAATTCCATCTGGATCGGCCCAGCAGTTTGGCCAGAGAAGTCAAAATAGGAGACAGACAGACGGACAGATGGATGGAGAGTGCATGATGACAATACCTTATCTGGAATTAAAATACCAGATAAGCTAACAACAGCAGCGATAGTTTAAAAAGGAAATCATATATGTTTGTGGTATAAAATTAGCTTATCTGGAAATTCAATTCCATTTAGGTATTGTTATCATGCTCCGTCAGTCTGTCCGTATCCTATTTCGACTTCTTTGGCAAAACCGCTGGGCCGATCCGGCTGAAATTTGGTAGCAACGTTCTGCTCCTGACTGGTAATGGGGATTGTAAAGCTCATTCCAGTCATGTGACTTTAAATAGGTCAAAATGGCTGACACAGTAAATTTCTTCAAAAATCTTCTTCTCCTGACCCACCAGTCAGAATGCTACCAAATGTGGGTTGCAACATTAGGCCAGGGTAGGGATGTCCAACGACGGAAGTTATGCCGATCACCTGACCGGAACGTGGAGGTGAGGTGTTTTTAATAACGTGGAGGTGAGGTGTTTTTAATAATGTTGTGGTGAGGTGTTGTTAATAACATGGAGGTGAGGTGTTTTCAATAATGTGGCAGTGAGGTATTTTTATTAACGTGGCAGAGGTGTTTTTAATATTGTTGTGGTGAGGTGTTGTTAATAACATGGAGGTGAGGTGTTTTCAATAATGTGGCAGTGAGGTGTTTTAAAAAATGTTGTGGTGAGGTGTTTTAATAATGGTGAAATGAGATTTAATATAATAATGTGGAGGTGAGGTATTTTCAAATAAGTTGGAGGTGAATTTTAAAATATGTTGTGATGAGGTGTTTCCAATAATGTGGAGGTGAGAGGTTTATAATAATGCAGCGATGAGGTGATTTTAATATCGTGGTGGTGAGGTGTTTTTAAAATGATGGCAGTGAGGTGTTTCTAATCCATGGTGGTGAGGTGTATTTAATATCGTGGTAGTAAGGTGTCCAAAAAAATGTTATAGTGAGGTGTTTTTATAATGTTGAGGTGAGTGTTTTTCAAATACGCGGAGGTGAATCTTAAATAATGTTGTGGTGAGGGTTTTTTATAACGTGGAGGTGAGGTGTTTTTAATGTCGTATGCAGTGAGGTGTTTTAAATACTGTGGCTGTGAGATGTTTTTAATATCATGGAAGTAGTATTTTTTAAAATGTTGTGGTGAGGTGTTTTTTATATCATCGCAGTGAGGTGTTTTAAATACTGTGGCTGTGAGATGTTTTAATATTCATGGAAGTAAGGTATTTTAAAATGTTGTGGTGAGGTGTTTTTTAATATCGTGGCAGTGAGGTGTTTTAAATACTGTGGCTGTGAGATTGTTTTTAATATCATGGAAATAGGTATTTTTGAAAATGTTGTGATGAGGTGTTTTTAATATCATCGCAGTAGGTGTTTTTTAAATGTTGTGGTGAGGTGTTTTTAATATCATCGCAGTGAGGTGTTTTAAATACTGTGGCTGTGAGATGTGTTTAATATCATGGAAGTAAAGTATTTTTAAAAATGTTGTGGTGAGGTGTTTTTAATGTCGTCGCAGTGAGGGTGTTTAAATACTCTGGCTGTGAATGTTTTTAATATCATGGCAGTAAGGTATTTTTTTAAAATGTTGTGATGAGTGTTTTTAATTTCGTGGGAGTGAGGTGTTTTAAATACTCTGGCTGTGAGATGTTTTTAATATCATGGCAATAGGTATTTTTTAAAATGTTGTGATGAGGTGTTTTTAATATCGTGGGAGTGAGGTGTTTTAAATACTGTGGCTGTGAGATGTTTTTATATCATGGCAGTAAGGTATTTTGAAAATGTGTGGTGAGGTGTTTTTAATATCGTGCAGTGAAGTGTATTAAATACTGTGGCTGTGAGATGTTTTTAATTCATGGCAGTAAGGTATTTTTAAAATGTTTGTGATGAGGTGTTTTTAATTCATCGCAGTGAGGTGTTTTAAATACTGTGGCTGTGAGATGTGTTTATATCATGGCAGTAAGGTATTTTTTAAAATGTTGTGATGAGGTGTTTTTAATATCGTGGAGTGAGGTGTTTTAAATACTGTGGCTGTGAGATGTGTTATATCATGGCAGTAAGGTATTTTTAAAATGTTGTGATGAGGTGTTTTTAATATCGTGGGAGTGAGGTGTTTAAATACTGTGGCTGTGAGATGTGTTTAATATCATGGCAGTAAGGTATTTTTTTAAATGTTGTGATGAGGTGTTTTTAATATCGTGGGAGTGAGGTGTTTTAAATACTGTGGCTGTGAGATGTTTTTATATCATGGCAGTAAGGTATTTTTAAAAATGTTGTGATGAGGTGTTTTAATATCGTGGCAGTGAAGTGTTTTAAATACTGTGGTTGTGAGATGTGTTCAATATCATGGCAGTAAGGTATTTTTTAAAATGTTGTGATGAGGTGTTTTTAATCATCGCAGTGAGGTGTTTTAAATACTGTGGCTGTGAGATGTTTTAATATCATGGCAGTAAGGTATTTTTAAAATGGTGTGTGAGGTGTTTTTAATATCGTGGGAGTGAGGTGTTTTAAATACTGTGGCTGTGAGATGTGTTTAATATCATGGCAGTAAGGTATTTTTTAAATGTTGTGATGAGGTGTTTTTAATATCGTGGGAGTGAGGTGTTTTAAATACTGTGGCTGTGAGATGTTTTTAATATCATGGCAGTAAGGTATTTTTTAAAAATGTGTGTGATGAGGTGTTTTTAATATCGTGGCAGTGAAGTGTTTTAAATACTGTGGCTGTGAGATGTGTTTAATATCATGGCAGTAAGGTATTTTTAAAAATGTTGTGATGAGGTGTTTTTAATATCATCGCAGTGAGGTGTTTTAAATACTGTGGCTGTGAGATGTTTTTAATATCATGGCAGTAAGGTATTTTTTAAAATGTTGTGATGAGGTGTTTTTAATATCGTGGGAGTGAGGTGTTTTAAATCTGTGGCTGTGAGATGTGTTTATATCATGGCAGTAAGGTATTTTTTTTAAATGTTGTGTGATGAGGTGTTTTTAATATCGTGGGATGAGGTGTTTTAAATACTGTGCTGTGAGATGTTTTTTATATCATGCAGTAAGGTATTTTTAAAATGTTGTGATGAGGTGTTTTTAATATCGTGGCAGTGAAGTGTTTAAATACTGTGGCTGTGAGATGTGTTCAATATCATGGCAGTAAGGTATTTTTTTAAATGTTGTGATAGGTGTTTTTAATATCATGCAGTGAGGTGTTTAAATACTGTGGCTGTGAGATGTTTTTAATATCATGGCAGTAAGGTATTTTTTAAAATGTTGTGATGAAGTGTTTTTAATATCGTGGGAGTGAGGGTGTTTTAACTACTGTGGCTGTGAGTGTGTTTAATATCATGGCAGTAAGGTATTTTTTAAAAATGTTTGTGGTGAGGTGTTTTTAATATCGTGGCAGTGAGGTGTTTTAAATACTGTGGCTGTGAGATGTTTTTATATCATGGCAGTAAGGTATTTTTAAAATGTTGTGTGAGGTGTTTTTAATATCGTGGCAGTGAGGTGTTTTAAATACTGTGGCTGTGAGATTTTTTAATATCATGGCAGTAGGTATTTTTTAAAAATGTTGTGGTGAGTGTTTTTAATATCGTGGCAGTGAGTGTTTTAATACTGTGGCTGTGAGATGTTTTTAATATCATGGCAGTAAGGTATTTTTTAAAATGTTGTGATGAGGTGTTTTTAATATCGTGGAGTGAGGTGTTTTAAATACTGTGGCTGTGAGATGTGTTTAATATCATGGCAGTAAGGTATTTTTTTTAAATGTTGTGATGAGGTGTTTTTAATATCGTGGAGTGAGGTGTTTTAAATACTGTGGCTGTGAGATGTTTTTATATCATGGCAGTAAGGTATTTTTTTTAATGTTGTGATGAGGTGTTTTTAATATCGTGGGAGTGAGGTGTTTTAAATACTGTGGCTGTGAGTGTGTTTAATATCATGGCAGTAAGGTATTTTTTTAATGTTGTGGTGAGGTGTTTTTAATATGTGGGAGTGAGGTGTTTTAAATACTGTGGCTGTGAGATGTTTTTAATATCATGGCAGTAAGGTATTTTTTAAAATGTTGTGGTGAGGTGTTTTTAATATCGTGGCAGTAAGGTGTTTTAAATACTGTGGCTGTGAGATGTGTTTAATATCATGGCAGTAAGGTATTTTTTAAAATGTTGTGATGAGGTGTTTTTAATATCGTGGGAGTGAGGTGTTTTAAATACTGTGGCTGTGAGATGTTTTTTAATATCATGGCAGTAAGTATTTTAAATGTTGTGATGAGATGTTTTTATATCATGGCAGTAAGGAATTTTTTAAAATGTGTGTGATGAGGTGTTTTTTATGTCGTCGCAGTGAGGGTTTTTAAATACTGTGGCTGTGAGATGTTTTAATATCATGGCAGTAAGGTATTTAAAAATGTTGTGGTGAGGTGTTTTTATATCGTGGCAGTGAGGTGTTTTAAATACTGTGGCTGTGAGATGTTTTTAATATCATGGCAGTAAGGTATTTTTTAAATGTTGTGATGAGGTGTTTTATTATATCGTGGAGTGAGGTGTTTTAAATACTGTGGCTGTGAGATGTTTTTAATATCATGGCAGTAAGGTATTAAAAAATGTTGTGGTGAGGTGTTTTTAATATCGTGGCAGTGAGGTGTTTTAAATACTGTGGCTGTGAGATGTTTAATATCATGGCAATAAGGTATTTTTTGAAAATGTTGTGATGAGGTGTTTTTAATATCATCACAGTAGAGGTGTTTTTAATGACTTGTGGCTGTGAGATGTTTTTAATATCATGGCAGTAAGGTATTTAAAAAAATGTTGTGATGAGGTGTTTGTAATAATGTGGCGGTGATGTATTTTTGATAATGTTGAGGTGAGGTGTTTTTAATAATGTTGAGGTGAGATGTTTTTCAACACATGGAGGTGAGTTTTTAAGAATGTTGTGGTGAGGTGTTTTTAAGAATGTTGTGGTGAGGTGTTTTTAATAATGTTGAGGTGAGATGTTTTTCAACACATGGAGGTGAGTTTTTGATAATGTTGTGGTAATGTGTTTTTAATAATGTGGAGGTGAATTGTTTTTAATAATGTGGTGGTTAGGTATTTTTAATAATGTGGTGGTGAAGTGTTTTTAATAATGTTGAGGTGAGTTGTTTTTAATAATGTGGGGGTGAGGGGTTTTTAATAATGTTGAGGTGAGATGTTTTTAATAATGTTGTGATGAGGTGTTTTTAATAATGTTGAGGTGAGATGTTTTTCAACACGTGAAGGTGAGGTTTTAATAATGTTGTGTTGAGCTGTTTTTATTAACATTGCGTGGAAGTGTTTTTAATAATGTGGTGGTTAGGTATTTTTAATAATGTGGCGGTGAGGTATTTTTAATAATGTAGTGGTGAGGTGTTTTTCATAACGTGGAGGTGAGTTTTTAATACTGTAGTGATGAGGTGTTTTTCATAACGTGGAGGTGAGTTTTTAATGATGTTGTGGTGAGGTGTTTTTATTAACGTTGCACTAAGGTGCTTTTAATAATGCGGCGGTGATGTCTTTTGAATCATGTGGAGGCGAGTTGTTTTCAATAACGTTGGAGTGAGATGTTTTTAATTAACGTTGTGGTGAGGTGTTTTAATATCATGCAATGAGATGTTTTTAATAATGTGGAGGCGAGTTGTTTTAATAATGTGGAAGTGAGTTTTTAATTATGTTCGTTGAGGTGTTTTTAATAATGTGCAGTGAGGTATTTTATGACGTGATGGTGAGGTGCTTTTAAATATTGTGGTGAAGGTTGCTTTTAATATTGTGGAAGTGAGGTGCTTTTATTATCCTGGCGGCGAGGTGTTTAATAACGTGATGGTGAGGTGCTTTTAATATCGTGGTGGTGAGGTGTTTTAAATATCGTGGAGGTGAGGTGTTTTTAACAATGTGATGGTGAGGTGCTTTTAATATCGTGGTGGTGTGGTGCTTTTAATATCGTGGCGGTGAGGTGTTTTAGTGACGTGATGGTGACTTGCATTTAATATCATGGCATTAAGGTGTTTTAGTGACATGATGGTGAGGTTCTTTTCATATCGTGGCAGTGAGGTGTTTTTAATGTCGTGGCGGTGAGGTGTTTTTAATATTGTGGTGGTGAGGTGCTTCTAATATCATGGCATTGATCTGCTTTTAATATCGTGATGGTGAGGTGTTTTTAATATCCTGGCGTTGATGTGTTTTAATAACGTGATGGTGAGGTGCTTTCAATATCATAGTATTAAGGTGCTTTTAATATCGTGGCATTGAGGTGCTTTAATATCGTGGCGGTGAGGTGTTTTTAATAGCATGGTGTTGTGTTTTTAATAACATGATGGTGAGGTGCTTTTAACAACGTGATGGTGAGGTGCTTTTAACAACGTGATGGTGAGGTGCTTTTAATATCGTGGCGATGAGGTGCTTTAAAATATCGTGGAGGTGAGGTGTTTTTAATAACGTGGCGTTAAGGTGTTTTTAATAATGTAATGGTGAGGTGCTTTTAATATTGTTGTGGATGAGGTGCTTTTCATTTCATGGCGGTGAGGTGCTTTTAGTATCGTTGCAGTGAGATATTTTTGTAACGTGACAGTGAGGTCTTAGCGTTTAATTGCCCACATTTTGGTTAAAAAATATATATATATGTATATATATATATATATATATATATAATATATATATATATATATATATATACTATTATATATATATATATTATATATATATATATATATATACACACATCCGCCATGCACAGCGACGTTTGCAAGAAACAACAGACTTTTGTCGCAAAGGGAGAAAATTATAAACCATTCTAATCGGGGTCCATCTGGGAAAAAGCTGCATTCACCTACAATCACACAACAGATTATGCCTCTCACTCAACAATACAAATTGGAGCCATGGCAACTGAGTGCCAGTACTGCAGTGCCAATAAATGGAAAGGGGAACCACCTGGAATGTGATGTTTTGGCTGCAAAATAAAATTTTAACCCTTGCAAGAACCTCCAGAATTAATGAAGAATTTAATGATTGGAAGCACCTCTGGCGCCAAACACTTTCAACAGAACATTCAAAAGTACAACAGCTGCTTCCAAATGACTTCTTTTGGGACCACCCAAGAAGTGAGGATGCCTGGATTCATGCCGATATTCAAAGTTCAGGGCCAGGTCTACCATAGATTTGGTTCTCTTCAGCCTCTACCAAATGAATCTCCAAAATTCCTACAAGTATACTTTGTTGGAGATATTGAGGAGCAGGCTCAGCAACGATGCCGCAAGATACCTGGACTGAAAATTGAAATAGTCATAGCTCTGCAAGATATGTTGCATGACTCAAGCAATTATGTGCAAAGATTTAAGTATGCCATGGAACGTTTTGAGTCACCAGATCACAAAATTGTCATCAGGGCCAACAAGACACCAGATGGTCACCATGAACAAAGATTCAATGCCCCAACCACAAATGAAGTGGCAATCATTATGGTGGATGCGGAACATGGACCTCACGATATAGTGCTACAGCAGCATGACAAGCAAATCAACAGAAATGCTGATATTCATCAAAGCTATGATGCTTTGCAGTATTCATTGATCTTCTGCCAGGGAGAAGATGGGTATAACTTTCTTATTCAGCAACATAACCCTTCCACTGGACAGACAACCCCTTCAAAGAAAGTAAGTGCCTCCGATTTTGATGCTTACCACATGATGGTGCAATCAAATGATTTCAACCATCTCCTGTGATGCAAAGATTTATTTCACCAGTTTGTCGTCGACATCTATGTTAAGATTGAAAGTGAGAGGTTGCTTTTCATTTGGCATAATCAACAGAAATTGTGTGCAGAAAGTTGCGTTCATCTGAGAGATGAACTCAATTGTGACAACAACGCAAGCAACATAGGCCAGCACGTCATTCTACCTATACATATATATATATATATATATATATATATATATATATATATATATATATATATATATATATATATATATATATATATATATATATATATATATATATATATATATATAATTCCAGCAATCTCTGTGTGTCTGTCTGTATGTGTGTGTGTCTGTGACTGCGGTTTCTCGACAACCACTGGTCCGATCTAATTGAAACTTGCCAGGAATATCGCTGGGGACCCGAGGATGTGCCTTTTCAAGGTTTGATATTAAATGGACAGGCGGATCCCAAGTCATTTATTTATCAGACGGTCATTTATTTATCAAGCAATCACAGGACACGGTGCTATGACATCACTATTGACGTCACAATTAATGTTTTTTTTGTTGTTTTTTTTGCACGTACGGCCACGCACGTACGGGCATGTACTAGTATGTAAGAAAGAAAGACCCACCCACATCTCTCACCTGTGAATGGAGGGAAGAGCCAATCAGCTCTCACATAATCAACTAAACCCCTTGTGGCTAGGATTATATAAATAATTGACACCTCCCACAATCCTCCAGTCAAAGAAGCTGCAGGAAGCAAACAAAGAAGGCCTACACAAAGTAATCTGGCTGATCAAGGTACGTGCATAAACGTATTTAGGATGCCATGACTTATGTCAGACAGTTCGGAAGCCCTGACATTTTTATTACCTTCACCTGCAATCCTTCCTGGGCAGAGGTAAAAGATGAACTTATGCAAGGCAAAACAGCACAACATCGGCATGACCTGCTTACAAGATTGTTCCATCAGAATCAGAGCAAACTAATGCATCTCTTGAAAAAATGCAAAATATTTAGTCAGGTGCAGTGCTGTTTCCACAATTGAGTGGCAAAAAAAGGCCTGTCGCATTCACACAAGCTCATTCACACAACCACAGAAAAATCATTTCAGAACAAATTGACATCCTCATCCGCGCAGAGCTCCCTGACCCAGAAGTAGACCCTGAGATATTTGCCATTGTCAAGAGTCACATGATTCATGGACTATGTGGTCATCCAAAATAATCATCTCCTTGCATGAAAGGCAATACCTGCACCAATAACTTCTCTAATAACTTAATACAGGAAACACAAAACAGGAGTTGATGGCTATCCTGCCTACAGATAACAAAATCCAGAAGATGGCAGGCACACAGCTAGGCTCAACATTCGTGGAGGCCAATAAATTGAAGTGGACAATCGCTGGGTCAATACAGTCCCTTCCTGTCAATAATTTTCAAAGCACACTTGAATGTGGAATATTGCAATTCCATCAAAGCAATCAAAAATATATCTGCAAATATGTCCACAAAGGTAGCAATATGGCCATATTTGGAATGGATAATGACAGAGCAGAAATGGATGAAGTGGCAAGATATCAGATAGGTCGATATATAAGCTTTACTGAGGCAGCATGGAGAATTTTGAACTTCACCATTCATGAGCACCATCCAACTGTGGTAAAACGTGCAGTTCATCTTGAGAACGGATAGCGTGTCTACTTCACTGAGGAAAATGTCAGACAAAGAGTGGAGACACCACCACAATCCACACTTACAGCATTCTTTACGCTGTGCCAAGAAGTCGATTTTGCAAAAGTTCTGCTATACTGCCAAGTCCCCACATATTATTCGTGAAACACGTCTAAAACGTCATGGCAAAGAAGGAAGCAGGGAAAATAACTTAACAGTCATCCAGAAATGTGGTCAAGGGATGCCACTGGAAGGGTGTATACAGTCCACCCAAAACAATTATGAGTGTTTCTACTTGTGCATGCTCCTTCACACCATCAAAGGGCCCACTAATTTTCAAGATCTCCACACCTTTGAGGGGAAGGTCTGCGAGACTTACCGCAAAGCTTGCCATCTTCATTCCCAATTGGAAGATGATGGACATTGGGATGCAACACTTAAAGAAGCTGCAGAAACTCAAACGCCTGTCCAAATGCGGCAACTTTTTGCGATTATGCTTCAGACATGTGGCCTCTCAAGTCCGTTGCAAACTTTGGGAAAAAACATACAGAGTGCGTGGCGAAGACATTTTTGTTGAAGTGCAGAGGCAGAATCCACAACACATCATCTACAATGATGCTGTCTTCAACTGAGGCTCTTCATCAGATTGGAGGATAAAGTTGTTGCACTGGGAGCAACAGACCTATCACATTTTTGACTTCCTGTGCCAGACCGGAATGCAGAGAAGGGTGTTGCTCAAGAGCTACTTCAAGAAACAATTTACAACGGCAAAAAGCTGTCAGAGTTTGTTGAAATAAATGAACCATTGTTAGTTCATGATCAAAAAATCACATTCACAAAGATCATGGAAAGCATTGAAAATGGCGAAGGAAAGCTCTTCTTCCTCGATGCTCCAGGAGGTACTGGAAAAAAGTTTGTGACGAACCTTCTGCTTGCCAAATTACGACAAAGGAAAATGGTTGCTCTGACAGTTGCTTCGAGTGGCATTGCTGCCACTTTGCTTGAAGGAGGACAAACAGCACACTCAGCCTTCAAGCTACCACTTAACATTGCCCACGACGAAACTCCCACTTGCAACATTGGGAAGGCAAGTGCCAAAGCCAAGCTGCTATGACATTGCCACCTCATTGATTGGGATGAGGCAACCATGTCCCACAAACGTGCCTTTGAAGTCCTCGATCACACTCTATAGGACCTTCATAATGAAAAAGACTCATGGGAGGGTTAACCATGGTGATGTCTGGTGATTTTAGGCAAAAGTTGCCAGTTATTCCTCGATGTGCAAAAGCAGATGAAGAGAATGCACGTCTCAAGGCCTCATATCTTTGGCAGCATGTGACGAGAATTGAACTCAACACGAATATGCGAATCCACCTTCATGCTGACGAGACATCACAACACTTTGCTCATCAGCTTCTTCAACTTGGTAATGGACAGA
>CM068961.1:80409243-80423170 GCA_035128595.1 Eptatretus atami
CTATCAGCAGTAAGACGACTCTCTCTCTCTCTTCTCTCTCTCTCTCTGAGCTGACTCCTTGCCTGGCTCTTTCATGAGCAGATCTATCAGCAGTGAGCTGTTGCCGTGCGCCGTGCAGTTCGAGAATTCAAATAACAGGAGGAGAATGTGTATGTTTAAAAAGTCAACGAATACGAACATTTTGTATTTCAAAAACCCTGGCGTTTTTAACCATGAAGCCTTTTGTTACGATTAATACGCCGGCGCACTATTCGAAAGCCTTTTTTTTTAATGGAAATTTTATTATTTTTATATATATATATTTATTTTTTTCATTTTTATGGAGAGCCACTTAGCGCATCCTGGAGCTGAATGTTTAGGTCTATATGTGTGTAAAGTTTCATCAAGATCGGTTCACTGGTCTAGGAGCTTATGGTTACAAACAAACAGACAGACAGACAGACAGAAGGACTGCCATTTATATAGTAGATATATATATATATATATATATATATATATATATATATAAATATATATATATATATATATATATATATGAGCCCCTCGAGGAGGATGATGTAAGCGACATTTTTTAATGATATGATGATGATAGGCTCGGATGATAGGGTAAGGGTTAAAATAGTGCTATATGGCATTATCTCCAAATGGCCGATGTGTCCCTTACATCACTCCTCCTCGCGGCGGCAGGCGCCTCATATATATACGTATATATACTGGACAAAAAATGCAAACACCAATGTAAAATCAGTTAATATAAAGGCGTTGGGCCACCTCGTGCACCAGTGCGGCCCATATGTGCCGTGGCAGATTGACACCAGTTTCTGGAATTCTGCCGGAAGGATGCGGCACCAGTCTTCCATGAGAAAATTAATTAATTCACACCTCTTTGTTGGAGGTGGAAAACGCTCTCTCAGGCATCTTTCCAGAATATCCCATAAAGGCTCAATTGGGTTCAGATATGTTGACTGAGAAGGCCATAACACATGGATAACATCAGTGCCTGCTCATCAGACCATCGAGCGATACATGTGCTCTGTGGATGGAGGCATTGGGTGGGGGGGGGTTCCTCTTACAGCCATGCTGGCCATGATAGTAGGCAACCAGGCCTGTGCAGAATTTTTGCACATGTCCCTAAGCATGCTGGGAGGCTACTTGCTTCATTAACATATGGGCCATACCTGTGTGGAAGCCACTGTTTGATGACCCTCATTTACCCAGTGTTTACATTTTTTTGTCCACTACCTGTGCATATTTATACATACAAGGGCCATAGCAAAAGTCATGAGCATGTTCATCGTGCAGGAAAACAAAGGTACATGCAAGAAAATGATATTTTCAATGGTAATTCATACCACATTATTTTTCGACAAAATTCCCAGAACAATCCACACATTTCTGGCAGTGTTGCATGAGCTTAAAAATCACACTGCAATAGAAGTCCGCTCTTACACTTCGCAACCAGCTCCGCACGGCCATCTGGACCACCTCGTTGTTTTCATAGTGCTGGCCTCTCATGTAGTCTTTCAAGGGCCCAAATGGATGGTAGTCTGAGGGGGCAATGTCTTCACGAGACGGGGGTTGGGGGAGCACATCCCAGCCATTTTTTGAGATTTCCTCCAATGTCAGATGCACAATGTGAAGTTGAGAGTTATCATGTTGAAAGATGACAGCTTTTTTCATCGGGAGCTTTTCCCGAAGTGCACGTTTCAATTTCTTGTGTGTCTAAATGTCATATGCCAAATTGACGGCTTCCTCTTTGGGCAGGAAATCAACCAGTATGGATCCCTCACAATTTCAGAGATGGTTCCCATAACTGTGCTGGCAGAGGGTACTCTTTTGGCCTTGGAGCTGTGGAGTAATGCCATCCCATGCTTTGCTGCTTGGTTTCTGTGTTGAAATGGTAGGACCAGCTTTCATCACCATTCACGATACGGAACAGGAAGTCATCGCCCTTGGTGGCATGTCGTTGAAACAACTTTGATGACACATTCGTGCATGTGTTTTTGTGTTCCTCCATAAGCAAATGGGGAACCCAACAAGAACAAACTTTTCGATATCCCAAGGTCGCTATCATCTTCTGAATGACGTCATGTCTTATGCCAAGCTGTGCTACAATTCCCCTGTCACCCATTGGTCTTCAGTGATCACTGTCACCCAATCACGCACATCAACCTTCTGCTTGTTTCATTCAGTCGTATTGCTTCTCGGCCGACCACGAGATGGCTGATTGGTGATGTCTGTGTTTCCATCTTTGAAGTGTTTCACCAACCTTCTGACACTGCTTGCGCCCACGCAGGCATCCACATAACACCATAATCGGTCATAGATATCTGCAGCTGAGTTGATCTCCTTCACGAGGAATTCAATAACTGCACGTTGGCAAAACGAAAGATCATTGACAGCAATTTTGTTGCAATGGATTGTGTCAACACCAGTGCTGTGAATATACCGAGCCTGGATTTATATTGCAGTGGATAGATGTTGCGAATGATTTGTGTTCGACTATATTCGGTGCAAACATGTGGAATCCACTGATGCTCATGACTTTTGACACGGTCCTGTGTGTGTGTGTGTGTGTATGTATATATCTCTCTTTCTAACCACTCACTGACTGACTGAATCATTGACTGACTGACTGCTATTAATGTTCGGTACCTTCTGGGTGAGGTAGAAAGCTGAAATTCCACTTGCCAACAGAAATTGAAGCCGATACACCAGGAAAAAACACAGAATCGTCGGAAAACGTCCGTAAATGAAAAAATAAATGCAGGGGAGCAACCTGAGACAATGGGGAAGCACGGTAATTTAGCATACCAATGGACATCAAAACCGATACACTGAGAAAAAAAAATCACAACCGTCGGAACGCGTCTGTAAATGAAAATATAAATAAATAAACAAGGCAGTCAGAGACTGGTACTACGAAATCGTCAACTTGACTCTTGACCTTGTCTAACAAAAGCTGTCTCTAGAGAAGGTAGCGATGCAAACCAGAAGTTTCTACGATGATTCTGTACCAAACCATCAAAATCGAATGTTTGACCTCACTGTGACCTTGACTTTGACCGATTTTGACCAAAATCTAATCAGCACTAGCCATCACCCTCCTGAATCACATGGTGTAATTTGACATTGGTAGCTTCTTCCGTTCTCGAGTTATCGTGCCTACAAACAAACAAACACACACAAACAAACAAACACACAAACAGAAGACGGAAGTCATCAATATACTTCCGAAATGTTTAGATTTCGTAAGTAACAAGCAGTCATAGATGGTACTTACGAAATCGTCAATTTGACCTCTGACCTTGTCTAATAAAGCTGTCTCTAGAGAAGTAGCGACGCAAACCAGAAGTTTCTACGATGATTCTGTACTAAACCATCAAAAATCGAATGTTTGACCTCACTGTGACCTTGACCTTTGACCGATTTTGACCAAAATCTAATCAGCGCTAGCCATCACCCTCCTGAATCAGTGGTGTAATTTGACATTGGTAGCTTTTTCCATTCTCGAGTTATCGTGCCTACAAACAAACACACACAAACACACAAACACACAAACACACAAACAGAGGATGGAAGTCATCAATATACTTACGAAATCTAAAAAGATTTCGTAAGTAATAAATAAAAAATGCAGGTGAGTGACCCGAGACAATGGGGAAGAATGGTAATTTTGCGTGTCGATGGACATCGAAGCCAATACACCGGGAAAAATCACAGAACAGTCGGAAAGCATCGATAAATGAAAATATAAATAAATGTAGAAAAGGTTAAAAAAAAAGCAAAACCACAATTATGAACGCAACGTGCACCTTTATTGACAGTTCACACAAAGTCCAACTGAGGAATTCTTGAATAAAAATGTCCAAAAAGGGGAGGAGATAAAGGAAATAATTATCTGTGCCGCACTATGTTTTATTCTACAACATTCTCCTCACTATCAGAGCCACTTTGCTCGCTATTGACCCTCCTCATTGGTTGCTATGTCATCCTCGTGCTCCTCCAACAAACAAGAATCTTCTGTTCTTTCAAAAGCATTGGAAATGCGAAACTGGTTTAAGGTTGAAATAGTTATGTCGCTCTTAACATCATGCCAGACTGACACAATCCATTGGCACACTTCACACTTACTTGCTTTCTAGATTTTTCCCTCCATTATTTTGTCCCAATCGACGATTCTGTGAGCCGGTGAAATAAAATCTCTTTCTAGTGCATTGTAAAATGGCTTCTCAGACCATTGTAAAATGGCTTTCTTCATTTTACGCAATTGTAAAATGGCTTCTCAGACCATTGTAAAATGGCTTGCTTCATTTTTAGCTCGCATGTTCGAAGAACAGAGAGCTATAGCGATACCCCCGGCGGCGTCAGCGTGAGTGTGAAAATGTTAAAGTTTTTGGTGCAAGTTATTTCCTTTCTAATGTTTTTATCTACCACACTATTTTTTACTGATTACAATATACAAATACATATATTGCTTTAAAATTATTTGGATCAGACTTCACTGCAATGCTTTATAAAAAATATTATTAGACTAGTCTTTTAAAAACGATAAATGTATAAACAGGCGAGCATTGGGTGGCTTTGACACCAACTCTCTGGTATTGTATTTTATGCCATCACCCCACACGTTTTGCCAATCTTAAACTCTTGAGCTGTTCTAAGATTTCCTGTTTCTATGGCTCAGGCAATCACTTTCAATTTAAATTCTGGGAATGCACTCTTCAATTCACATTTGTCAATCATGTTTATGATTGCCTTGATATTGCCTGGGTCAGATTGCAGGCCATCCTCAATAGTAGTGTGTCCAATGAAAGGCACTTCTGTAGCACGCAGCTGCAACTTTTCACTGTTGAATGTCAATGCTTTGTCTTTGCACCGCTTCAGTAGGGCTTCAAAGATTACTCTTGTGGGTCTTGTATATCTTGTATTCTCAGTGTTAATTCCAAAACCAACCATCAAAAAAATCATCAGCGACTGCCTCGCACTCACACAAACCTTCCACGACTTTGTGTATGTGGCGCTGAAAATGTTCTGTGCTGATGAGATACCAAATGGCATGCGCTTCCATTAGTACCATCAAAACGATGTGTGGAACGTAGTCAAATGTGATTACTCATCGTCGAGTGATATGTGTTAGAATCCCGACTTCATGTCTCGGACTGAGAAAATTTTTGTACCTTGCAGGTGCATAGAGATGTCTTCAATTGTAGGAATCAGGTAGTGCTTCCGTTTAGTTGCTTTATTCAAGTCACGGGGGTCCAAACATATGCGTAGCTCGCCATTATTCTTCGGCATGACCACCATGGAGCTGATCCATGGGGTAGGACGAGTGACCGGTGAAATAATATCCTGTTGCACCAGGCCATCAAGAGCTTCGTTGACCTTGCTATGCAGAGCGACTTGAATGTTGAATGGTGCGTGCTGCACTGACTCCAAAGATTTGTCTATCTTTATGTGGTACTCCCCTTGTAGCATGCCAATCTTATATGTGAACACAGTCTTGCATCGAGATGTCAGTTCTTCTATAGTTGCAGGTGACCCATGCTCACCCTTGGTTATAGTTGGAGCTGTGGCATGCACATAAGTGCTGCGCACATCAGGCTTGTTCACCGCATCATTATCCAGCACTAGAATAAGCTTCATACCAATGCAGGCTTTACGTCCCAAGATAGGGTGAAAGTGACAACCATCCACCAGCAGCAACCTCGGTCTACAGGTCAGCTTGTGCCACCACATGCTCACAATGAAGGTGCCCTTCACAGGCCACTTGTGCCGGCCATAGGCTTCTATGTGCATGTCAATCGGCTCCATACGCAGCGGCATCTTGTCACCAGTCATGGCCTTGTAGATATGCAGGGGCATTACATTCACTGAAGCCCCATCGTCGATCTGGAATCTCACATAGTTTCCAGACTCAAGTTTCAGTGTAGCCGACTGTTGATCAGTAGGTTCGAGAAACAGCACACTGTTGATGCTGAAGACCTCGTGTCTATGAGTAGCAACAGCACACATAGGCTTACTGTCCTGAGCCTTGCACTTCTTCTTTAAGTGGTTCATCTTCCCGCACTTTGTGCATTCTTTGCCCTTTGCGGGACACTTATCCTTGTGCATTTCATGCCTGCGGCCACAGAACATGCATTCAACTATGCCGCCACTCTGTGGTTTCATGGGTGCAGGTGAACTCTTCGCTTTCCCCAGATGCTCACTTGCCTTTGTACCGGAGTGCAGTGAATTGATCAATGAATTGACCACTTGCCTTTGTATCCGAGTGCAGCAAAATTCCAGGTTGCAATTCAACCAAATGCTTTCACTTGCATTGGAGTCAGTTAAGCTGATCTGCAAATTTCCAGTGTCTTTTGCAGAGTCAAATTCCCTTTTTCTAAAAGTCTTTCACATACTTTGGAGTTTGTAATACTGAACAGAATCCTATCCCTTATTATCTGGTCCTCAGTAATATTACCAAAGTCACTCAAGAGTGCCATTTCTTGCAGCACTGCAAGATATTGCTCAAAGGATTTCCCATGCCTCGAGCCTCTAATGTTAAAATTGTACCATTTAAACGGTATATTTGCCTTCAGCAGCACATAGTCACGGAACTGCTTGAGAGTTGACTCAAGTTTGTCCCTGTCTTCTAAGTTCTCCCACTGGAATGACTTGTATATTTTCCATGCAGCAGGTCAAATAGCACGTTTTAGCACTGCAACCTGAATCTTTTCTGGCTTGCTGTCTTTCTCTGGAGCAACTATATAATTAAACCAGGTATCTTCCCAGTCTCTCCATTGCTCAGCCGCATTTGCTCCCAGGATGTCAAATGGCTCAGGAGGGGGCAGAGTGCTTGTAGTTGTGGTCGCCATGGCCACAAAAGTTCACTCAGTCTCTGTCTTTGAGGCTCCGTTTAAACCGCTGCCACCATATAGCATGTAACATTTCCTTGGCCTGGTAATGTTCCCTCTACTGCCTCCGATCACCATGTGCGCGTATCGATCTCCAAGTGCACTAATAATGGTTGTGCTGAGTGTCAAGAGTACTGACACCGACCGGGGTGCGTCAAGCACCAGGCATTAGCTGACCAACATGGATGATCACTGCTCCGACGCGAGCCAAGGCCTCCCCGATGGCACATAGTGTTTGCACACAAACTGTCCATGCACTTCACCGCACAACCAGCCAGACTCTAAATGAACTAACAAGCCCAGGCAAAAATGTGGCAGTTGGAACTATCTATAGTATCCGAGAGTAGTACTCTCATATACTACAGTAGTCTGCAGAGAAATACGACAACAAAGGAATGCTATTTTTGCCTGAGACAAATAAATACTCTTTTACGAGTTTTGAAGAACTTTCATTTGTATTTTAGAATAACACTAGTTACAACGAAAGGGATATGTCTCGGCATGAGCATCAGACTCCATTGTACTTAACCATGTCACTAAATCCTGCCAATCAGCAGTGGATTGCAGAGGAACCAGTCCATCCTTATATATGTATATGTGTGTGTGTGCACATATATGTGTAAGGTAGGTCAGTCTATTATTACAGACAAGTTAACACAGGTCTCCATATGTCACAGATGGAGATAGCGATTGCCGTGGCCTCTTCTGGCATTGCAACCATGTTACCGAATGGCGGACGAACCGCCCATTCTTTGTTTAAGCTGCCACTGAATCTGGATCTGACGGAAAATCCCATTTGTCACATAAAAAAAGGAATGGGATAAACCAAACTTCGACAACATTGCAAGCTCATCGTGTGAGATGAGTGCACAATGTTCCACGAATCAGCATTTGAGGCACTCGACCATACACTTTAGGACTTACGAAACAACATCACACTGATTGGAGGTGTTGCTTTACTGTTGTCTGGTGATTTACGCCAAACCTTGCCCGTTATCGGATGAAAACAATGCCTGTCTGAAAGCATCGTACCTTTGGCGATTTGTCCAGACGCTCAACCTCTCTACAAACATGAGAGCCAAGACTTCAGCTGATCAATCTGCATCAGAGTTCTCATCGCTTCTTCTTAGAAATAGAGATGGACTCTTCAAAGCAGACCATGAAGATGGCCATATTATGATCCCCCATGATTGTGCCAATATTAAGGCATTAGCTGACCATAATGTTCATTCTATCAATGAACCGAGGAGCTCTGTCTATCCAAATTTGAGTCAGGATTACAAGAATCCACAATGGCTTTGTGAGAGCAATACTCGCTCCCAGCGACGACCCTGTCAACACCATAATTTCCCACAATTACTGCACTCTTGGCTGGCCGGTTTTATGTTGTATACGTCAATTGACAGCTCCGTAGACATGGATCAAGCCATTGTATATCCAATGGAATTTGTCAATGAGCTTGAGCCACCCGGTACGCCCCCTTCACAACCTGTTCCTCAAAGTCGGCTACCCGATCATGTTACTATGGATATCTTGATGCCCCACGTTTATGTAATGTTACAAGATTGGTGATTAAATGAATGTTACCTCATGTCATGGAAGCCACTATCATCATGGGAATTGCAAAAGGCCAATAAGCTCTCCTTCCCTGAATCCCCATTACTCCATCTGACCTGCCTTTCAAATTCAAACAAATCTAGTTTCCGACACGAGTGAGTTTCGCTATGTCAATCAACAAAAGCCAAGGCCAAACTCTGAAAGTGGTGGAGATTGGTTTAAGCGCTCCTGCTTTTCTCCTGGTAAACTTCCTGTCGCCACTTCAGATGGAGGTTCACCAGAAAATCTGTACATTCTTGCAGTTAACGGCAGAACAAAAATATTGTTTATCCGAATGCACTGTCATAAACAATAATGGGGTCACCTCGTGGTCTACGCATTCTCAGAATTTTCTCATAACACTGTGGATGCTGTATGGACAATTCAGTTGTGAAAATAAATGGAAACATGTATCATCTGTTTAAGACACGAACTTCTTTATTCCTGCGTCTGTATGAATGCTGAATGTTGTCGGTCACTGCCCTGAGGATGGGAGTGCCTGCTAAAAGTGCCCAGTGAAGTTGAGTGCAACAGGATGGATTGAATTTTCCTGGCCAACTGTCTGACTGTCATCTTCTGTGATTTTTCTTGCCACCACCATGGCTAGCTTTTCCCGTCACTGAGGATGGGAACTTTGGAGTAAAGTAAAGAGATGACAAGAATGAATAATGTAATAAGACTGTGTGGGAAGATGACAAGAGTTCAGGTAATTTCTGGTTATTTCCGGGTATTGAACCATCTCGTGTAAACGAGCAATTTCTAGCAACATCTAATAATTACGAGTAGTTTGTCGAGAGGAAGGCTTTTGTGAATGCTTTTGTTTTCTCTATATATAAACAGTGAAAAACAGAGTGAGAGGAGCAACAACTGGTGTAGCGCATGGGTTCACAACATTATTCCAATAAGGAGGTGCTCTTTGGAAATACTCACTCCCTCCCTTCTCTTCTTTTTCTTCCTTTCCTGTAAGTGCTGCTTCATCAGGATGAAGATTACCATACTACAACTGTGTGCAGGTGTGGAACATTGCCGATACAACCAAAATGCGCAAATATATACATGGCCAAGTAAAAACAAAGGCCAGATGTAATCCTATCTGGCTAGCCCCTGCAATGCGGTTTTGAAGGTGTCGAGGGAGAATGAAGTGGCAGGGTCCTTATCCAGGTGGTTCCAATCCCTGTATGTGCACGGGAAGAAGGATGAGACATATACCTGAGTACTGCAGACTGCAGCTCCGATCATGAAGTGGGATCCATGTCCTCTGGTGCGTGAGGATGCTTCAGTGAGGTATGCACTCCACCTGATGTCTACCAGGTCATAGCAATGTGGTACATCAAGGCAAAATGGCTTTGGAGTCATCTACTCTCCAAGGTGGGCCATTGTAGTTCTTCAAGCATGGCCGTGATACTGCTGGTATGAAATTAGTTACCAGTTGCGTACAGAAGATATCTATGCTGGACCATCTCGAGCTTGTTCATGTTACGCCGAGTGTGAGAATACCATGCTATCGCAGCATATTCCACGATTGGTCAGACGTAAGTTGTGAATGTGGTCTTAATTATGCAGTTGTATCAGCTGAAGTTTCGACTTAAGAAGGCATTGGTGTAGTTCACTTTTTTGACAGTTGCATCCACATGGGTTTTGAAATTCAGCTTTGAATCGATGCGCACACCAAGGTATTTGGCTGAGTTAACCTCTTCAAGGGTGTGGTCATGAAAGATATCATATTGGTAGATGGGTTTCCACTTGTTGGTGATGTGAATGACCTGGCATTTAGATGGGTGAAACTTCATCAACCACTTCCTCTCCCACTCCTGTAACATGTCAAGATCCATGTGGAGACGAGTGCAGTCCTGAGAAGATGCAATACGCCGGTAGAGGACGCAGTCGTTTGCAAAAAGACATGGTGTGGGGCTTGAGATTATATCTGGTAGATCATTGATAAAGATCAGGAAAAGAAGCGGGCCGAGCACACTGCCCTGAGGAACCCCGGATGTTACTTGGGCTTCAGAGCTAAGTTTGCCATTAATCAACACTTGCTGGGTGTGGTTATGGAGGAAGTTTATTTTATCCACTCCAGAGTGCAGCCACAAAGTCCATAGAACTCCGCCTTCAACAGAAGTCTTCAGTGGGACACCTTGTCGAAGGCTTCAGCAAAGTCTAGCAATATAAGGTCTATTTGTCCCTTCTCTTCTAGTCCTCTAGCAAGGTCATCTGTGGTGAGGATCAATTGCGTGTCACAAGATCTACATTTCCTAAAGCCATGTTGTGCATCTGTTAATATCTGATGGTCGATGAGATGATTTATGATGGCACAATGCACGATATGCTCACATAGCTTGCAAAGGACTGATGTAAGTGAGATAGGCCGATAAATTTGAGGCACATGATCGGCAGCCCTTCTTGAAGACAGGGATGATGGTTGCTTTTTTCCAAGAAGATTGTACACCGCTCTGATTCAGTGATGCTTTGGAGAAGTCAGGTGAATGCAGGTGAGACTTCTTCATCCGTTTCCTTCAACAGTTTTGCAGAGATACTGTCAGGCCCAGCTTCTTTGTGTGGTTTAAGGTTTTTAAAAAACTTGGTTACTCCTTCACAGCCAACAGTGATGTCCATCCATGGTTGGATGAAGGTTGGGGCCTAGATCTGGTGGTGATGAATCAGTGTCATCAGTAAATACTGAGGATAACTGCCTTTTCAAGATGCTAGCTTTATGCTTGGGGTCACAGTGAAGAATATTTCCCTCCTTCAATGGCGCAACTTCCATTTGATCACAGTGTTTAGATTTCACCAACGTTCGCAACTTCATCTTGCCATCTGGGTTACTACTGATGATATCAGACAGATATTTACTATAGGTCTGACAACAGATCTTCTGTATTTCCTTCTTGATGTTGTGGTAATGATGCCAGTCTCCATATCGGTTGTGGCACCTAGCCTTCTTGTAGGTGCGGATGTTCATATAGTACATGCGTTTAGTTGATGTTTCAAACCAACATTGACTGAATCGAGATGAGCTGGTTTTGGAGGGTACCTTGCCTTCAACAATTTTTTTACAGTGCAGCCGAGGCTTCAGTAGCCAGAACCTCCATTCGTGTGAAGGTAGAATGACGGTCAACGAATTGATCTGCCCATACTTTGGCATCAGACCGAATGTTCACTCGGTTGGCTTGTTTCCATAGATTACTTATGGAGCCTCTGCTTGAAGTGCGAGTAGTATTCAAATGGATAGAATTGAAGGTATCACTATTGCTGCCCCTGATGACCATGTCAAATAGGCTAGATTATGGATTTGGTAAACCACAATTAAGGGACTCCCAGGGGTATTCACGTCTCCTCAGGTTAAACCAGAGGATGTTGTCTATGCTTACACTATCTGCATGGTACCATGTGTCACATGATTCACATAGTATGTTTGCCTTCGCTCCTTTATAATTATTGCAGGCCCTATTACATGTGCCACGTGGAAATTTTGGAGGTCTTGGTCCAGGGTTGGTTTCCACGTTGCCGTCTGTTAGAAGGATGACTAAAAGCAGGAACAGGGAGTGCATGCAAGACAAATGGAGAAGTCACATGTTGTTCTTACTAAAGTCAGAATTAGCCTTTTTAGCCATCACCTCGGTTACACCCATCACTTATGCTGGTGGTGGACAAATAGTATGAAGATGGTCTGGTAAAAATAATCTTCAATCAGCTCGTAAACCAAGTGTTGATCATATTACTCATGTAATAATGCCGAGTTTTTGAAGGCTGAGCTGATGTCGACTTGTCCAAAGGCTGCATTGCTGGCCTGGATGGATTCACTGAATGTGTACGTATACCCTGTTGCTGCACCGCTATTCAGCGGTCCTCGGCCGCCGGGCCAGATCGGCAGCGGTGGGCAGCCGAAGGTGTGGTACGTCTCACATAGGTTCCTTCTTGTGCTGCCGTTGCCATAATTTAAGATTTTAAATCTGATCTTCACTCAACATGGAAACAAGTCTTATCGCAATAGACCTGCAATACTGATGGTAGTTTTTGCACATATTGATGTAAAATCATCAAAAATAAACAAGATATTTGCAGACAAAATGGAGTATACATCCACACGGCTCCACACATATATGCACTTCTGTACTGTGAATGAGATGGCTCAAGGGCTCAATTCTTGGAGGTGGAGGACAGTGGGGAAAGATTCACTCTGCTGATAAGAGCTAGTGGTCCCCAAACAGATAACTTTTATGGTATGACCATGCATTCTGGTCCTGTACACGAGGATTATGTGTTATTGTACGAGCACTTCTTTTTTTTTGATCTTTTGGTCACCTTGCTTGAACAAGCATAATTACTCCACATATGCCTGATGTTGGCTTAAAGGTTAGGGTGGTGGGCTTGGGATCCTAGGATCCTGAGTTCAAATCCTACTCAGCTGTTGAATTAATACCAGGTTGGGGTGACTCTGCCTGTCATCCTTCCGAGGTCGGCAAAATGAGTGCCAGCTTGCTGGTATCCTGTATTGGAGTGGTGACCCGTCCAGGATTGTGCCCAATAGCCAAGGAGACTGCTAAAGGCGCTGTCACACCTTGACGTTTTAACCAGCAAAGGCAACGTTTAAAAATGTATGTAAAACGTTGGCGTACGCTGAAATTTTGATGTTTTTTTTTAAGTTTTGGTCGTATTCATAACGTGTTGGTCGTATGCATAACATATTAGTAACGTGCACAGAACGTTTCGTTGTCTTATAGAATACTTATACCAACGAATGCTTAGCCTGTTGTCGGCGTTCACAACCTATGCCCAACGATAGTCTAACTTAGGCATAGCACGCTGCACGTATCGCCGACGAACTCGTGACGTAGCCTGTTAAAACCTGCCGCTCGCCGATTTAAATCATAACCGCCTGAGAATTGGAAGTGTCAACATCGCAGTCACACCTTGACGATTTAGCCAGCGTATGCCGACCTATGAAAAATGTGTCTAAAACGCTGGCAAACGTCGAATACGGTATGGGTAAGTTGTGTATACGTTAAGAGCACGCTGAAAAACGATGAAGTACGCTGTCATATTTCGTGGTACATCTCGTACGTCGTGAAATTTCAAGCATGCTGAAAATTTTACGACGTACTCGCCGTATGGCTCACACGTTCCGCTACTGGGAATAAGTTGTAGGCACGATATGTGATCGTTGACACATGTCGACACAAGTTCCTTGGAAGTTACTCATAAGTCGAAACACGTCGAGGTAATGTTTAGCATACCCGAAACTTATTTTCTCCGTCAAGGCACATTTTTTTTCTTCTCCTTGGCTCCCTGAAGGCACGTGACGAAATATCTGAAGTTTGTTGTTGAGGTTGTTTTTTTTTTTATTCTATTTTTTTTAGTCTATCACGAATATTAAAATATATTCGGACATTTGTTTTCAAGTTTCGACGTCGACGTGACAATATCCTGAAACAGAA
>CM068961.1:80428280-80440519 GCA_035128595.1 Eptatretus atami
CTCGAGTCTGTGGTTGATCAGTGCCCCAGGAGAGATACTCTTCAAGTCTTGGGGGATTTCAATGCATTGACTGGAACTGAAAGGGATGGTTATGAGACATGTGTTGGTCCGTCTGCGAACTGTGAAACGAGAATGGCACTAATCTCCTTGACTTTGCAAGAAGTCATGGACTTAGGGTGGCTGTTTCACGGATTCAGTGCCCGCAGGCTCGTCGCCTGATTTGGTATTCTAGTGCAGGTGGTTGGCAAAGGAGACTGACCATGTGCTTGTTGATGGTCACTGGAGGATGATCCAGAACTGCAGGGTCAACTGGAGTGCTCAGTTCCTCAATCCCGACTTCAGGCTTGTGGTCGCAACTCTGAAGTTGCAGCTTAAATCCGGGAGAATGGCTGGACGTTGGCACGCAAAATTTCAGATTTCTATGTCACCTTGAAGGCACCGGTCAGTCAGTAGTTAGCCGTTTGAGTATCCTGCATCGGAGTGGCAACCCTTACAAGCAGTTCCGACTTACATGCAGTTCTGAGTCCCAGAAAAGTGTTAATTTGTCCAATTCGGACATATTTGACATTTTGGCCATCTCCGGGAGGTGTATGTTTAATATGACAGTTCGGTGATTGCCAATTGTATGCCAAAGGGAGCCATTTCTTATCAACCATGTCATTGGAGTGCTGGACCCCAACCTAGGCTGGACGTTGGCAAGTTCACAGATGAGAGGGTATCTGAGGAGTGTGTGAACAGGCTGAGTGGGGATTTGAGGGGTCTTGCTGCTTTGGGGAATGCTGAAGAGTTGTGGAGTGCCTTTAAGTCCACTATCCTTGATGTTGCTGCTGGATGTCTTGGAACTCACTGTAGGTTGAAGAAGAATTTTCTCTCTCAAGGGACACTGGATACCAATGAGTGCCAGGCTTATTGGCAGAGGTGAGCTGTTCAGGGAGTTGAGGCATAAAACTGTCCATGTGCTGAGGGTGGACAAGGAGGCCTATGTGGGAGGAATCTGTGAGGGAGTGGAGCATCATCTGTGGTCAAGTGATTCTCATCCTGCTTACAGGGGAATTTGTGCAAACCATTCCTCCAAGCCCATCCCTCGGAGTATTGCAGTTAGAACGGAGGGTGGTGGACTTTTGACAGAGGAGTCCGAAGTGAAGGCCTGTACCAGGCTAATCCACCAGCTGATAAGTTGGATGTCAGAGGTGTTAGTATCCCTATTGCTCACCCTCCAATCATCTGTGATCCACCTTCGTTTTTGGAAACACAGTCTGCGGTGAACCGCTTGAAATGGTGTGAAGCTCTTGGGATCTGTGGCATCTATGCTGAACTTCTCAAGGCTGGTGGAAATGCTGTACTCGTGTCGTTGCATGCAGTTCTATGCTCTGCCTGGAACACAGGCATCATCCCAACTGACTGGAAGAGGGGCCTTGTTGTCCCTCTCTGCAAAGGGAAGGGTGATCGCCAGGAATGCAACAACTACCGAGGGGTGACACTGCTCTCAGTGCCTGGAAAGGTCTTTGCTTGGATAATTCTTGAAAGTGTTCGCCACCATCTGCTTGAGCACCATTGCCCAGAACAGTCTGGCTTTACACGAAAGAGGTCAACGATTGATTGTATCCTTGCCCTTCGGATTCTCACGAAATGCAGATGAGAGTTTCGGCAGGGGCTGCTTGCAGCCTATGTTGATCTCTGCAAAGTGCTTGATTCAGTGAATCGGGACGCCCTCTAGAGGATTCTTGGTATTCGTGGGATGCCAGCAAAACTGATTAATCTGATGTCTGAACTATATTCTGGTACTGAGAGTGCTGTGAAATGTGATGATACCATCTCCAACTTATTTCTAGTTGTTACTGGAGTTTGTCAGTGGTGTTTACTGCCTCACACACTTTTCAGCGCATGTATGAACTGGATTCTGGGGAGGATGTCAGAGAGATCAAGCTGCGGTGCATCGTTTGGGAATGTCAAGAACTCTGACCTTGATTTTGCAGATGATGCAGTCATCTTTGTGGGGACTCTGGATATCCTTTTGGAGGTGCTTGAGGTGCTGAATGAGGAGTCAGAGCCACTGGGATTAT
Organism: Eptatretus atami; assembly: GCA_035128595.1. NCBI lineage: Eukaryota > Metazoa > Chordata > Myxini > Myxiniformes > Myxinidae > Eptatretus > Eptatretus atami. The sequence continues at coordinate 80,430,344 of CM068961.1, forward strand.
GGGTTTCCTTGGTCAAAACTAAGATCCAGGGTTTCACTGACATCTTGGATGCTGCTATCTTGTCTGAACCTGTTTGTATTGAGGAAGTTGAGGTCACGGAGAGATTCACTTACCTTGGCAGCCATATTCATGTCTTTGCTGGCTGTGAGCCAGAGGTCAAGAGATGTCTGGGTCGAGCCTAGGGAGTCATGGATTCACTGGATCATGGGGTGTGGCGCTGCCGGTACCTGTGCAGGAGGACCAAAGTATGAGTCTTCAGGTCCTTGGTGCTTCCAGTCTTCCTCTATGGATGTGAGACTTGGACTCTGACCAAGGATTTGAGACGGAGACTTAATTCCTTTGGTACCAGTTCTCTTCGGAGAATCCTTGGTGAGCGCTGGTCGGACTTTGTGTCCAACGAGCGGTTGCTGAGAGAGAATCAAATGAGATTTGTTACCTGCATCGTCCGTGAGCCTCAGCTGTGGCTGCATGGACAGGTGGCTCGTTTTCCTGACGCTGATCCTCCTTACCAGATTCTCTCAGTGAGGGAGCCTCATGAGTGGAAGAGGCCAATTGACCGACCAATGTGGTTGCAGCAGGTTGATCGGCATCTCAAGATGGGGATAGGCCAGGCATCTGCCTGGGGGATGGCCAGACAGTGGTCCCTGGAGTATTGGCATAAAGTGGACGCAGCGACGCACTGCTCCGGTGCAAGCTCCCATACCTGACCTGACCCATTCTAAATTCAATGGAATAATAACAAAGAAAATGTCATGGGTCAGGGTCAGGTGTCTAATCAAGAGGGGTTGCATCAAAGCGGGATGTCTTGGTGCCCGGTCATCACTGCCAGCAGTTCTAAAGTGGCAGTTCTAATTATGTCTTATTAATTATGTAACACACTAGTACACAAACACCACACAAAACAAGTCCTGGCGAGGGTCTTCAATCTCTGATTGCACTTTTTGTTGTCTAAATTGAATTATATACTTGAAGACTGTAGAACACAAATCGCCTTCATCATAGATGACTGCTTCAGCGGCACTAAACTTCCGGATTTTTAAAAACGATCTTCGAGGAGGGCCATGCCTTTCGTAGATTTCCCCTTTGTGGAATTCCTCTATCAAGATTAATTTATCGAGGCAATGATTGTGGATTTATTCGCCTAATTAATTAACATGGGCCGTTAACACAATGACCCCCTCAAACCCTTCAACATCTCTATCAACCAGTCTTTATCATCACCATCATCACCTCACATTATTGGAAAATCATCTTTATTTTATGTTCTTAACACAGGAGAATAAACGTGGTGTTGGCTTAACATGTTCGAGCCCCTGTTGCCCTGTTAAATAATACCAGTTGGGTTGACTCAGCCTTTCATCCTTCGAAGGCCGGCAAAATGAGTACCAGCTTACTGGAAACGGGGCACAGCATCAGTGGTACAGTTGTGCTCCCAGGAATGATGCCTCAGGCAGCATATTAAATAATAATAATAATAATAATAATATTAATAGACAACTGCCAACTTTATAACTGCTGGCAGTGATGAGCGGTACCAGACCTTCAATCCAACATGGGGCCAAAACCATGTGATGTCTGATGTCATAATTTTTCCATGCCTGCATACACGATGTTAGATGATAATTGCAAATTTTTGCTTCGATAGGTGATGTGATTCCAGAGAAAACATTATTTAATATTTTCTTGAATCAAACATGGCTACCAAACCATGTGACCTATCAATTAACAATTAAAAAACTTGTATTCCACTGCTCATGTGCAATAGGTCTGTGAAGTTTCCCTTGATCAGATCAGCCGTTCTGGAGAAGAAGATGTTTGAAGGTTTTAGGGTAAATCCAAGATGGCGGCCAAACCATGTAACTTGTGACGTCATAATTTTTACCATGTATGCAGACATGATGGAGGATGACATTTAAAATTTTGGCTTCGATAGGTTAAGCAGTTCCAGAGAAAACATTATTTAATATTTTTCTAAAAATCCAACATGGCTGCCAAACCATGTGACCTATCAATTAGAAATTAACAAACTTGTATTCACGACTCATGTGCAATAGGTGTGTGAAGTTTCCCCTTGATCAGGTCAGCTGTTCTGGAGAAGAAGATGTTTGAAGTTTTTAGGGTATATTCAAGATGGCCGCCAAACCATGTGACGATCAAGAAGAAATTAACAAACTTGAGAAAGGACCTCATGCTGAATATATGTGTAAAGTTTCGTCTCAATCTGTCTTTCCGTTCTGGAGAAGAAGATTTTTAAAATTTATTCATTTTCAATCCAAGATGGCTGCCGAACATGTGACCTATGACATCAAAAATTTAAATTCTGCTTTCTATCGTCGACCTTAACAAGTGTGTGAAGTTTCGTGTAAATCGGATAAGGTCGATTTTTCTATCCAAGATGGCCGCCAAACCATGTGAATTCTGAGGTAAAATATTTTTGCCATCTATGCAGACTTGATGTGAGAAGGCAGTTGCAAATTTTCGCTTCGATGGCTTAGGGAATTCCAGAGAAAACATTATTTAATATTTTTCTTAAAACCAACATGGCGGCCAAACCATGTGACCTATCAATTCGAAATAACAAAAACTTACATCGCAATACATGTCTCGAATATAGTTGTGAAATCACGCCTTCATTGGACCAGCGCTTCTGGAGAAGAAGATGTTTGAAGGTTTTAGGGTTTTTTCAAGATGGCCGCCAAACCATGTGACCAATCAAGAAGAAATTAACAAACTTGAAAGAGGACCTCTTGGGGAATGTAGCTGTAAATTTTTGCCTCAATCCGTTCAGCCCTTCTGGAGAAGAAGATTTTTTTAAAAAAAACACTAAAAAAAAATGGCGGCCGAATTACGTCATCGATGACGTCAAAAAAAAACATTTTTGACGATGAATTTTGGCGTAGATGATGCTCAGAATTTTCAGATTTTTCCTATACGGCGTTCTACTTGACGAATTTTCACCGGTATATCGCTTCACCTATGACGTCACGAAAAATCACACGTATTCCCCTAGGGAGCTTAATAAAATGTATCAAACGAAAATTTTTTCCATTGCACGGTTTCCGAGATACAGATGTCCAAAGTTTATCGCTTTTTTCAAGATGGCGACCGCACCACGTGATCAATGACGTCATAATTATAACCTGATGTGCTATCAAAAAAGATACATACTATGGTGCAAATTTTGTGTCGATCGGACTAGTCTCCCAGAGAAAATGATTTTTAAAGCGAAAAAGGGTGCAAAATGCCGGCGGAAAGAATAATAATAATATGCGTAATAATAAACAGAAGAAAAACAATAGGGTACCCTGTACTCACAGGGTACCCTAATAACTGTATTTTATGTTTAATAACTTTTATTTTAAAGTTGAAGTCCCTAACCCTATTTCACACGCACGCACACACGCACACACGCACGGACACACACACGGACACACACACGGACACACACAGAGTCCTGGGCAGGAGCATTCAAAACCAACAGCTCGTACATGCAGCGACCTTTGCACCTCACCGGTCGGCTCTGAATCTGATTCGTACATTCACAGTCTCCTCAACAGGGGTGAAATATGGGGAACAGGGGCAGGGTTGGGAGAGAGAGCGAGAGAGTGAGAGAGGAGAGAGAGAGAGAAGAGAGAGAGAGAGAGAGAGAGAGAGAGAGAGAGAGAGAGAGAGAGAGAGAGAGAGAGAGAGAGAGAGAGAGAGAGAGAGAGAGAGAGACAGAGAGACAGAGAGAGAAGACAGAGAGACAGAGAGAGCAGAGAGACAGAGAGAGCAGAGAGACAGAGAGACAGAGAGACAGAGTGTCATAACCTCAAAAAGCTCTTAAAGGCCCTGTCACACCTTGACGATTTAGCCAGCGTTTGCCGATTTATGAAAAATTTGTCTAACGCTGGTACACGTCGAATACGTTATGGGTACGTTTTGTATACGTTAAGAGCACACTGAAAAACACTGCCATACGTCGTAGTATGCTGGCTTTAAACGTTGTACTTTTGGTTTTCCTCAAATTTTTTCATGCTTGAAATTTTACGACGTATGCCGGCGTATGACTACACGTTCCGCTACGCTGGCCATAAGTTGTAGGCACGTTACGCGACTGTTGACACACGTCGAAACACGTTACTTGTAAGTTACTCATAAGTCGAAACACGTCGAGGTAATGTTTAGCGTACCGGAAACTTATTTCTAACCTCTGAGTAATGTTTTGTAAGCAGCCACACGAACGTTGTTCACACTTTGCAACACGTTACTTGAAAGTACTACTACTACTATTACTACTACTACTACCAACATCGACATCACTAAATTCTCTCGAACTACTATACTACTAACTACTACTACTACTACTACTACTATTACTACTACTACTAACATCGACATCACTAATTCTCTCGAACTACTACTAACTACTACTACTACTAACATCGACATCACTAAATTCGCTCGAACTACTACTACTACTACTACTACCAACATCGACATCACTAAATTCTCTCGAACTACTACTACTACTACTAATAACATCGACATCACTAAATTATCTCGAACTACTACTACTACTACTACTACTGCTACTGCTACTGCTACTGCTACGGACATTGACATCTACTCAACATGGAGTCTGGAACACTGACGGGTTCCTCTTGTGAAGCCCATTTATATATACCAATTCCCCTAAACGCTGCCAATACGCCATTATACGGTAGCTGTAAGTTAGAAACACGTTCAGTAAGTTCTGTGGTCGTCCGGAAGACGTCAATCAAATTCGTCTACATACGCCAATGTGCGTTTTAGATACGTTACACATAGGTTCAAAGCATGCTACACATAGGTTCAAAGCACGCTACTAATAGGTTCAAAGCACGTTACTCGTAGGTTAAAATTAAGTTTCGGGTATGCTAACATTACCTCGACGTGTTTCGACTTATGAGTAACTTACAAGTAACGTGTGGCCGACGTGTGTAAACGATGCGGAGCGTGCCGAGAACTTATGCCAGCGTATGCGGAACTTGTGAGCCATACGTCGAGTACGTCGTAAAATTTCAGCATGCTTGAAATTTCACACGTACTAGACGTACCACGGAATATGCCAGCGTACTTCATTGTTTTTCAGCGTGCTCCTAACGTATACACAACTTACCCATACGTATTCGACGTGTGCTAGCGTTTTAGACACATTTTTCATAGGTCGGCATACGCTGGCTAAATCGTCAAGGTGTGACTGCGATGTTGACACTTCCATTTTTAGGCGGTTATGATTTTAATCGGCGTGCGGAGGTTTTAACAGAGAACGCCACGAGTTCGTCGGCGATACGTGCAGCGCGCTATGCCTAAGTTAAACTATCGTTGGGCATAGGTTGTGAACGCTGACACAAGGCTAAGCATTCGTTGGTATGTTATCTTTAACACAACGAAACGTTCTGTGCCCGTTACTAATACGTTATGCATACGACCAACACGTTATGAATATGACCAAAACTTAAAAAAAAAACCTCAAACTTCAGTGTACGCCAACGTTTTCGTGCATTTTTATACGTTGCCATTCCTGGCTAAAATGTCAAGGTGTGACAGGGCCCTAAACGAAGCCAAATTACAAAATTTATGCTCCAGAATTGAACTTAAGGCCCAGTCACACCTTGACGTTTTAGCCAGCGATGGCAACGTATTAAAATGTATGTAAAACGCTGGCTTACGTTGAACTTTGATGTTTTTTTTAAAGATTCGGACGTATTCATAACGACTTGGTCTTATGTATAACGTATTAGTAACGGACACAGAACGTTTCGTTGTGTTATAGCTAACTTATACCAACGAATGCTGAACCTGTTGTCGGCCTACACAACCTATGCCCAACGATAGTCTAACTTATGCATAGCGCGCTGCACGTATCGCCGACGATGACGTGACGTAGCCTATTAAAAGGCTGACGCACAACGATTCAAATCATAACCGCCGCAGAAATGGAAGTGTCAACATCGCAGTCACACCTTGGCGATCTTGCCAGCGTATGCCGACCTAAGAAAAATGTGTCTAAAACGCTGGCGCACGTCGAATACGGTATGGGTAAGTTTGGTATACGTGAATAGAACGCTAAAGTACGCTATCATACGTCGTAGTAAGTGGAGTACGTCAAGTAATTTTAAACATGTTCAAAATTTTAGACGTACTTGGCGTATGAACCACGTTCCGCATGCGATGGGAATAAGTTGTACACACGATATGCGGACGCTTACACACGTCGACAAAGGCTACTTGTAAGCTACTCATAAGTCGAAACACGTCGCGGTAATGTCTTTTTTACGCGAAACTTATTTCTAACTTATGTTTGACGTGCTTTGAACCAATTCTTTACGTAGTCCCAACGCACATTGACGTATGTAGACGTATTCCATTGACGTCTTCCGGTCGACAAAAAAACTAAATGAACGTGTTTCTAACTTACAACTGCCATATAATGACGTGTTCCCAGCGTTTTGGGGAATTGGTATATAAAAATGGTCTTCACAAGGGGGAACCCATCAGTGTTTTCGACTCCTTTTTGAGTCGATGTCCATGTAGCAGTAACAGTATCAGTATCAGTATCAGTATTAGTAGTAGTTTGTTCAGGTTGGCAGGAGTAGGTGAGTGTGATGGGAGGGTGTGGGTGATGATGGATCCTCCTTGCTGCCGCGTGTCCACGGGTAGGAGCATCTTTGCACCATTGTTCGAAGTTCTTCGCAGTAATTTTTTGGGGGTTTTTCAACAATGAGCTATGGCTTGTTTTTACGTTTTAGGTGTATTCATAACGAGTTGGACAAATGCCAAGGTACTAATAATGTACATAGAGCCTTCGATACCTTATAGATACGGTATACCAACGAATAATTATCGTGTAGCCGGCGTCACAACCTATGCCCAACGATAGCCTAACTTATCCATATCGTGCGGCAGTTTATCTTTGCCGGTGACGTGGGTTTGCTATTCATAGGCTGCCACTCAAAGATTTAAATGGCTGCAACTCCACTATTGAAAGTAGAACGCTTGCGCTCAACAATTGGATTTTTTACACTCAACGACTTTTAAACGGTGCCACTCAACTATTTTAATTGTTTACAATGAACGATTTATTGCTGTCACTCGCCTTTGTTTTTGACGCTGGCCCTCGGAAATTTGAAGCTTTCGATTGAACGTGCTAAATCGCTCAAACTCCACTATTGAAATAGACGCTTGCGCCAAACAATCGCAATTGTTTACACTTAACGTGTTCTTATCGGTGCAAATCAACTGGTGTCTTATCGGTGCAAATTTATCGGTGCAAATCAAATCCCGATCCATGGTGTCACCCAGTACCTTCTCCTCCGTTCACGTCTTCTTCTCTCGTTCTATTGGCACGCAACTGGTGCAGTGCCAAATCGATGAGGGTATGCTGATGTTGGAGGACAGGTAGATATTGTAGTGTCATCGTTGCCGGATACTCCATCTCTCGTAATGTCATGGACATGTACTCGCATGACGGGTTCCTCCTGTGAAACCCCTTTTATTTACCAATTCCCCTAATCGCTGCCATTACATCATTATCTGGTATCTGTAGGTTGGGAACTCGTTCGTTAAGTTCTGTAGTCGTCCGGTAAACGTCAAATACGTCTACATACGCCAGTATGCGGCGGAGGTGCGTTACACACAGGTGCAAAGCACGTCACTCATAGGTTAGATAAAAGCCTCTTTTGCCCTAAACAATAACTCGGCATGATTCGACGTATAAGTAACTTTCAAGCAAGGAGTGTCGAAGTGTGTCAACGATCGCGTAGCGTGTTAGCAACATGTCACTGATAGGTTATAAATAAGTTTCAGGCACGCTAAGCATTATACCGATGTCTTTCAGCCTATGAGTAACTTAAAAGTAACGTGTGTCGACGTGTGTCAATGATCGCGTAACGTGCCTACAACACGTTACTCATAGGCTAGGAATAAGTTTCGGGTACGCTAAACATTACCTCGGCATGTCTCAACTTATGATTAACTTACAAGTAACATGTGTTGACGTCTGTCAACGATCGCATAACGTGCCTACAACTTATGGCCAGCGTAGTGGAACGTGTGAGTCATACGCCGGCATATGTCATGAAATTTCAAGCATGCAAAAATTTGAGGACAACCGAAAAGTACAACGTTTAAAGCCAGCGTGCAACGACGTATGGCAGAGTTTCCAGCGTGCTCTCAATGTTATCAAAACTTACCCATAACGTATTCAACGTGTGCCAGCGTTTTAGACAATTTTTTCAAAAATCGGCATACGTTGGCTAAAACGTCAAGGTGTGACTGGGCCTTTAGCAGCAGTTCCGACTGCTAAAAAAATGTTCATTTCTCCAATTTGGACATAGTTTGGACATAGCCTTTGCTTGCCAAGCTAGCCGTCCTTGTCCAACATTTAATTGGAGTGGTTGCTTGAATGCTTAAGCCGCTTGCTGAACGCCCTACAGTTGATGGCAGTACAGTTCATGTCCCAATCGGGATGTACAGTCAGCAGTTGCTGCAAGATATAGGTACAGAGATGGGTATATTTGGATCTGTAATTTAGGGACTCTCCGCAGGTGCTGTGTATGCATGCATGCTTGGTTACGGGTAGCATCGTGGAAAAGTTTCATCCCGTATCTTGGAGTTTTTAACTTTTAACCTCAGAAGCATATGAGCGATCACGTTTTCCTTTATCCTTGTGACTGTTCCTAAAGCAATTGGTTATTTTATTTGACTCGGTGTGCTTTACAAAGGTTAAATTGTTTCTGTTTGTGAGTTTCAAAGCAAAATACATTTGATAACACCCGATTTCCAAGCCATTCGCAATATTAACGTGTTTTCTCAATTACAGAGTCAAATACAATTGTGTATGTGTGTGTGTATATGTGTTTGTGTCTCTGTGTGTGTTGTTCATAAAGCAGGGCATATTCTCTGCTAACTGCTCTACCCCCACTACCCCTACCCATCTCAATATTTGTCCAATCCTCGCTCCAACCCTTCCAAATACAGTGCAGCACCTTCCCACATCTCTCTTTCTCTCGCTCTCTCTCTCTCTCTGATTCTGTCTCTGAACGTATGTGGACAGTGGTTATTCCTGAATGGTGGTTATCCCCGCACATATCCGGTTGGTGGTTATCTCTGCACATATCCAAATGGTAGTTAACTCTGCATGTATCCGGACAGTGGTTACGTCTGGACAGTGGTTATTTCTGAACTGTGGTTATCTCCGGACGTGTTCAGACAGTGGTGATGTCCGGAAGGACCCTCCCCTCACACTGTCTTCCCTTGCCCTCCCTCCCCTCCTCTCACACTTCTTTCCCCTCCCTTCATGCTGCCTTACCATCCGCCACCCCTCCTCACTCCCCCCCTGGTTCTCTCCTCCGCCGCACAGCCTCTCGGTCTCCCGCATCTCCCCCTCTCTTTTTCTCACCCCCCTTAGTATACCATTGTCCGAATGATGTTGTTCATCGTATGTGTCCGGACAGTGGATATGTCCGGGAGCCTCCCCTCAACTCTGCCTTCCCTTGCCCTCCCTCATGCTCCCTTCCCTTTCCACACCCTACTGGCGCCCCCTCCTTCCCGCTCCACCTCCTCCTGTCCATCTTCTCACCACCCTCCATCTCTCTCCTTTATTACCCTACCCAAAAATATCCCGTCAGCTAAGCGACGGTTGTTGTGTTGCTCATAATATAGGCATATATATATATATATATATATATATATATATATATATTATATAATATATATATATATATATATATACAGGGTGAGTCAAAAGTAGCGCCCGATTTCTGTTTTTTCGGCTGTCAGATTCTTTCTGGAAGTCATGTTGATAATAATTGTCTTGCAGATTATTAATTTTCGTAATTTATTTATTTTTGATTTTGTTTTGCAGGTTATGCTGCGCAGTTTGGAAAGTTACTGAATTTGCACCTAATTGAACCATTAATACCTTTCAATGAATCAATGCATTGCGGCCATGAAACATTACTACAAATGTAATGAACCAACCGATGGCGGCACGCCATTGTGCAGAGGAATCGATTATTAAGCCACCTTCAGGGAAGAAACATACGATTGATTGTCGAGAAATTTGAAGCAACAGGGTCGGTAGCCACTGCAAAAAGTCCGGTCGTCCAAAAACGGCAAAGAATGTAGCTAAGGCTGAAGAAGCCATCAGAA
>CM068961.1:80444535-80460093 GCA_035128595.1 Eptatretus atami
TTTCCAACATGGCTGCCACACCACGTGACCTATGACATCATAATTACCATTATAACATTCTGCATGAGTACTCACACCAATTGTGAAAATTTTGTCTCAATCCGACAAGTGGTGGTTACAGAGAAAAACACAAAAGTTCTGTGCGGACAAACAACAAACAAACAAACGGACCCAAATGCAATACCCTCTCCTTCGGCGAGGGTAATAAAGTCATGCAAGGAAAAAAAACAAAAGGCAGCTGTCTAAGAAGCATGAAGGATAAGCATTATACACAGCCAATAACTGCAGGCAAGTGTAAACGGGTAGATCACGAAGTTTGTGGGAGTTGGAAAGCAAGTCAGCATGAAAAATTGTGAAAAAAGTGTTGGTTCAGAAGAAAGAAGGGTGAGAGGACATGATGCAGTGAAATATGCAGCATATGTTAAATATGAGTTCCCTTACAAGGAATTTCAGTCCAGGAAGAGACCATGCACAATGGTTCCTTGTATGTGCTCTATTCTTTTTTAAACTAGTGCGTGCCCGTACGTGCAAAAAAAAACAAAACAACAAAAACTTTCAAACCGCGTGCCAGAACAACAACCACACAGGCCGTTCCTTCGCTCTCGCGTGTCCGTACGTGCGTGGATGTACATGCAAAAAAAAAAAAGTTTCAACCGCGTACCAGAAACAACAACCACACAGGCCGTTCCTGCGCTCTCGCGTGGCCGTACGTGCAAAAAAACAACAACAACTTTCAAACAACCACACAGGCCGTTCCTTCGCTCTCGTAAACGGTGACTGGATTGGGGCATGTGTTTATCTATAAAATGCGCATAAGAAATCGAGAAATTATTAGAATACAGTAAGTCATCACTATCTGGAAGTCCGTACGTTGTAACCCGTAATGGGGACGTGGCTGAGGATCTCTTCCCCATCGGCCACGCCTACGCAGCAACGTGTCCTGTCATTGGTTTGGTAAATAAAATGGCCATAATTTGGGAACCACTTGTCTGATTAATATCAAACTTGAAAAGGCACATACTCAGGTCCCCAGCAATACACCTGGCAAGTTTCAATTAGATCGGACCAGTGGTTGTCGAGAAAAACGGTCACAGACAGACAGACACACAGAGATTGCTGGAATTATAGAGTAATGTTGGGCATCAAGCAAGAAAGCAAGTACCATTTTTTTAAGTCTTTGGTATGATTCAGCCCGGTTTAGGTTTTAAACCGTTTAGAACCACCAACCTCCCAGACTCAGAGCCAACACTCTAACCATTATACCTCCAAAGCTGGTTGAATAGGTTGCTTGTATTGCATCCTTCCATAAGTGATCTTTTCTTGAGCCTCTATGAGCTTATTTGTGCTGCACATTCTTGGTGCATCACAACATTGGACAAAGACAATTTACATGAATTACAATGATATACATGAGATGATGGGACACGTCAACACAGTGTCTGGGAATTGAAATTGGGATCCGAGCAGCAAGAGCTGTGCTCAGGTGAGAACACTAAACAGGCCAACCAAGAATGTTTGAATGAAAGAAAAATAAAAAAGAAATCGCTCATTATTGACCGTCATGATTCAGAATAAACCAACAAACAAACAATTGCTTTGACCACATCCAGCGGACAGTCTGATGGTTCCTGCGGGTAAAGCTCCTTACATTCTCTGCCCATAATCAGACTTTACACAAGTGTCAATTACCTATAGAATTGTTGGGTATGCGACTACAGCCTTATCTGCAGGACAGCAGCTAAAAATTGTACTTTACTGCTTTTCCCAGATGCCAGCGAGAACTTAAGTGCTCGAGAGTTATGTTGTGGGAATTCATTGTGTCTAAGCAGGCACCGAAGATTTGGGCGCAATGGAATGGAGCTGCTAAGGGCCCAAATTCTTGCATTATTTAATTCAGAACCTCCTTTGATTTGTCTCGTAAGCATATTTTTTTTCCCAGCGGCACATAAAAATAAATGCGAAGCTTGGGACTCCCATCAGGTAAATGGGCTCATACAAGTCACCGCGTGACGAGCACAATTTCCCTAATTCAGACAAATGGGCAGCTGATGCATTATGCATGGTCCCACAGCGCATGTGACCCTGTCCATCACTCCCTTGCCTTTTTAATGCATGGTGCAGCAGTTAATTTGTCTTAGGTACCACAATGCACATCAACACAACGAATTTTACACAAAATGTTTTATATATAATCAGTGTGCAAAATGGCAATCCTCAAGGATTCCAAAATAGACGTAATATAACTAGGATGTTACCAACGGACGATAGTGGGGGAAAAAAATTCTTCCAATGCAATCTATTTGTTTTACAAAGTATTCTTGGCATTGGTCAATATTGTGGCCACTTAGATATTACGTAGGCAAACATAGCAGAAAAACCTCACAACTTACAACCAACACTTCCCTTCCCCTTTCCACCTCTCATCTCAACCTTTACTGTAAATTTCCCTTTTCTCCTCATTTTCTCAAACTCCTTCAACTTTGTCTTTCTTTTCTCAAATTTGACTCTGATACATAACATGTAGATGTCATCACTCCATTGCATGACACATTCCCTATGTGTCCATTCTAAACATGTCTAAAGTTGATGTTAATATACGAGTTCCCTTACAAGCAATTTCAACACTTTTGGAAGTCAATAAGCCCACAAAATGATTGTCAACCCATGTTTGTTTGACTATGTTCTAACGTTTTAAAATGCTGAAACATCTCCATATCAACCTTAAAAAAAATTATCTACATATTATATAAGCACAGTCAAGCAAGTAAACAGCAAGTACCATTTTTGAAGTCGTTGGTATGACTTGGCCAGGGCTTGAATGCTCAAACCACTGATCTCCCAGACCCGGAGTGGACACTACAACCATTACACCACAATGTTCACAAGGTTGAAGTTGTTATTGGTTCACGAGTCAGTAAGCTGGTTGTGACCACTATATTCAATAAGTGACCACTATATTCGTTATTGTTGTGTGGTTCTGTCTGTTCTGTCTGTCTGTCTGTCCGCGAGCATAGCTCCGTGGGTTTTGATCCGATCCTGATAAAATTTTGGTGGGAGGTTTATATCATGATCTAGTTGTGTTTTCCTGAGAATGGGCGTGGTGGCCCATTATGGGCGGAGCCACGCCCAAAAAACATGTGTTTTAGGGGGTAGCCGATTTCAATTTACATCTTCTCCAAGGGGGTTTGTCGAATCTGGCAGGGGTTTGGTATTTGGTTAGCCAATGGCACCTGCATAGCCCCACGGAGCTCGATTTTTCATTTTCGTCCCAAGGTCAAGGTCACAAGGTCACGAACTTAGAAAATTGCGAATTTTGACATAAAATTCATACGACCGCCCAAACTTTGAGAGCTAGGATGACAATATTTTTTATGCATAATCTTGAGGTCATTCCCCACCTAAAGTCTTGAAACCATTTTTCTCTATCTCAACACCTTGCCCTGGCGCCCCTTCAAGTCTGTTTTTACGCTGATTTCATCAAAGTATGGATAATCCGAGGAGTGCGAAATGCCATATAGCCTATATGACGTTATATTGTTCCTGGAATGTTCCAGCGAAAGTTTTGCACCAAAGGTCATAATCCTTGACCTTTGACCTTTAAAGTTCACAAAGGTCAAATTTTCAAAGTTGTGGGAATCGAACCGGGTTTTCGACCCTTCCGACAAACTAACTCCAATAAGCTATAGCATGTATCCTGTTTCCTTATTTTAATGTCCACAACATTGTTTTGGACTTTAAAGGTTATGCAAAGGTCAAATTTTGAAAGTTGTTGAACGAGACCAGGTTCGACATTTTGCAGCTAATAACCTGTCACTCTTACCACATCATGTTGATCATTTTTATAACTTGGTCAAAAATTATCACATTGTCTCATCTTTGACTTCTGAAACAATCTACCATCATCAAATACCGCTCGTGAACCATTGCAGTCTCCAGACTTGTTCCATGTATTATTAAGCCTTCTCCTATAGGATAGGGGAAGGCTTATTGCTGTTTTAGGGTTTGCTTCGACATTTAACACCCATAATTTTTAATGGTACCACAGAGTTTCTTAAACCCCTAGAAATAGTAAACCACCAATTCGAAAAAAAATAATTCTTCCTGCACTCCAAACACTAAATTTCCGAGCTGTATCTCAGAGCTTGCTGGGACTTTCGAAATGAAAATTTCCATCAATAATGTGAATAGAAAGTAATAGGGTTGACATTTTTTTTGACCTTGACATAATTTTTAAGGTCATGACCCAATTATAGACATTTAAACATTTTTCGCCAAAGCTCACCTCAGCTTTGGCTGATCAGAACAAAGTTTTCCGCTATAGGTAGCCTAGAGTACGTCGCATTTACACTTAATTTACATTATACCCCTCTGAGTTAAAGGTCAAGGTTAAATGGCGGTCTGAAAAAAAAAAAGGTGTTTTTTGTCATCGCTCAATATTGCCAATGCGGAATCTCAAACACTGCTTGGCTTTCCAATATGTTCTTGCGTCATAATAGTGGACCTGCACTGAAGTTGTGCACCTGATATTGGATTCATGTCCTTGATCTACTTTTATTCGGATTGTGACCTTATGAACAAAAAACACCTTTTTGATCATAACTTTAATACTTTTCCTCCAATTTCTATGATGTTGACTTTTATGGTTAGATTGTAGATGGGGACATATTTTCTTAATTTACACTCCATCCATAAATGTTGAAGTGCCAAATGTCATAGGTGTCCGAAAAAAAATATTGTGACCTTATGAACAAAAAACACCTTTTTGATCATAACTTTAATACTTTTCCTCCAATTTCTATGATGTTGACTTTTATGGTTAGATTGTAGATGGGGACATATTTTCTTAATTTACACTCCATCCATAAATGTTGAAGGCAAGGTCATATGGTGGTCCGAAAAAAATATATGGCCATCATTGGATTGCGGAACAAGGTAAGTTGCAAGCGATCCCAAGGGTTTAGCCTCAGCCGGAGGCTGGTGACTTACCCTTGGTGATCATTAGATATCTAGTTTATTTTGAGAAAAATGGATTGCCTTATTTGGCATTCCCATCTGAAGAAATAGGTCATGATATATCCCAATTTAAAATCGCATGTTCGCCAATGCAAACCCGACATTAGCCTTCGTGAACACGAGTATTACATTGTATCTTAAAATTCCCATTACTGTATCAATTTGTCCATTGTCCCCTCATGCCCCTGTAAATCAAGTGGGATTACATTGATGCTTCCTAATGTCCTTGTCCTGCACGTGATATGTGCACAAACTGCTCCACATTAAACTCCTGAAAAAGAAGAAGAAAACTTGATGTATTAGACTGTGGGCATAAATGCATTTTCTCAATGGAATTCAATCTCACTTTAAACCCACTGACACTACTTGCTGTTGCAAAGTCTTAGCCACCCATGGCATGTTTTCTCTACTTGAGCTGACTGGGTTATGCAGTGCTTTCTTTCAGTTAAAGGCAAGGTTGAATGGCTTGTCATGACTTTGCTGCTTCTTGATTGGAGGAGGGGCATGGATGGGGATATTGTGTGGGGAATACTAAACACACCTTGTCAGCTCATTTATAGCACATTCCCACAGCAAAGGCTACCAACTTTAATGAGTAAAGGTTTGCTCACTGTCGAGTCAGAGCATGTCAATTGCAGACGTTACACCTTGATTTTGATGGTGAGGCTAAGCTTCTCGAGCAAGGAAACATGGTAGGGCAGCATATTTCATCCCTACAAGACAGAGCCGGTGCAAGTTGCAGGTGTACCGATACTTGAGACAATAGATATTATTAAATCACTTAAATGAGAGGACTAATATTGAAGACTGCTCTGGTGTAATGCCATTGATTAAACTTTCTTTGCAGAAACGGATTTATTATTCAAACACATGTTCAGTGCTTTTGTGATAAAACTACAGAGAGGAAATTAAAGCAAGCATGACATCGGAAAGGTCTTGTAGATGTGCAATTTGTTTGATGATAGCCACAAAGGTTACAAGATTTTTGCAAACACAAATGCAAAGTGAAATGGCACAAGAATGGATTTGTTGAGCATTTAATTAAAAAAGACTTCTTGCAATATTTCCACAGGTGGGGCCGAAGATGTACACATACAGTACATGGAAAACTGGAAGTATGATTGAGACCTTGTCTTTTTGTCCCATAAATGACCTTTCCTTCTCCTCTCACTTCCTCTCCTTCCAACCTTTTCCTTTTTATCTTTGCCTCCCAACTCCCACACTGCCCCCTCCATATTTTGGCATAATTATTGAAATTCAGGATGATTACTCTATACTTGAGCAACTTAGTGGTGGAGTGAGTAAAGTCTTGTTGCATTGCACTCACTGGTGTGGGTTTTGATCCCACGGGTGCTTCGCACAAAATCTTGTGCGATCGGGTGATGACCTATCCAGGATCAAGTCTAGACGATCCTTAGAAACGTTCATGACTTGTCATGAGCACCCCATTCTCTGTCAATGGCTTATTGGACTCGACCGGCAAGGAAATATTTGGGTAAATAACTTACAACTATATATTCAATTTATAATAGGATGTAAGTCCACTTTTGGAAACAAGCACACAGCTTAGAACCTGTCACTAATATTTTATATCAAATTATGATAAATATCAAGTGTAACACAGTGCCGTTAAATGTTTTAAGATTCTTCTGGCCCAATCTGTCAATCATTCTGGCTTGCCTGTTCTATTATTTTTTAACATCGGCAATGACCTGTTGCCTTCCACTCTCGGAGGACATTGCTCACAATTGACTTGGGAAGAAAGAACGTGACAGAAGTGTCATGAACCTCAAACACCCAATAATAATTCCATGTTGAAGGTCAGTCAGTTCTTTACCTCATGGCATTTTGATTGCAACTGAATTTTAATACATGCTGCCCACTTTTGCAAAGTACCGTACAACTTTGCAATGCAGGAGAATATGCAAATGCATGTCAAGGAGGGTTAAATTCAAACTTGGGTGGGCTTTCCCACTATTTTTGGTAGTTTTGTGTCAGCACCATGCAAGAAAGCTTGATTAACAATCATGAGTATCTGATATAATTTAAATAAAAATACCCTCTTGCTTACCCCAATTTGCCATGACAAAATGTTCTCATTAAATTTTAATGTGATTTCTCAACAGATTACGATCAGAACTCAAAATAAATCAAGTGGATATTTTCAAGAGAGGAGTTTGGCACTGATGTTTCAACTACTTTCTAGGAAGAACAAGGAACTTTGGCGCAGGAGGAGGCCATTCGGCCCATTATGCCTGTGCTATACCAACATCACAACGGCAAAAACAATTTTCTGCAAAAGAAAATATTTTCTTTCAATAATAAAAAAAGTTTTCTTGAAACAAGAAAACCATGAGAACATTTTTCTAGCTGCAAGAGAAACAATTTTCTGCAAAAGAAAATATTTTCTTTCAATAATAAGAAAGTTTTCTTGAAACAAGAAAACCATGAAAACATTTTTCTAGCTGCAAGAAAAAAATTGTCATGATTTTCTTGTTTCAACAAAACATTTTAAGAAAATGATTTTGGCAGTGCAGATGCTATCACCCATCCATACTCAAGCTACCTGCAAGTCCTGTCAATATCCCTGTACCCCTCTATCTCCAACGCTATGAGGTACGTATCCAATTCTAATTTAAAACTATCTACCCCTTTTGATGCCACTATTTTTCTAGGGAGATCATTCCATGCATTAACTACTCTCTGACTGAAAGACCCTTGCCTGACAACCGTCTAAACTCCAAAATAGAAAAAAAAGTCCGAAACACCTTTCCGGACTCAGCGGTGTAATGGTTATTGTATTCGATCTGAGTCTGGGAGGTCAGCAGTTCGAACCCTGGCCGAGTCATACTAAAGACTTTAAAAATGGTATGCGTTGCTTCTTTTTCTTGATGCTCAGCATTGAAAAAAGGAAACAGCATTGACAAACAACCACAGGAATGGCCTCCTCCTTCATTGAAGTTCCCTGTAAGGGAACTCATTATATAAGAAAACTAGAAAGCATCTGTAAATGCAAAGCCCGTCCACGTCCGCTTTGTATTCACACTTCTTCCATATGCTAAATATGAAGAAAACAGCTCAAAAAATACAAAAATATTTCATCGTCCTTGACCTTTTGACCTCAAAAGCAATAGGCTTCAGTGACCCAACATGCAAACCCCACTCAAATTTCAAGTCAATCAGATGGAAATTGATGATTTTATGCGACCTTGACCTTTGACCTTTTGAAAGAAAAAATAATCGGCTTCTAGCTTTTGACTGGTGAACCAATTTAGTGACCCAATATGCAAATTCTTGAAATTTCAGGTCAATTGGATGAAAATTGACGATTTTATGTTATGTTGACCTTTGACTGTTTGACCAAATTATTTATTTGGCTTCTCCATATTCCAATAATAAAGCTTTGTTGAAAAATTGATGACAAAAATCTCCCGTTGCATGGGGATGGACTAACAATATAGTTATGCTTCAAGTTGCTTCTAATGATTTCTTACATTAGTGTACTTACTGTGTGTGGTGTTCAAAATGTTCTCAGTCAGATGCTCACAATAGTCCAAGAAACATCAACCCTTTTTGTTATAAAATACAATTATGTACAGGACTGTAATTGCAGTATGAAAAAATAATTAATTACTTTTAATATTGACTTGTGCATTGAAGAATATAAAAAAACGTTTTTGAGACTATTGTTAAGTATTGCATTCGTGCAACTTTCTGAACGTCCCTCTGAATGTATTTTATCGTGCACCTAATTATTTATATGTCTGGTGTTGGCTTAATGGTTAGGGTGGCAGGCTTTGGATCCTAGGATCCTGAGTTCAAATCCTGCTCAGC
Source organism: Eptatretus atami (assembly GCA_035128595.1). Lineage (NCBI taxonomy): Eukaryota > Metazoa > Chordata > Myxini > Myxiniformes > Myxinidae > Eptatretus > Eptatretus atami. The sequence continues at coordinate 80,453,383 of CM068961.1, forward strand.
TGTTGAGTTAATACCAGGTGGGGTTAACTCGGCCTGTCATCCTTCTGAGGTCGGCAAAATGAGTGCCAGCATGCTGGTGTGGTGACCCATCCAGGATTGTGCCAAGCCAAGGAGTCCAGGATTGTGCCCAAAAGCCAAGGAGACTGCTTCGGCAGCACCAACGCTCTGCACAGAATATGGTCCCAATCTCCTCGATCTCCTCCTCCTATTTATTTATCATATTATCATACCCTACCTCAAGTCTATAAAAACAATTTCATTATCAATGGCTTTTATTTCCTTTCGTTTGTTAATACTTCTGTACAGGACTGAGGCTCACGGAAGAGCGAGGAGACAGACGGTAAAAAGGCAACAAACTGACAGTGGGGCAATGATTGGACACAATAAGCAAGGGAATGAATGAACAGGAAAAGAGGAGAGTGAAGAGGAGGAGAGGAAACACAATAACCTCCAGTAAGAGGGTTAAGTAAAGGAAACTTGGCAGACTGCAGCAATTGGAGAGTTAGACCCATACATTCAACACATCAAAAGTTTTCATGAAGTTGCAGTAATCGATGAGTAGAATGGCAAAACCCATTATACGTATGTTATTTTGTCAACTTTGAGAAAGCTTTTGCTAGTGTGCAGAGAGAGTCTTTATGGAAAATGTTAATGATGTATGGGTTACCTGAAAAGACAATCCTATTATTAAAATTTTATATGAAGGCTTCAACTGCAGTGAAATTCATGATGGTATTCTTCACCATCGTTTGCACTAAAGCAAGGATGCATCCTCTCACCAACACTTTTTTGAATAGTAATAGAATGGATTATGTTAAAGACAACTGAAAGAGATGACTCTGGTAATGGGTAGCATTTGGGGATAATTTTTAAGGTTTTCTGTGCAGAAAGAATCTGAAGAAAAAACAAGAAGTACAAGACAAAGGGATATCAATGATAAAATTGTAGAGAGAAGATGGAGGTGGTTTGGACATGCAATGAGGAAAGATGAAGATGAACTGATGAGGTTAAGAAATTATATTGTGGACAACAAGAGGGAAAAGAAAGCAAGGAGAATGAAGAAAAACTTGGAGAAGGATTGACGAAACAGAACGAAAAGCTTTCATTGGGATGAAGGTGAAATAAATTGAAGAGTTGGTGATGGATAGGAAGAAAGGAAGAGGCTTTGTTGTGGCCTTATGTGTTGAAATACATGATGAGGATAAGTATGTAAGTAAGTAATGGGGGGGGAGGGTGGAATAGACTACTGCTATGAATGGGGAGATGATGTGAGATATGGTGCATTGCATACAAGGAGCTCTGGAAGGTAGAGTGAGATTGAGCAGCCTCAGAAAGGCGGTTGCGCAAACAAGAGAAACCAGAACGGCACTTGATAGAGCACACACCTCCACAAGGCTGAACAGTTTACGCTTTGTATCTCATTGATGGGCCGGATCTGCATCCGGACCTTAACCAAAATCTATTCAGCTTGCTTTTGTCACCAAACCAAATCATCCACCAAGTTTTCTCATAATCCATCCACAAATTTTTGAAATATCACACTATATATTGTTGTTGGTTGCATTTCTCAATGGTGAAGAATCATTTAAAAAATAAAATACAATAATTCTTATATCCAGATCTGGATCTTCACCAAAATCGAATCAATTCATCCTTTTTTTTCATACGTATGCAATATGCATGACCCTCAAAAAAATTTTTTTTTCATGACTCAAAAATTTTCATACATATGCAATTATGACATCACACTGAAGGCACTTATGACATCATAAAAAATTCAATCATTCCCCATGAGGGGTAATTGCCATGTGCCAAGTTTCACTTTTTTTCCTTGGTGCGGTTTCAAAGATACAGAGGTCCAAAGTTTTTCCATTTTTCCAACATGGCTACCACAACACGTGATCTATGACATCATAAGTATCATTAAAACATTCTACATTAGTCGCACCAATGGTGAAAATTTTGTCTCAATCCGACAAGCAGTTGCGGAGAAAAACACAAAAGTTCTGTGCGGACAAACAAACAGACAAAGAAACAAACAAACGAAACCAAATGCAATACTCTCTCCTTCGGCGAGGATAAAAACAAGTACTGACTTCATCGTACTTTGCAAAAACATATGTACATTCTGTGCAATCAAATTTTTGGCTATTGAGGTGAATTGTATATAATGTATCCAGGTTGTTGAAGCCAGTTATGCTTCATTTTGAAGACTTACAAGCTTCTGCATAATCCTTCTTTTTCATCCCCGTTGATTTATATTCTGTACCGTGGTTTAAATGTGCCATTCATGAAGATGTCTCACCTTACCATTTGGCATTAGTACATTATTCTTATCATCATCAGCATCTCCATCGGTTTCTTTGAAATGAGGTTTCTCCATCAGAGAATGCAACTTTTTGTCTTGCACTTCTTCGAATGCATGTTTCACTGGCACTGTTTGAACTTATGTGTTCGTCGGGGTTGCTTTCATTCAGGCTTCCTTTTCACATCTCCTCTGTCTTTAGATTTGGTATTCATTAATTATTATGTCACATCATTTTATCGAGAACATACTTTTGTTTCTTGTTCATATCAAAGACATTATGAACTCCAAAAAACCATTTTCATTATAACAATAAAATGAGTTCCTTTCCAAGGAACTTCAATGCAGGAGGCCATTCGGTACATCAAAGTCTGCACTATGATTACCAACTTATGGTTGTTTGTACATACTCTGTTCTTTTTAAATGCTGTGCATCAAGCAAGGAAGCATGAGCACATACCATTTTTAAAGTCTTTGGTTTGATTCAGCCAAGGTTGGTACCGCCGACCTCACAGAGTCAGAGCAGATGCTCCAACCATTACACCACTGGTAAAGAGGACATTCCTTTTATTTGCAGTCAAAATTTTAGCCCATATAACACTTTATCATGATCACAAAATCCAAATATTACTGTCATAGGAAGCGAGAGTAAGGTTATTTCTCTTTTTTTGTGTAATTGTTATATATCCATATCCTTTGACTGATAACCTGGATATGTGTTAGTGACTGTTGGCACATCAAGAATAAAACCTTCAACATTTCCTTCACCTATCCTGTTGTTAAATGCATGATAACAGAGTGAACTTTATTATATACTTTGCTATGTACACACAATCGACTGCTTCGTTTTCTTGAGTTTCAATGTACAGTATAAGCGAGCGCTTGTCCAACATTTTGCAGGATAAATAATTTATGTGTCACATTTGTGTTTGCAGCAGACATTGAATTTTAATTTGCACAGCAAGAAACTATGAGCTCTATTTAAAAAGGTTGGTTGGTTTGTTATTTGTAATGAAAGGTATTTCTTCCGTCGGTGTTCCAGTCTATTCCAGTGACAGCATTTACTTTGATTCTCCTTATTGGTAGTGTTAGAGATTATAATCGCATCATCTAGGTCATAAATACAATCAATCACCCACAGTTTTTGACATAAAATATTATGAGTAAGAATGATGCTTCAAAAGAAGTTAACACTCATAAAACTCTTGAAACCCTGACCTGATATCTCATTTATTTCCTGCCATTCTTGTAGAGATAAATGACTGTGATATTTTACGTTATCTCTTTGATTGCTTGTAAGTTCTTTGATTCCCTTTGGGCTTCCTTCGCACTTTTGACAACCCTCACAATATTTTCCACAGCAGACGTGGCTGAATTTGTTAAATCCTTATTTTCATTATTGTAATGCTTATTTCCATTAGAGTGCTAAGAAATCCATCTCTTTCAAACCTATTCATTCGCCAACTCTACTTCACCCCTGGTTTTTTTATACCCCGCCGCGTGGCGGAAGGGGGATATTGTTATCACCCGGGTCGTCCGTCCGGCTGTCTGGCTGTCCGTCCTTCCGTCCGTCCGGCTGGCTGGGCGTCAACATTTATAGCTGTGAGTGCGATAACTCATAAACTGTTCGCCATATCGATTTGAAATTTGGGTCACACATGTAGCACCTGAAAAGGAAGAACCCTATTGATTTTGGGCGTGGCCGGATCCAAGATGGCCGACTGGGGCGGTCGTCCGGCTGGCTGGTTGGCGTCAACATTTATAGCTGTGAGTGTGTAACTCATAAACCGTTCGCCATATCGATTTGAAATTTAGGTCACACATGTACCACTGAAAAGGAAGAAACCCTATGATTTTGGGCGTGGCCAGATCTAAGATGGCCGACTGGGGCGTCGTCCGGCTGGCTGGCTGGGCGTCAACATTTTTGGCGTCAACATTTATAGCTGTGATGCGATAACTCATAAACTGTTCGCCATATCGATTTGAAATTTGGGTCACACATGTACCACCTGAAAAGGAAGAACCCTATTGATTTTGGGCGTGGCCGGATCCAAGATGGCGACTGGGGCGGCCATCTTGAAAAAATGTTTTTTGTAATAATGGAAAACCGCTTATCTGATTTCAATTATTTTGCAATGGCGGGGGATTCCCCATCTCTGATGGTATATATTTTTTTGAAAGATCATCTAACCCCCATTTTTGGGAGAGGCAGAGGGGATTGAAGTAGTTGAGTATTTGGCCAACTAAAGATTCCTTATAAGAACCACCTCATTAAAAAAAAACAAAAAAAACATTTCAGTTAATTTTTTTTCTCCCACAACAAACCAGAGCTGATTGTAGGTGTGCATTACCTTATTATCCAGATCTCTCAGAAGGAATTGCAAAAATAATGTGAAGTGCACGTATTGGAGTGGCCCACAAACCGCTACGTACTACTCGGAGTGTTTCAACCTAATTGAAAGATGCAATACCGGATAGTGATAAGTCAGGTGTGGTGTCCAGCACTGGGTACAAGGACTGTCGAGATGCATATATCAGAGAAAATGGGAGAAACCTCCATCCATTGCTGGATGAGCACAAAATTGCAATGCGATTGGGTAACGCAGATCAGTCAGCAATTGCACGGCACCACATACAAACGGGGCATCAACGGACCTAGGAGGAACCCGCATACTGGATGTCACGCCCAACAAACACCGACGATTAATGCTTGAAGTCTGGCATGTTAAAAACACAGAGAGGTGGTCCAACAAACGAAACCAATGATCTTCCTATACAGTACAACCCATTGGTTAAAACATCTATAATGGGATGGTGCAAGAGCAAGGATACCTAGGTAGGTTCAACAATAGCTTGGGTACGCATACACCGCCACAAAAAAAATCACCACACCACTGCAATGCACTGATCCACACACTGGTAACATGCCACCAAACAACAACACACACTCAAACCTTTCACCGGTACATGCACAACACATACAGAAAGTGCATCAACCCACAATCCCATCCTGATCCACATGCAGAACCAAAACACGGCCTTTTAACAACCTGGAGGTACTGAGGCATGCACAGTTAGCAGCTGTGCATACACATAATTACAATACCAGATATAATAATTAAAAAAAAAACATTCATGACGAGGAATAAATTGGAATCCAATGAAAAGTGACGCCTCATTCTGAAAACCAAAACATGTGTGCATGCTTACACACGTGACCGGAAGTTGTTTGCCATAAATTGCCATGTGTGGTTAGCTGTGGACTTTAGAAGGCTTGTGGACGACAAGCAAAATGTTGCTTGAGGAGGACTCTTCTTTCCTTTTTGTTAAAAAATTGCGGAATAGAGTTTACTTGGAATTTTTCGATCTATTGGTTGGCTGTGTAGCTGAATGACACCCAGAATATATATATATATATGATTGGGACAGTTGAGATGACACATTTTTAAAGAAGAAGAAGGCGCTTCCAACCAAAAGAAAACTAGATCTACTCCACTAATTTGAGCAATAAGCAAGAGCAGACCCTGTCTCAGGTGACATTTCATCAGCTTCATAGCTGGCTTCCTCAGGCCAATAGACTCTGAATTTCAACAGTATGTCCACCGTCTGGGGAGACGGTGGACATACCCACACAATACACACCTCTGATGCAATTGGCGAAAAATGGATGGTGCAATCAGCTGGCTAAAGTGAGCAACAAATAACACTCAAACCCAAACACCACATCCGCATGTGCACAACACCCAACGAGAACCCCAACACTCACACAACCAACACCTCATCATGTCCAACCCGGACACGAAACCAGCAGTGTTTGTGACCCGGAAACACAAAAACAACAAGCGCGCACACCTGCTCACTCACACACAGACAAGACCAGATCAGGTGGAAGCAAAAACCAAAAAAGAGCACAGCACCCCATAGATAATGTGATTTGAAGTTAATTTTGCTTGAGCACTCCTTCATTTGACCTCGGGCACCAGCACATGACAAGAAATTAACGGTGGTATCGGAAATAAAACTCGGACACGTGTAGAGGCTCAGGGTGTATTGGCCTGAGAAATCCGGTTGTGAAGCTGGTGAAACGTTGCCTGAGACTGTGTCTGCTCTTGTTTATTGCTGAAATTAATAGAGTAGATCGTTTTACTTTTGGTTGGAAGTGCCTTCATCTTTTTCAAAAAAAACCCCAAAAATACACATATATTGTCACATCTGAGGCTCCGTTAGGCCTAAGTCACATTTGGCACGGCGACCGTAGGGTCTACAAAATCTACGGCCACTAGCAATTATAGGGTGGCCGCAGTATTTCCACGGTCACACAATGTAGCAGTAACATATGTTTTTATTTTTTGGGGAGCCGCACGACATATTTATAAATTGTGGAGACCGAAAACGTGGGGGTGCCG
>CM068961.1:80481392-80501822 GCA_035128595.1 Eptatretus atami
CTCTAATAATGTGGATCCATGCTAGAAACATGCTGCATGGTTAAATTTCCTTCAAGTGTACTTCAAAATGTAATTGAGTGAAGTACACAGCACACTGCCTTCTCATTACCTCGGTGATTAAAATCGTGTTTATCTTTGTGACCGACTCAAATGTTTTAACTCTGAGCATGAACTCGTGGATAATAGCTGACATGAATGATACAAGACAAGATGCAGGATTTGTGGAAAGGAAGAACGAATTTAGAAAGCCAATGGAGATATCTTATTACGCAATGCAAATATCTTACAAAAGTCAAGTAGAATTTGTATGCATTGTATGAAATTACATTCAAATCTGTAAAGCCGAAGGAGTTAAATTTGGCCGGTATAAGTGTACCTTGAAAGATGAGAAAGAAATTAGAACTTTAATATTTAAAAAGAAACCGAATATTCATTGTAACGTCTGAGACCTGTTGGACCAAAATTTCACAAACGACTAGAGACGGGTACTTGAGTGCCAAACAGGGTCAATGGAAGCAAGCACAGCTTGCTTGGTAATATGAACGTTTGGCAGCAACTTGCACAGGACACAGCAAGCCATCGTATGAAGCATGCAGGCCAGACTGAGGTCTTGCCAAGCAGCCATTGGACAGCCAGGCCACGAGTGGGATGGGCCCAGCTTCCAGCGTGCGGCAGAAGCTGATAAGTGAACCAATGGCCAGAGTTTTGCTGAGTTAAAAGAAGTAAGATTACACAGTGGTATGAGGTAGCAGTGTTGGCTTGCCGACGAGTCCCACATACCCCGCAATTTTCTGTGGCCTTCGTTTTTGGAACTCTAACTCGTCAACCGTCCACACGGCCCCCTTAACGTTCTCGACACGCACAAAGCACTTGTGTAGGCTCAGGTTATGCCGGACAGCATTCTTCAGGACGGAAGCATCCGGAGGGAAATGGGATGGGGTAAGAGAGGAAAGAAGAGGTAGGGATGGCCATGGAGTGGCCGAGGGGTGCAAAGAAAGAAGAAAGGCAAAGGTCTGTCAGGGAAATGCTTGCAGGATCTCGCCATGGCTATCGCGCCCGCTGTTCACCTGACGATTGCTAATGGTCAACATCCTGACAGAGCAGAAAATTATCTTTTCAGTAGGAATTAAAGAAAAAGAAAGAATACAAGGGATGCAAATTATGGCTTTGTGGTTATCCATCAGGATGCGAGAAATACATTCCAAAGGCTATTTAATGAACTGCATGTTATTTAGCAAGGCTGCCGTTTCAAAAGCAGACAACAATAATCCCGTATCAAGTTCTCTTTACAGCAGCGAGACCCCAATCAGATCCGGAGCAGTGGCGGTTCATCTCCTCACTTCATCACATTTTCTTGCCTTGACCTTGAACTGCAGAATTAATGAAAGCTCTTTTCTCTGTGTGCGCAGAATTTTCATAAGATAATTACATTTAACGTCTGATGACTCATCAGAGAGTGCTATGGTTGACGACGGCTCTGCTCATGTCCTCCCATTGCCTTGATATTGTTTGCGATTATCTGCCATTGTTATTGTTTTTTGGTTTTTTTTCTTTCAATAATTTCTGCTCATCTTGGTAGCATCCCATCTAACTAGGTCCCTGGACTGGAACCATAGTTTTACATTCGTATTCAACATAAATGGAAAGCTTGATACAAATTGTCTCTCTGAGGATTCACAATGGTCAAAAGAAGCGATCAGCACAGTCATTATGTTTGGAAATGGTTTGCCACCGTTTCTACCATCAATATGCATGCAAGGCCTTCACTTCCTTCGAAAAATGCTTTCTTTACAACTGTGTTTGTGGATAACTTTGCAAAAATCACCGTGCCATTGCAATGCAGATGAGGAGGTGACACCCCAGGGCCTATATTAAGCAGATCGGTGAGCATCAGGGAAGTTATCAGGGAAGTAACAGGTGGGAGGAGGGAAATAAATACGACAATAAGGGCATATCCCTTTCCCTCCTCACCCAATCCTCCTCCAGCTATGAATCTCGCTTGTATGTATTTGGAAATACGTCCAAGCATTGCGGAACTAAATCCAGAAAAGGTTTTCTTGTATTTCACTATGATCCAATTTGACCCTTGTTGAACCTGACTTTTTAAAACGCACCTTCAAAATACACCCATTTCCTTCAAATCACTGATCCATGCATACCAATAATAGCTGGAGTGGATCGTTAGCCTTGCTAATACATAATCGCCATGGCAACTGCTAACGAGTCTCTAATAATGTAAGCCCTTGGTGCCATCTTTTCTAATAAGCAGGCTCTTTAAGACCAAATGATTGTTTTTTAATGAAAAAGATTTTCTAAAGGCATATCACCCTTGTTCCCTTTCAAATCATCTTTGCAATCTTCTTAGCTACATTACAAAACCGGGGAAAGAAAAATCTAACATCTACGCGGGCAATAACATTATCTCCTCATGTATATTAAAAGGGCACCTAGAAAAAAGAAGAAGAAAAAAAAGAGAGCAAATTCTCACTGAATACTTAAAATTACAAATCTTTGCCAACCATATTGAAATTGCATGGAATACAAATATTAATACATTTGAGAGTACGTGCTACCAACCTGTGTGCCCAGAAATAAAATGGCTTATCCTAACCAGCTGAGAACAGACCATTTAATCCTGAAACCGAGCCCTGTCACTTTCACACGAGCCAAAGTCTTTCGCATCATTTGATGTGCGTACCTTCCAGGTTGCGGCATTTCGCCGGAAGTAAGCAAACGTTCGAGTGAACCAGTTGTAAATCTCGTTTAATGTCATCTGCCTGTCAGGAGTCTCCAATATTGCCTGGGAAGAAAGCAGTGATATTGTTGAGAACATCTGCCTTTAAAGGTTTGAAGTAAGAGCCTGAACCATCAAGTAGAAACATGAATGAGAACAATTGATTGCAGCCACAAAAGGATGTGTGTGTGTGTGTGTGTGTGGTGTGTGTGTATGTGTGTGCAAGTTGCTGTTTTGGCTGCTATCTCCACACGTAGGTGGGTTTCATGAGATAGAATGGAGACCTACCGGGTCTCAAATTAGCCACCTCCGTTTGTGTGTGTTGGCCACTCTGACTTGAGTCAGTTTGGCATGCACTTAAGACGAGTACTTGAGTACCAAACAGGGTCAGTGGAAGCAATTTGACCATAGCATAACACCGAGAGACTCGACATGCTTTGTGACTCACATTTCTGGAGTGGAATGTCTAAACATAAGTACGACATGTTTAAGTCATTTCTGAGTCGCTCAAAATGCATTTGCACATTTTCGGTAAATGTACGACACCTGGTCAAAAGACCATAAGACCATAAAGGAAGGAGGAGAACAGTGGTTTGTTAGACCATAAAGGAAGGAGGCAGTGTAAAATGTACCGTACCTGAAATTGATATATGCGTCTTGAAATAACAAACTGCATGGAGAGGAACTAAAATACTTGCTCATGATTATGATGCGGCACTTGACGAAAAGAAAATCTTTCATGTTTCAGAGTCAACATAGCACACCATTTGATTTATAAAGGGGAGAAGGAGGTGGAGAAGAACAATAAGAATGATAACGTGTGAGTGGGATTGGATTTGGAAAAAGGAGAAAAGATCAAATGAGTATGTTGTGATGTAGGTGGGAGAGATAGGACAATTGGTACACAAGGATCGACTCTTATGAACACAAGGAACGACCATTGATACTCCAGAGTGGACTCCAGATCTGCAACTACGAGGTATCAGGAGGAGCTCCAAACTCAACGGCAGAGTGCTGAGATAAATTCACTTGACTATAAATCGTTTAAATGAACTTATCGTTTTTCTGCTCTCATTATTTGCAAAATGAGAGATATAAGGAGACATTTTAAGGCACCTTTATTGTCGTTCGTGTTCATTTTTAATGCTGTACACCAGGGCACAGTACTATGTGTGGGTACTGCTTATATATCAAAAATGAAACTCGTTAAATATACCATTTAATACACTCACTGCCACTATGCTGGCAGGATGGCCAAGAGATATGAACACTCATCTCCAAGCATCACTCTATGGAGTTCTGCTCTCCACTATGGGTTGGCATCCCAGCCTCATCTGTCTCTCCAAGATTATGTGAAAGTTAAAGCTCTGAAAATTATTGGCATCTCTCATGATGACGACGAAGCTTGAGGTCGATTGCTTTCACATCGTAGGCAGGTCGGTGGTCTCTCTGTTCTACACCATCTATTCTCTGATAATCCTCCGACCCTCCCTGTTCAAGCAAGCAGCGCAGCAGCATCTCTTGTCACCCCCAATTATGACCAATGATATGTATTACCCCCATTAACCTTCCCTAACCCAACGTCTCACTTGCTAGTTTCAGATTTTCCTCCTGTCCTCCCGACCCTCAATTTCCTGTTCATTCATAGTCTTGATGTTTGTTCTACTGTGAGTTCTACCTTGCTCGATATAACAAGCCTCACTCTTTCAAAGGAAAAAAGTTCTGATCAAATACATAATGTCATCCCAAGAAATTATGTGTGAATTGATTCAAAATTAATTAACTATGCCCACAATCCCAATTAAAAATTAAAAATAATCAAACGTAGTTGAAAATGGCCACGTATTTATTACATGGCAGCATTTCACTCCCAAAATATACCATACCCTTTCATGTTTATCTCCTCCAAACCTTTCCCCTTCTCTTCCCATTGCTCTCACACTCTCCTTCCTCCCTTCTCTTCCTTTTATCAATTTAAATGTTTTCGTTCTTCACACCCCCCCCCCCCAATCCCCACTCCACAGTGCATACATCATAACCCCCTACCCAACCGCCTCCATAGTCTAAAACCGTATTGGTTGTAATTAAATAATTATCCACTTTATTCCTTCAGGCAAATCCAATGAAAGTGCCAAACTGTTGGGGCGGCAAAATGGTGGGAATCAAACGCAAATGCAGCCTTAAAATCAAGTTTTATTTGGCAACATATACGGCATGAAATCCTGGATGGAAAAAGACAATAATGAAAGGAGGACTAAATACAAAAAAAAATAAAACTACCCCATCTAGATGCCCAACACAGTCAAACATTTACTCAGAGAACCAGGCCAAAGGATAAAATGTTCAAGGCAGGATATAGCTGGCAAGCGACAGTGAAAACGATGCAAGCAGGCCAGCATCCCAGGAGGGCAAGAGGGAAGAACAGAGCATCCACAGGATGCCACTAGCATTCAGAATCACAAGAAGCACTAAAGAGATCCAAAACAAGACATGCACTGGATGTAAGAGAGGGCCCATGAAGTAAGAGGTTGAACACACCCCAATGTACGCATAAATTTACTGTTACCCCACACGCCTCCACCGCAAGCTCAATAAGAGGGGCTGTGCAGGCCCCATGTGACAGCGGCAAACCTATGGGGACTCCCCAAAGTCCAGAGCTGGTCCGGTGGCAATGACTGACAGTTGTTGAGGGTGGGAGGACTTCCATATTTGGGCGATGAACCAGACTTCACCACCCACTCCCCTCCTCCAAAGCCTGGACAACCTTGGAAACGGGGAGTTTCCATATATGGATGGAGTAGAGTCATCTCCCATGGTGGAAGATGGAGGCCTTACTGCACACCGGCCCCAACCTGAGGCTGACAGCTGTGGGCCGTACTGCATGGTAGGCCTTGACCCTTGACCTGGTTCTCGGCCTGTTCCAAATAGAGAGAACACATGGATAGGACATCCATAACTTTTCTAATATCTAAAATAGACAAGGCCTGTCTCTTTCGTGCGCTGTACGCCAGACAACTTAACCCAACACAAGTCCTTATATCATATGGTTCACAAAGTTCTAAGAACTATGTGAAACGGATGATTCAAAGGCCCAATCTAACTATAGTCTCCCTAACAACCATTTATGTAACAGCATTAACAAGAAAAAAAGCAAGATTGTGATATTTTTTAGCACATCAATGTACATCAATAAAAGGATAGTATGTCCCTTTGTCTGTCTGGATCTTTGTAGAATGTTCCTTTGTCTTCTCTCACCGCTAAGGGGCATCGCCACCAATCTTTGAATGGATAATTAACAATGTCTTACAATTCTGGTTAAGGTATCTAAATTTACATCCAACTCCTCTATTTATTCCACGAGTCGGCCTATTGGTCCATTGGACCAAATTTTCATTGGTCTTCACGGCCTTGGAGCACACCTGCAAGCTGTACTGCTAAGGCATTAGCTTGATTTTCACCAAGCTCAGATGTTGCCTGGGCCAGGGCAGGGGATTATACATTCATTAAATTATTGTTGCCAAACGTTAATACTTTTATTATTGTTGTTAATATTATTTGTTTTAATTAATAGATGGTTTGTTACAATGTTATCATTATTATTGTTATTTATTTTTGTAAACAGAATGCCATACCGTGGTGGAAGGACCTATTAAGCTGCTCGATACACCTTAACATGGCATGTGTTTAAAAAATGGGAAGTCTTCCGGGTTCTTTGTAGTTAATTAGCCTAATGAAAAAAGGAGATCATGAAAATCATTTCAGTGCATCACATTCCACATCAGAAAGCTCCAGTAGAACTCCACAAAAAACATGCCCCACTCACACACACACACACACACACACACACACACACACACACAACACACACACACACACACACACACACACACCTAATCCATTTATAGTAGATTAAGCCAGTTAAACGTAGACTTTTCTCAAAGCGCGTCACCATGTAGGCGGGTGCTAATAATTGAAAACAAGGCCAACGTCAAACAAAATTGCAACAGAAATGAAAACTGCTGTAACGAGTAGTACACCCTTCGGGAATAATAAATACCACAAAATATACTCGAATCTGCTGGGGACAAATTACCTAATTAACATAATTTCAAAATGGCCGCCATCTACCAGATTATGGCCTAAAACATAAATTTGTTTTCATTTACCACGTTTTCCTGACCATATACGCATAGAAAATGAGGAGATTTTATCACGAGACAATGAGGATAAATGAAAACCGGTAGTCTTGAAATAATAATATGTATATGACGTCAGTATGTGCCAGATTACAGACACGGAGGATGACGTCATCAGTGACGTCATTGATATGAGAGGAAGAAGAAAATGATACATTTTTCAGAAACTCACGTGTATAATGATCGTGAAAAATGTCCGTCCCACTCATTAAGGAACGCACTCATGTTTTCTATGTCCATGTAAGGGAACTTGAGCTGCTGCACACGATTCGAACTTTAATACTTCAGCGTACGAAGAGCAAAACCATGGCTATACAGTGTGTCAATCAAGAATTAGACCCGAAATAATGATGCAATTGAACTGCTAATCCAACTCGCAATGGTGCCAATGCCGCTCTCGGTCGGATCGCTTGTACCAAGAACTGTCCAATGACGCCGTCTTCAAAGCCTTAGTCTTGACAGAGATCAGTTCATCCAACAGTAACTTCAATGAATCCGGTAGAAACTCCAGCATTTTATCCACAGACTCCAAATCTGAGGATCCGGATAGTGCTCTTTGTCGTATATGTTGCACTTCTCGATTGTCTCACTCCTGATTATCGCTGCGGCCGCTGATATTATCCGGCATTTCTCAGATTCCGTGTCACCAGTACAGCGGGGGTGTCATGAAATTTCTGCAAAATTTTCGACACAGTTGTATTGAAAGTGACACATTGGCTCTTCCATGTACATTTGAGATAGTAACTGCGTCTCTGAGCGTGTCCGTCAAACGCTGTTTGATATATTGGCAGCTGTATGGAGTTTCACATATTGCTCCCATGCGAGCGCACATGTCTGGAATTGTCCACTGTACTTCATCATCACCAATCATCTCGTCTAAAACAATTAAGAAAGCATTCTCGGTGAGGACATCTTTTGGCCTACCTGCTCGCTTCCCTGGCGTTTCCTCATGCGAAAACTTCATCGGGATTTGCTTTCCAGTTCGGAAGTTCACGCTGCAAATTTGATGATATACGGCGTCGGCTGCGTGCAGATCGCCTGCCGATGATATCCTACCCATGACTGTTGTGGCCCACCTGTCTTTCCTTTCGTCGCACACCTTCAATATAGCCTCCTGGAACTCTAGGGTTCTCACAGTGAATGCGAGGTTCAGTCTGAAGACCTTTACCGAAATCTCACCTCCACATAAGCAGCAGTCACTCATGAAAGTGAACTGGGCCTGGGATCTTCACTTCATTGGACTGTGTATTGCACTTCATGCAGACTGGTGCTTACGGCGGTCCTGCTCGATGAGGTTTTTGTTGCAGAAACGACTTCTACAAGCAACATGTACCTTCTCCCCTGGTCGAACATTGATGGTCAAATCACATAGGACGGAAGCAGTATTTATTCCATCAGCTCCTTTCTCTGTTAACAAGGCAATCTGGTCTCCGTTATCGACGCTAACTCCACACACAGCACAGTCCCGTCCCTCCATTACCGGATCGGTTCTGTCTACCAGACGCACTACAAGGCCATATAAAATGTAAGTGCTTATCATCCAAGCCAGCGCCAAGTGAAAAAAATCTAATATTTTTCTACATTTTTTATCAAAAAAATCCGATAAAAATCGCGTTCAAAATTGGGAAAACAATGATCGGAATGAGCAGATAATATTAAAGGGGGTCAAAAGTGACCGTTCATTATATTCATTTGGAAATATGGAGGTCTGACATGGAATACAAACAGCGACTAGAAAATTCGGAATCGTCCATTTTTAAAGAAAAAAAAAACATAATCATAATTAAAATTCGTTCCCACTCAAGCAAGAAATTGAAAAGGTAAGGATGATAACCAGCTACAATTACATTATATGACCTTACAACACTATAATCTGTACGTGATGTGAAGAATTCGCTTCGCATAGACAATTGCTGACCGAAAATTGAGTTGAAGTGTTGGTAAACAAATTCTGTTACCATGGTTATCCACCATTGTTCTGCACGGATACCAGGCAAATCATACCACTCCATTGGTTTTCCGCGTGGGGAAGAAAGAAGTGGAAAAAAAGAACATTTGGCCCGGCACATCCAGTAGATTTTGGATATATATATAATATCTGTGGGGGTCCTTTCATAATGGAATAGGTTTAGTTTCTGTTGCAATTTGTTTGACGTATGACTTTATCTTTCTCCGCCTAATGCCAGACGATGTCACGGCATTCCAGTGGGTGATACTTCCAGCACAACTAGACTCGGTGGCATAATGGTTAAAGTGTCCACTTTGAGTCTGGCATCGAGGTCAGTGGTTCAAACCCAGGCCAAGTCATACCAAAGACTTTAAAAATGGAATGTGCCTTTCCTTGCTTGATTCCCAGCTATTTAAAAGGAAAGAGGACAGACAAACAACCATACGTTGGCAACGACTGTGCAGGCTTTATGGGCCCCATGGGCTCCTACTGTATTTAAGTCCCTTGTAAGGGAACTCATTATTATAACCGTCATGGGGTTGTATTTGTTTCATGGTCCTCACGTCCAATCAGATCCCATACCAAACAATCACCCGTTCTTGATGGGTATATAAGCTAGTACGGACTAATTTTACTGAAGCACTCTTTAGTTTCTTTAAATTTGCAAGTCATGTTTTGCATTTCTGCAATCAACTTTGAAATCCCATTGTAATAAATACTTTTTGTTGCCATGTCTTCTTTTTAAGTGTCAATGTATACAAGTGTCAACAGGACCTGCAAAATGCACAATTTCATAAAACGTTATTGAAAGGTATTATATACAATACAACTTACTCGTACATCACCAATGCATCGGCAAATGATAAAACTGCACTGCGAGTTTTATATCCCTGCATTTGAATTACACGAAATGGGCTCTAAACTCTGTTCCACTCAAGATAATTGAAATTTCCCCACCCTGAAAAAGGTGACCCACATTGATGAAAAACAGGACCGAAGCTGTTTGAGGAAATTTCAATTACGTGATGGATTGTAGATATGATTGCAGTTTCATATCTGTGGCAAGATGTGTGTGCGTCACACAAACTCACGTGACTCCATGAAATGTGAAAGAGGATAATATGGAATAAGTATCTACCTAAGCTGTGGAACACGGTGCGCTTGTTACCAATAAAGAGGCAGCAGACGGTGGGATGTCCCACTGGCTCTGTCAGTCCAAATTAGAAAAACAATGTCTTCTCCATAGATTAACAGAACAAACTCTCCCATAAACATGTTAGAATAATAATGGCCACTTGGACAAGCGCTTGTGTCTAAAATGAATCCAAATGCTGAAAATCATTCCTATTGACGAGTCAACTTTAACTCGAACTGTTTCTTTACCTTTTCTCGCTTTATCAATTATGGAGAACTCTCGAAAATGTTTACAACCAGCAGGGAACAGTAATAAAACTAGCATTTTAACACTTTCATATTTTGCACACATTTCTTCCTTCATGACATCGTCAGAAAGACAAAAAGAAGGTTAAAACACAAGCAGCAGGAAGCTGATTCTGCTCCTGCCACTACAGGGTGTGCAGGCAAGCTTGTATTCAGTGAAATACTCCTTCCTCTTCCAAGATTGTTTGAATGACCACAAGTATTTGGCAATGTAAGGAGAGACAACAAACTTAAATGGTGATAGCATGTACATCTAGCTATCGTGTGCAGCCTGCGGTTGCTGGTTGCATCATTTTCTGGGGTGCAGTTGTGCCGCTGATACAGTGCTCTCTATTACCAGCACTCTGGTACTCAATTCACCGACCTCAGAAGGATGAAAGGCTGAATCAACCTCACCTGGTGTTAATTCAACGTCTGGCAGGTGCTCAAACTCAAACCCTCAGATCTTAAACCAGCCACCTTAACCATAAAGCCAACACCAGGCTCACAGCATGCATGGAATTCTGGGACACGAATTTGATTGATAACAACAGCTGCTGCCTCTGACAACTATGTTTGGAATTGTTTCAAATGACAATAAAACTGGATGTTTGTCTCCTTCTCCTTCTTTAGAATGCAGCACATGGTTATGGAAGCATAATTTGCTGGGAGTGCAGCGATGCAGCTGATGCAGTACCCCCTGTAGGTTCGAGCAGGAATTTGGAATTTGACCAAGGTGCTGGCAACAGCTCACGCACTCTTCTTGAAGAACACTGTGTGTGGGACCTTTAAAGTTCATCAACTAATGCTGAAACAGATCGGATGCCTAATTTAAGGATGCTTGTAATTTTAAATGGATGGTGATGTGGACCTCACTCACAACTCCACCGCAACTACAATGTAATTGATGATTCACAGTACATTCCTGATGACTGTCAACAAATGATTGGTTCGTGTAAGAATATAAATACAGTATGTTGCAAACTTCCCTTATATTGTCCGTGCCATTTTGAAGTCTGAATTAGAGGATTGACTGCAAATTTGTAAAACTGGAATGGAAGCTTCACTTTCAATGCAGAAAGGGCAATTCAGGCCGAATCCAGAAGATAATCTTCAGTGGAATCAATGGATTAGCATGGGAAAATGAATTGACAATGTGAGATAACTCACATAGCTGAGCAGCTTTCCCATTTTGAAATGTTATAAATCTCCTTTTTGCTCAAACGAAGGGTTAATGCTCAAAATATCAGTTGAAGTTCACTTTCCATGTCAGCTAACAATATTATTAAACTATAGCTGATAAAATGTATTGCTGAAATCGTCCGCTGATGCAGACGACACTATAGCCTTCACAAAGACAAGTATATTTACCTCTGTTGATTGATTTATACAAAATATTTGTGATTATGCAGGACATTTCAATGTATGAAGGTCGCTAGGTCAAATATGGGAGCATGCACTGCAGCAGAGTGTCACTGTGTCCACTGGCCATGTCCCAGGCAGATGCCTGGCCAATCCCCATCTCCTTGAGATGCTGATCAATCTGCTGCAACCACAAGGCACGTGGTCGACCCGTTGGCCTCCTGCCCTCATAAGGCTCCCTCGCTGAGAGAATCTGGTGAGCAGGATCAGCGTCGGGAAAATGAGCCACATGTCCATACAGACGCAGCTGATGCTAACAGACTATGCAGATAACAAATCTCATCTGAGTCTCTCTCAGCAATCGTACATAGGACACAAAGTCTGACCAGCAATAGCCAAGGATTCTCCGAAGAGACCTGGTACGAAAAGCGTTGTCTCCATCTCAGATCCCTGGTCAAAGTCCAAATCTCACACCCGTAGAACAAGACTGGAAGCACCAAGGACCTGAAGACTCGGACTTTTGTCCTCCTGCACAGGTACCGGCAGTGCCATACATCCAGTGAATCCATGACTCTCCAGGCCTGGCCCAGATGTCTACTGACCTCTGGCTCACAGCCAGCAGAGACATGAATATCACTGGAAGGTAAGTGAATCTCTCCGTGACCTCAACATCCTCACCATAAACAGGTACAGACAAGATAGCAGCGTCCAAGATGTCATTGAAAACCTGGATCTTTTTTTGACCCAGGAAACCGATAATTCCAATGGCTCTGACTCCTCATTCTGCGCTTCGATGGCCCCCAAAAGGATATCCAGAGTCTTGGCAAAGATATCTGTATCGTCTGCGAAATCAAGGTCAGAGATCTTGACACTCACAATGATGCACTGCAGCTTGATGTCTCCAACAACCTCCCCAGAATCCAGTCCATACAAACAATGAAAAGTGTGGGGGCCAGTACACACCCCTGAAGAACTCCAGTAACACCTGGAAATAAGTCAGAGATGGAATCACCACATCTCACAGCACTCTCAGTACCAGAGTATAGTTCAGACATCAGATTGATCAGTTTTGGTGGTACCACACGAACACCAAGAATCCTCCAGAGGGCATCCCGATTCACTGAATCAAACGCTTTGCAGAGATCAACATAAGCTGCAAGCAGCCCCTGGCGAAACTCTCGTCTGCGTTCGGTGAGGACCCGAAGAGCAAGGATATGGTCAATCGTTGACCTCTTTGGTGAAAGCAAGACTGCTCTGGGTGCTGGTGCTAAAGCAGATGGTGGCGAACCCTATCATTAATTATCTGAGCAAAGACCTTGCCCGGCACTGAGAGCAGCGTCAACCCTCAGTAGTTGTTGCAATTCTGACGATAACCCTTCCCTTTCCAACGAGGGACAACAAGGCCCCTCTTCCAGATGATGCCTGTGTTCCAAACAGAGCACCAAACTGCATGCAACGACACGAGTGCAGCATTTCCACCAGCCTTGAGAAGTTCAACATGGATGCCACACATCCCAGGAGCTTTACCCCATTTCAACCGGTTCACCACAGTCTGTGTTTCCACAAAGGAAAGTGGATCACAGTTGATTGGAGGGTCAGCAAAAGGGATAGTAACACCCCTGACATCCAACTCGAGAGCTGGTGAATCAGCCTGGTACAGCTGCTCAAAGTAAACAGCCCAGCGGGCCTTCACTTCGGACTGCTCTGTCAAGAGCCCACCACCCTCCGCTCTAAATGGAGTACACCGAGGGATGGGCTAGGAGGAACGCAATCTGTGAATTCCCCTCTAAGCAGGATAAGAATCACTTGACCACAGTTGATGCTCTACACCCTCACAGATTCCTCACATGTAGGCCTCCTTGTCCACCCTCAGTGCACGTACATTTTTACGCCTCAACTCCCTTAACAGCTCAGCTCTACCATTAAATCTGGCCCTGTGACTCTGGTCAATGGTATCAATTGTCCCTTGAGAGCCAAAATTCTTCTTCACCCTGTGGTGAGTTCCAAGACATCTTCCAGCAACATCAAGGATGATAGTATTGAAGGCACTCCACAACTCTTCAGGATTCCTCAAAGCACCCAGACACCCCAAATCCTCACTCAGCCTGTTCACAAACTCCTCAGCTACCCTCTCATCCTTGAGTTTGCCACCATCCAGCCTAGGCTAGGATGGTACCATTCTCCTGGATTTAAGCTGCAACTTCAGAGTTGCGTCAACAAGCCGGTGGTCATTATTGAGGAATTGAGCACTCTGGTGACCCTGCAGTTTTGGATCATCCTCCAGCGACCATCAACATGCACATGGTCAATTTCCTTTGCCACACCACCAGCATTGGAATACCAAGTCCAGCGATGAGCCTGTGGGTGCTGAAATCATGAACCAGCCACCCTACGTCCATGACTTCTTGCAAAGTCAAGAAACTTAGTGCTGTTCTGGTTCACAGTTGCAGACCCATGGGGACCAACACATGTCTCATAACCATCTGTGCCAGTGCCAGTTGATGCATTGAAATCCCCCAAGCCTGGAAGAGTATCCCGTGTGGGGCACTGAGCAACCACAGACTCGAGCGTGGCATAGAATTTGATGCGTCCTTCACGGTGAGATCACTAGCCTCAGTCGGAGCATAAACAGAGAGCAGGGAAGCGACACCCAAGGAGTGTTGAATCCTTAGTCTCATAATATGCTCGTATTATACATACAGTCACATTTTGTTGCATCCTCACTTTGCTATTCCCTCAAAACTTTGAAGAGCACAGGCCAATACCTTCTTATGCAATCTCCTGTGCCTGTTGACAATGTTTGTTTGATTGATGCTGCTACCCTTTCTACCCATAACTTTGCTTTTCCATGATGATGTCGTTTCTCTGTTTTGTTTATATTTATGAAAAACTTGAGGCTCATGGAAGAGTGAAGCGACAAAGTGGAAAAAGGCAATTCACGCGGCAACAAGCTGGAGAATGAGAAAACAGGAAAAGAGGAATGGGTGGAAACATAGCAACCCATTGGAACAGGGCCCACAAAAGTACACAGACCAGAGAAGAACACATTAACCTGGGAAAAAAGCACACAAGAAGGCAATCAATGTGATACACAAATATTTACATCAACAAACTAACACCAACAATAAATAAAAACTTTGAAATAAGATAATTCCTGAACACACATCTTCAGTTTTTGTAGATGATGATGAACAGAGATGATGGCATCTGGCTGCAAAGAAACCTCGAACCGGTTACGTGACAGGGAATGCCTTGTCCAGATCTAACTAACCTCCACTCCGCTCTTTTTTTGCACACAGTGTCGAGGCTTGTGGAGGAACACTGTATTCAGTGTTGTTTCGCTGGTGCACTTTGTTGCCAAGCTCTTCCATGAGTCTTGACCTCTGTTTACGAAAAGCTTCCCCACCAGAATATTCCTTTATTCTTCATGAAATGTGCTATTTAAAAATAAAACTCACAATGTTTACTTACATATGTCATCAGGATGCACAGTTTTGAAGAGGGTTGCTTTTTGAAGCAAAGATTGGTGCAGTGTTCTCATCTGAGCAAATAACCCATAATGCTGGGATCTCAGGTTAAAATACCACAGATTGTGTAGATTTGACCATTGTCTCCTACTATCCTTGTAATAAAGCACACGGATTTGTCCTAATGTCCTTGTCTGCATATGATGGATGCACAAACTGCACCATACACATTAGATCAATATATAGCAAGAAAATAGCTTATTGCAAACATTGCCTGTTGGCAACAATTTATCCTCTGCATTGAAAGCATATATTTATATTCAAATGCAAAAAAATAAAATTAGAAAGCATCTGGAAATGCAAAACCCATCCGCGTCTGCTTTGTATTCAGACTTCTTCGTCTTCTTCCCAATGCTAAACGTGCCAAAAACAGCTAAAAACAAGCCTGTTGTCATGGAAACCGTTAACATATCAAAACGACAAAATCGATCGTTCTGATTTTTGTTTAACCAATTCAATGATGCAATATGCAAATTTTGTTCAAATTTCAAGTCAATGAGATGAAAGTTGCCAATTTTATGCAACCTTGACCTTTTGATCTAAAAAAAAGAAAACCGGCTCGAGCTTTTGATTGGTGAACCAATTCAGTGACCCAACGTATGCAAATTCTTAAAATTTCAGGTCAATTGGATGAAAATTGACAATTTTATGTGATGTTCACATTTGACCAGGTGACCAATTTATTAATTTTTCTTCTTCATAATCTCATAATAAAGCTTTCTTGAAAATTAGAAGTTATGGGACAGACAAGCACATGCACATGCGTGCGCGCGCGCGCACACACACACACAGACACACACACACACACACACACACACACACACACACACAACACACCCGATTGCAAAACCCCATCTCCCGCTATGCGGAGGACAGCTAAAAAACTTAGGAGTGACGTTACCATAAGGATCAATGCCACATTTTCTTCCCTCCATAACATTAACTTGCTGCACTTCCATGCCTAGAGTGTGTGTGTGTGTGTGTGTGTGTGTGTGTGTGTGTGTGTGTGTGTGTGTGTGTCAATCACACATCCTGGCTGTTATGGTGAGCATCTCCACGGATTATGTCTCACACGGTAAAACCGCATAATCCGCAAAGAACAACCATCGATCTGCCTCCCGGACGATTGTTCACGCTAATGCAATCCATTCAATCAGAAGGCACATGATGCGATCGGTGGGAAAATCAAAATATGTGGAGTGTGGCGAACACTCCCCCGGTCTCCAATGGACATAAAGTCCTTCACCTTCGTACATATGTATGTATTTCTAATCATCACTCACTGAATCATTCACCCACCTAAATATTTAGCACTTTCTAGGTGGGCTAAAAAGATGGAATTTGGCACAATGATGCACTCAAACTTGCAATTCCAGCAAAAAATAAATCACAAAACTATCCGTAAATGTCCATAAATGAAAATATCCATTAAACAAAAGTCATGCATCACTCCCTCAGCCAGACGGAAGCCTGGACATCACATAGTTAAAAAAATCATCTCATACTGCTCACTCATCTCAATTTAATTGATTTATTTATCTGTTTACAGACTGCAAACATGTCCACGACATGTGTGCAGTATCAACCATGCCTCATGAGTGTGTGTGTGTGTGTGTGTGTGTGTGTGCGCGCAAGAGTGCATAATAAAGCATCAATATTGTTAGCAAATATATAGCAAATATTAAGTCAGAAACAAGCAAAGAGATAAATACATAAACAAAGTGGAAATGAGGGAAAAATACCTACAACAGGATAGAGGGACATAACATGGAGATATTTTTTCGACCTCGAAATTTTCAAATCTCTTTTTTTTCTCCAGATTTTGTCCATTGATGATTGATCTACAAGAAAGTTTAAGAAATGAACCTGGCAAAAAGTAAAGGAAGCCGAACTAAGGCAGCAAAGACAAGATGTCAATTTGCGCATTGAAATGTACACCATCTCTGAGGACATTTTTTTGCTCCTAAATCCAGTGAACAAGTTTAGGTGATGACCAGTGAGAGTGAACCTGCTGCACATGATGAAAAGGATCACCCTCTTGTGACTTTGCTCGCTGCACTTTCACTCCCATCCTCTGAAGACAGAAGTCAAAGCACTGATCACACCATTCACACTGATTCTGGTGCAGTCTCCTCCAACAACCCAGGCGAGTGCGACGTCACAAATATATGTCTGAATAAATTAGTCTGATGAATTTATGAATTTTATACAATATGTAGTACCGACTTCAGCCCTTCCAACCTATTAGCCTTGGGCCTCTCATAAACTTAATCCAGGCCTGGCTCTGCCTTTCTCCTCAGAAAGATAGGGCAAAGCAATTTTTGGGCAATTGCACATGCGCAGTCCAAGCTTTTCTCAGCAAGGTGGCCCAAAGGATCACTCTATGCTTTTTAGTAGCGTTATTATAAGATACACAAGCCTGGTGTTGGCTTAGTGGTTAGGGTGGTGGCTTGGGATCCTAGGATCCTGAGTTCAAGCTCTGTTGGCCGCTGAATTAAAATACACCAGGAGGTTGACTCAGCCTGTCATCCTTCGGAGGTCGGCAAAATGAGCGCCAGTGTACTGGTAAGGGGGACATAGCCGCGTCCCAACCAATGATGCAACCAGCAGCCACAGGCTGCACTCGATAGAGAGAGATAAGATACACAAGTTTACTCACCAAGCACAACATACCTTTATATTCCCACATGTGCACGTGGATATGGCCGCTCCATTATTCTAACGCCACATACTCCTACAATTTCTGCATTCACATATTGTTCACATACACAATAATAGGTATAGTGAGTGTATTTGTGTCCATTAAATACGTGATTATTTATTGCCTGTGTTATGTTTGTGCTAATACGTTAATTATTTTAAAAATGAAATTATAATAAATTCTTCATTTAATTGATTAAAGTTGAACTTTCAAAATTCAACTGTATGGTAGGTAAACAGCTAGAATGTATGTATATTATAAAGGAAACACGTCCATCTATCTATCTGTCTGTCTGTCTGATCGTTCCCGAACTACTCCGTCAGTTTTGGGACTAGCCCCGCCAAACTTTCTGTGGAATGTTTTGGGGTCCCAGCAGATTCCTTAAGCTGCGTGAGGGGTTTCATAAATTCCTCAATACAATTATGATTTTGAGTTTTGATCTATACGAAACTGCTCCCATCTGTAAGGAAACGCAATCACGGGTTCGGCAGAAACATTCGCTGGTTCGGTAATTTCTAAATACAATTGTGATTTTGAGTTTCCACCCGAACGATGCCACTTATTCTCCATTCTAAGGTAGGTGGAAGGTTTTTTATTTATAAATTTGCACAATTTGAGGGGCTCCCCTTCATCTTGGGAAGTCCTCAAACTTTACCTTCACTTTTTACTTTTATTAATCATTTATCAGCTCACTGCCATGCTGGAAGTATGTTTGCAACTCTAAGCTAGCGATATTTCCTGTAAATACCTTCATTATTCAGCCATATTTGCATATGTGATGATTGGATGGAACCCAAATCCTCTGGAAAACCAAACGAGTGCTCTGCCATCTGAGATATTTGGGTGACCCACAGGCTGGACACGGAATTCTCCCACATATAGATGCCACTCTTTTCCCTGCTGCTTCCAGGGCACTCACTGCCAACCATCGGAGCAGCAAGGGCCTGTCTAAGAGAGGGTCTCTTCCTTCTGTGAGGGGCCAATTAAGTAACAGCTATTACTCACCACAGGGGGCAAAGTAACATAATTATAAACAAGAAGGGCACTCGGTAGAGTACATACCTCCACCACACAATGCCCAATCCACGAGAACATATCGGGCGCAATACATTTTTGAAATATCATGCTGTATATCGGTTTTGGCACTATCTCTGAATGGTGAAGAATCACTTTTAGAATTAAATATTTCTCGTATCCAGATCCGGATTCAGATATTCACCAAAATTGAACCAATTCTTTTTCTTCCTGGAAGAATCACTGAAAAAATTCTAGTAGCCAGATCGGGATCTTCACCAAAATCTAATCAGTTCGTCCTTGTCAAACACCCAACCTGCACACCAAATTTCAAAATGAATCTGTCCACAACTTTTTGAGATATCCTGTACACAAACAGACAAATAAACAGATGAAAAATCACTCATAGAGTGACAACTTGGTGAAACGGAATGGCACTCCGTAGAGAACATACCTCTGCAAGGCTGAATAGTTTACATTTTGAATGCTACTGATAGGTTGGATCTGGTTTCCGGACCTTAACCAAAATCTAATCGGCTTATTCTTGTCACCAAACCAACTCTTCCACCTTGTTTTGTCACAAGTCATCCACAACTTTTAGAGATAACATGCTATACATAGTTTTTGGCCCCATATTTCAACGGTGAAGAATCACCTGAAAAATTCTCGAATCCCGATCCAGATTCAGATCTTCACAAAAATCGAATCAATTAGTCATTTTCACAAACCCAACCCGTCCACCAAGTTTCATCCGAATCCGTCCTCAACTTTTTGAGATATCATGCAATATCGTTTTTAGCCCTATCTCTCAATGGTGAAGAATCAGTGAAAAATTAAATAATTCTCGTATCCAGATCTGGATTCGGATCTTCACCAAAATTTAGCGTTTCTGTCCTAGGCCAGTTACCTACACACACACAAAAAAAATTCAAAACGATTGCTTGAAAACTCTGGCCAAAAATCGTGTGACAAACAGACAAACAAACAGACAAACAAAATATACAAACGCAACAGATCAACAAACTTGGCAAAAAAAAAAAATTCAATTTTTTTCACCAAGTAACAAACAAACAGACAGACAGACAGGGGTGAAAACATAACCTCCTTCCACCTTCAGTGGTGGAGGTAATGAACAGGAAACAAAGATTATATGTACACTACGTGGCCAAAAGTATGTGGACACCTGCTCGTCCAACATCTCATTCTGAAATCATGGGCATTAATATGGAGTTGGTCCCTCCCCCCCCCCTTGCTGCTATAACAGCCTCCACTCTTCTGGGAGGGCTTTCCACTTGATGGTGGAACATTGCTGCGGGATTTGCTTCCATTCAGCCACAAGAGCATGAGTGAGGTCGGGCACTGATGTTGGGTGATTAGGTCTGGCTCTCAGTCTGAGTTCCAATTCATCCCAAAGGTGTTGGATGGGGTTGAGGTCAGGACTCTGTGCAGGCTTCCACACCAATCTCGACAAACCATTTCTGTATGGACCTCGCTTGGTGCATGGGGGCATTGTCATGCTGAAACAGGAA